>CM051257.1:41996104-42163604 GCA_027921565.1 Artemia sinica
TCTCGTTATTAAGTTAGGGAAGAATTTCCTTCCTTTCTTATGCTTTTTTTTCACCGTGTTGTTACCTCTTTTAAAAAAAGCATTTCGCTAAATATTCAAAAACAGGATCAGTCAGTTTCGCTATAATAAAAAAGAAATTTTTTTTTTTGTCTCGTCATTAAGTTAGGGAAGAATTTCCTTCCTTTCTTATGCTTTTTTTTCACCGTGTTGTTAGCTCTTTTAAAAAAGCATTTCACTAAATATTCAAAACAGGGGTCAGTCAGTTTCGTTATAATAAAAAAGAAATCTATTTTTTTTGTCTCGTTATTAAGTTAGGGAAGAATTTCTTTCCTTTCTTACGCTTTTTTTTAATGTGTTGTTAGCTCTTTTAAAAAGCATTTCGCTAAATATTCAAAAAACAGGGTCGGTCAGTTTCGCTGTAATAAAAAAAAGAAAATCTATTTTTTGTCTCGTCATTAAGTGGCTTTTTTTTCAAAATTGAGTTATGAATTAACTTACGAACTATGCCTGAACTGGGCACTTTAATTGTTACGAACTGGGCACTTTAATTGTTGATATGGAAGGAGAAAAAAAAGTTTTTTGCTTACAATGATTTATTTAGTCCAGGTTAACTGCTTGTGTCATTTTTTTCAACTTTTGGGAGTTTAGTACTGTGATATTCGTAATTTAGATATATAAGTTTTAAAAAGCTTTGCATAAAAAAATATATAATTGTCAACTTTTCATGTTTGATACTATGGAATTGAATGCCTAACGCCCTCCGTTAATATTCTGAATAAGTAAGAATTGAGCTAGCTAATTAAATTGTGTCATTTTTTCAACTTTTGGGAGTTTGATATTAAAGGGGTAGTACCCTCCCGAAGCTAAATAGTTTGAAAACTGAAAATGATTTTTATTTTAGAACGCTGTTGATCAATCATCACAGCAAAAACGAGCAAAATTGAATGAAGCCCACGACAACGCTGAGACAGGAGTAATCAAGCCAAGTGCAAGCTCTACACAAAGCTCTATGCAACCTGGGAGGGAAATTCAAGAGAGAGTGGACGCTTTCATATAGTGCTTCAATCTCATCCGATCAAGATGGGGGGGGGGACACTCCTCTTCATGCTTTACCAGGGACTTTAGGTGTACAAGCGCAGTCAGAATTTGTAAGTATATATAATTTTTTCTCTCCGTATTTTCAAAAAAAAGGCAAATTTTCTCAAGCGCATAACTTTTGATGAGTAAAACTTAAATTTGTTTCTAAACTATTCTATAATAATGCTATTTCATTTTCTTTCATTAACCAAATTAGCAATATATAAAAGAGTGGTTATAGCACACAGAAGTAGCAAATAGCTTATCATAGATTTCTATAAAAACCTTGAACTGTAACTTCTCTTTTAAGCAAGATGTTTTCTAATGCAAAAAATCCATTATTTCTTTAAACAAACTAACTATATAAACAAATAACTATTATTTCACTGTTGACAATCGAACAACTATTCTTAAACTAGGATATGTTTTTGCCTTTAGCTTTGAGCGTATCCAGTTCTTATCAAATGTCCCATCAGGAAGCTTGAATTTTAATTCGACAGGTATAAATTTGAATATTAATCGCTCGCTCGCTACAAAGTGGGAGTTTCAAATAACAGGATGTTTCTTATCTTAGACGAAACGAGAGATATTAACACAGGAAAAATCGCATAAATTGGTTCCAGAGCGCATTTCTATCTGACGCTGTTTCTGCAGCACGTTATAGGCTAATAGAATATAGGCTAAGGGGTTAGAAACGCAATTTCAACCTGTAATAATATTTCAGCGTGTAAGTGTGTGAGTGTGTGTGCATGTGTGGGTGTTTGCGCATGTGTGTTGTGTGTGTGTGTGTATGTATGAGTGTGTGCGCATGTGTGAATGTGTGTGTGTGTGTGTGTGTGTGTGTGTGTGTGTGTGTGTGTGTGTGTGTGTGTGTGTGTGTGTGTGTGTGTGTGTGTGTGTGTGTGTGTGTGTGTGTGTGTGTGTGTGTGTGTGTGTGTGTGTGTGTGTGTGTGTGTGTGTGTGTGTGTGTGTGTGTGTGTGTGTGTGTGTGTGTGTGTGTGTGTGAATGTGTGTGACGTGTGTGTGTGTGTGTGTGTGCACGTGTGTGTGAACGTGTGCGTGTGTGAGTGTGTGTGTGTGTAAGTGTGAGTGTGTGTGTGAGTGTGTGCGCATGTGTGCGTGTGCTATTAACAAAATTTGTAATTTATTATGCATTGTTTTGTAAATAATGCTATAAGCAAAAATTTGTAATTTATTATGCATTCGTTTGATAAATAATCTTATAAGCAAAAAAAAAATAAAACTGTGTTATAATTGTGATAAAACTTTCGTCAAAGAAAAAAAAACACTTAATCCATTCATTTTCTAGTTTCAGGGGGAAACTGTGAAAACTTCTGCCTTCCCTGGACCGGGACTTCAAAGTATCATGGGTAACTGTCCCCTCTCGCCGGATGATGATGTTAGTGAAGGTACGTTATTTGATATCCCCCTGGATTTTCAATTTACAGCGAAGAAATGGACAGTCTTATGCAAGTTGTTGGGCCTAATTTTTCCGGGGACATTTTTGATGACAACTTTACTATTAGTGAATTGGATCCTGTACAAATAGGTGCAGGACATGAAAATAGTGCTATGTCCCCGGAATTGCGTGAATTTTATTTGTTAGAATCTGCTCTAGGTCACTTGCAAACATATAGAGTAGATTTTAACCCTCCCGAGGAAAACGCGATTGACGGAGGCATTATTTTAACTGACCCTGTGAATGTTCTCCATAGCTACATCGACAGAATTCGAGCACAAATTGAGATTCAGATTCAGAAATGGGGGGGTCAAGGGGGAGTTAAAGCATCGGTTAATCAAAAAGTTTATTTACAAAAGGGAACATCCGGAGATATTTTTTATTTTCATTTTTCAACTGGCAACCAAACTTTTTACCCAGGTCTAAACGAATTTGAAGACAACTTTTTCAACTGGGTAAATAAATTGATATCAACTTTGGACACGTTTAATGAGAGGGGAAGTGGGTCCACCATTTTATACATTGAACACATGGATCTGAATCTCAGTAGATTTAAAAAAAAACTTTATTTTAAGGGGAGCGGGTAATCTAAAAATAAAATGCCACCCAGATTTGTCGGCTACAGGAGGGGTTCAGGGTTTCAGATTTGACACAGGGCTGCAATGCTTTAAATATGCATTTTTAGCAGGAGCCCATAAAACATTAAACAAAGATTCAACAATGAAAAATCTCGACGGACTTGCACGTAACGGTGGAAAAAATTTCCCTAAAGTAAATTTTGATTGTTTAGAGGGGAAGTATCCGGTGTCCTTGAAAGAAATAAGCATATTCGAGAAAGCAAATGAAAATCTTGGGTTGGGGGTGGTTGTTCTCCAGTATGACACTGAATTAGTAGATGGGGGAAAAAACCAAATAAAAAAGGGGTTTTGTATTCAGTGAGGACACCGATGGTGGATAATGTTAAAAATTGGGTATGGGTTATTTACGGGCCTCCCAAAGATGTAAATTCCTATGGTCATTTTTTCCCCGTTACAGCAATAAGTCGACTCCTATCTCAAGGCGTTCAGAAAAGGGGAACGTTTCTATTGCCCCATGTGCCTTTCCCCCTTTAGATCTGAGCGAACATTCTCAGATCACATGAACCATTGCAAAATTCATGGGAATCAAAGAATTGAAATGCCGGCAGAAGGCAAAGACACTTTACAATTTAAAAATTTCCAAATTCCCTGCTACAAGTTGATAAAGTGTCTTTGGATTGTGAAACAAGACTGGTTGAAGTATCAGACCCATCAAGGCCAAATATAGTCAAGGAACACAAACTAGTTGCGTGTTCATACGCACACGCCCGTCGCGATTCCAACAATAAAATGCAATTGGAAGAGTTTTTTTTGGCTATGGATGAGGAGGGCAGCATGGAAAAGTTATTAGTATCTTTAATAAAAACAGCAAATGGCGCAATTTCACGATTGCGTCACATCAATTACCGAATGACATTGTCAGATAAGAGCAACTGGCATTAGAAAAGGGGACGATTTGCTGGGTATGTAGGGGTGCTCTTGCTCCAAAAGACGCGGTCCAGAATCATAATCACCTTATTGACCCCAATTCAACGAGGAAAAAGTAACTTTCGGGGGGTGGGCTCACAATTCATGTAATTTAAAAATTAAACAGCAACTTTTTCTTCCGGTTTTTATACATAACTCTAACTACGATCTGAAGTATGTGCTACCAGCATTGGCGCATCTTCAAAGAAATGGAACAGTAGATGATGCATGGGTGATAGACAGCTTTTCCTACAAAATCATACCTAAATCAGCGGAAAAGTTGCTTGTTTTGGAGTTTATGTGGAAATTTGTTGAAGCCGACGTTGAGTACACGAATAAAATTCGCTTTTTAGATTCCTACAGTTTTTTCCCCAAATCATTGAGCGAATTAATTCAAGTGCAGAAAAACGATGACGGTTGCAACGCTTTCCCCCTTCTCAAGCAACAATTTCCAAATGATTTATATGATTTGTTGACGGTCAAGGGTATGTATCCTTATGACTATTATTGTTCCATGTCGAGATTCGCCGAGGAAACTATTCCTTCGATTGAATCGTTTTACGACAGTCTTCACGATCGTAGGTGCACCCCCGATGAATACAGTTTTGCTAAAAAAAAGTTTGGGCAGAGGGAGGGTGTAAAAATGGGTTTGACTACTGCAAGCTGTATTTGTCGAGTGACGTGTTAACTCTGTTAGACATTATGTGTAAAAATACGGACAAAATCTATGAGGAATTTAATCTTTATTTGGGCTATTATTTTTCATCTCCTCATCTAGTGATGGACCTCATCCTAAAAATTAGTGGGGAAAAATTGGGCTAATCACAGACATTGATCAGCATCTGTTCATTGAAAGATCAATGAGGGGTGGATTTGTTTTTCACGGGGATCGTATCTTGGAAACCGGTCCAACAGGAGAGAAGACGGGGACAAAATCGGATGCAGTTTTCCTTGATATGAATTCTCTCTACCCCTCGGCCATGTCCCATTATGCGCTACCTTGCGGTGACTATAAATGGCTCAATGAACCTCAATCTCCCCATTTCCCCAACATTGACAGTGTTGAGGTCAATGGACCGGTTGGATGGTTTTTTGAAATTGATGGAGAGATACCAGTCGAGCTTCACGATTCAGTAAAGGATTTTGTTTTCCCGTGCATCAATAGACCTGTGACTAAGGACTCTTTGAGCCCTCGCAATAGGCGTTTAGTCGAGGTGGACGGATTGCATTGGACACCTTCAAAACAAAAACTTATTGCTGACCTTCTGCCAAAAAAAAACATAGTTGTACATCATGTAGCTTTAAAATGGATGTGCAACAACGGTTCCAACGTTACAAAGGTTCACAGAGCACTCCAGTTTAGTCAAAAACCCTATCTGAAAACGTTTGTTGACACTTTTGTCAGCAAACGTTCTGCAGCGCAGACGAAGGCTGAAAAAGAAATTTATAAACTCATTTTGAATTCGGCTTTCGGCAAAATGTGTGAGAGTGTTCGCAATAGGAATCGTTGTGACGTCGTGACCGATACCGAACAATGTGCTCGAATTATTGCCGATCCAAATTACACTTCCTTCACAATCATTGGCCCGGACATGGTACTTTTGAATAGGAAAAAAAGACGCATTGTCTTGAATAAAAATATTGCTGCAGGCAGTGCTATCTTGGAGATCTCTAAAAAGCTCATATTGGAATTCTACTACAATGTGACTAGGGTACAGTGGCCGGAAAAGGGGAAAGTAGAGGTCTGCTACGGGGACACGGATTCTCTACTGTTAAAAGTAAAAACCCCAAATCTAATTGATGATTTGGCGCACGGTGAAATTATCAGCTCACGGTTGGACTACAGCAATTGGAGTGGTCTTTACCCAGAGCTAGTGAAACGTCGGGCACCAAATCAACTTTTATTTTTTAAATCTGAAACGGGAAGCGACATGATTTCCGTGGTATGTTTGTAAGTCCGAAGGTTTACTTTATAGAGACACACGACGAAGAAATCAAGAGACGTTGCAAAAGAGTACTCACGCGCTATGTGGATAAGAATTTCGACATGGACATTTATAGGAATTGTATTGTTGAAAATACAATTCCACGAGCCAAATTGCTGGCAATTCGTTCTCTCAAATACAGGAACTTTACTGTAAATATAGAGAAAATTGCCATGAGTACCATCTCCGACAAGGTCTATGTTTGTCAAGACGGTGTGACTACCCTCCCCCTCGGGCACTATTTAACTTCAGACCGGGCCGAATGTGTTATCCATAGGGAAAGTCTCGGTTTCAATAAAGTCCTGTAAATTATTTCCTAAAACCTTTGGGGGGGGCCTCGCGGCCTTTGGGAGGGGGAGGGGGGGCTCGCGGCCAGGGTGGGGGCCGGCCGCCAGCGCGGGGGGAGCACTGCCACTATCAAAGTTATCTTTTTTTTTACTTAGAGCGGATTTTTTTTTTGTAAATGTTTCATTCAAAAAAAAAGTGATATTTTTTTCAAGTGCTTTAATCTAATGTTGTATTTTTTCTCTATAAATAAAAAAAAAAGTATTCAAGTGTTTTTTTTCTCAGTGTGCCTATATAAATGTTGTATTTTTCTTATAAATAAATTAAAAAAAAGTGTATTTTTTCATGTTTAATGTGCTTTTTTCAATGTATTGTTACTTTTTTTTATGCACATAATAAAAGAAATCTTCTTCTATTTAACAGCAGGCGGGCTTTTCAGTAAAACTATTTAGCCCTTTTCCTTTTGCTTCACTCTGTGGGCTACAGAGCTACTGGCTTGATTGCCTCATATTTATTAGATATATTCAGATATCTTTCAGCAGATCTTTCGACTCTAGGAGTTCAAATATAAGATGATAGATGTCGATTTCTATGCTCTGTGTGCAGGTATAGTTGGCTAGGCTCTTGGCTGATAGTGGGATTTTGTGGTGTTTGAAGTATTTTAACAGTTTACAAAGCAAGGTATGTTGTGCAGACGTCAGGATATTACATTCAAATAGGCAATGGTCAATTGTTTCATTATTCATATTACAATGCCTGCAAAGAGGGGACAGGGGAATTGAACCTCTTGAATTAGAAAGCTTATATGAGAATGCAAGGAAATTTAGTGCCATTTGTTCCAGAACGAATTCTATGATAAATTTTAGAAAGATACTTATTGGGAAAGGGGGAAAGGATAGGATTAATCTTATTAAAATTAATGTCTGATAGCCTCCATCGGTAAATATCTCTAATTGGGATTGGTCTCCCACTTGGCTGGTCAATATTTATAGCATTTTTTGCTATTTCATCAACCTGATGATTACCACTTATGCCAGAGTGGCAAAAGAAAATATGATTCTTTATTCGTCTTCTTCTTCTTCTTCTTGAACAGAGTAGTAGGGAAATTATTTAGTCAATAGACAGCCATAGTCTACAGTTAGTTGTCCAGGTGAACTGTTGAAGGGAACATGTATCAATTTAAAACGCCATTCAGATCGTTTCTGTGTGGGCCCTCAATGTCGGGCAAAACAACACTCTTAACTAAAATAATTAAAAATTGCGATAAAATGTTTGTGGAAAAGCCGAAAAAAATATACTATTGCTATAGTATTTGGCAGGAGTCATACGATAAAATAAAAGCAATTGCTGCCACCACCATGGGATTGGTGCAGATACAATTCATACAGGGACTTGATGTTTTCAACATTATTGAACCAAACTCTTGGCTGATCATTGACGATCTGGCTGAATCTATTGAACAATGGTCCCAGGAAATGCTACAACTGTTCACTGTTCGCTCTCATCATGAACAGATTTCCGTTACTCTGGTTCTACACAATCTCTTTCATCAGAGCAAATGTATGCGAACACTTGCTTTGAACTGCACCTACTATATCATCTACAGAGTTGTTCGTGATTCTAGCTCGCTAATAACCCTCAATAAACAAATCTATCCAGGTGCCCCTAAATTTCTGCTCTCAGCATACAATCAGGCAACTAATAAACCCCACGGTTATATCCTATTGGATCTTAATCAAAATACACCTGAGGATCTGCGTGTAGTCAGAGATATTTTCGACAATGAAATTACAGTATATCTCCCTGTGAACACTAAAAAGACCTATTAGTCGCTATCATGACACTGAAGAAAACTACATGAAAATAGACATTTGTTTTCAGTTCTAAGCACTTCAGAACCTCCGCTTAAGAAAGCAATACTCAAACACGGTATTGACAATGATTTCATTAATCTAATATCTGAACTTTGTTTAAATTTGACCGAGGGTAATGTTCAACTGCCAGAAGTAGTTAAGCAACAGGCAAAGCAACATCGTTCCATTGTACGTACATTGGCCTCTAAAAAGAAAGGAAAGAATTTTAAAAGGAAACGACTTCTTCAGGCGGGCGGTAGCTTTTTCACACTTTTACTGCCAATAATTGCAGGACTTTCAAACAGTTTTCTCTAGTGAGAATGGCAAAACCCTATAAATTGACTCCAATAGAACTCGCTCTCTCACCCGTGGAACACTTTGAGAACAATCTGAGTAAATTCCTTGACAATGAGAATATTGAGGATGATAATAAACGTCTTTTACTTCAAGATGCACTTCGCCGAGTGGACAAACACAGGTTCTATCGGTCGAAGCCCACTGCTGCTGCTGCTGCTGATCGCAAAAAAGAATCATCTTCTCAAGAGTCTGCTGGAACACAATTAAAGAAGGAGGAATTGGATTCAATTGTATTGAAAATTGGAAATCTAATGCCCTACTCGTATCGTGAACAAAGTAAACGACTCCTAACCTATCTCTTGGAAAGTGGTCATATTCAATTTGAGAGCAATGGGGAAGGGATTATCATTCAGGGCAAGAGCTATAATCTACTTGGTTTAATCTATGATATGGTTACAAATCGTAAAGGACTATTATCATTTGACGCTCATCTATACAACTTTCTAAATACATTAAACTTCCCCAAAAGTCTTATTAGCAATAGACAAATTCTAAAAAAAAAAATGAACATGCATCATCATCATCATCATCAACATTGACACCATTAAAATATGACGAAGAAGAAGATTTTAAATCAATTTTGGAAAATACTAGCACACCACTGATAGCTAGACAAAAGCGAAGACGTATCAAGTCAACGTCACCATTACCTCCACCATCACCACCAACAGCCAGTATACAAAAGGGTAGCGGACGTTACACAACGTGTTTACGTTCAAAATGGTTGAAGTTCTGAAAGGTGTTTATGAAAATATTGGTGAGGCGGGGAGTTTAAGTTCCCCCACCACTCTTTCCAAAGTCACTGGTGTTCACACTAAAAGTGTACAAGACTATCTACAAAATGAATCAAGTTAAACTCTGCATAGAAATCATAGACTTCGTGCCAATCAATATCGAAAAACTAAAGCCTTTTACCCATTGCATATAATGCAAGCAGATCTCCTGACTCTAGATGAGCTTCAAAGACGTCACAATACACCGTACAAGTACATTCTACTTGCAATCAGTGTTTTTAGTCGCTATGCATATGCAATTCCATTGCGATCAAAGAGAGGTGTTGAAGTTGCTCGGGCCATTGAAAGTATTCTCGAACAGGATTCATATAAAAAAATTCAAAACGGATCGCGGTAGTGAATTTGTTAATCCCCATGTTGCAAAAGTACTAGAGAAATATAGTACACTGCTCTATCATAGTCACAGTCCTATAAAAGCTGCATTGGCCGAACGATTGATAAGAACTATTCGACTTTTAATTTCAAGATATTGTAAATTGAAAAATACACCGGCTTTTATTCATGATCTAGATAAAATCATGTTGATTTATAATCAACGACCTCATCGATCATTGTCCAACTCTACGCCAACGGAAGTTCATCATTCTGATCATGATACAATTGACACCTTTCTTAAACAGTATTCCAATGAAACGATTGTCAAGAAGAAAAATAAATTCAATGTTGGTAATACTGTTCGAATTAATAGAACAACTAATGTTTTTGAAAAGGGGAATTACTTGTGGTCCACCGAACTTTTTAAAGTGGCAAAAATCCTAGACGCTAAACCCATAACTTATCGCCTGCGTGATACCAAAGATGAAGAGATTCTCTGTGGCTTTTATGACTATGAATTGCAAAAAGTTAAAAATGCTAGTGAAATCTATCAAATTGAAAAGATATTAAAGACACGTACTCGCAGGGGTAAGAAACAGTTACTTGTTCGGTGGCTAGGATACAACTCTGATTTTGATTCTTGGATCGGTGTTGAAAATATTGACAATGCCCAATGATTTCTATGTAACATTCATGTCCAACGTTTCCGATCCTCTCTACAATGACTTGAATAGAACAGGTGATTTTTGGACAAAACTCTCCCCCGCCATCAAATTTGACGGTGCGTATGAAGTGGCTCTTGTCGACTGTATTCTCAAAAATACCTACGACATCCTGAGAAAGGATCGTGTGTCTTATATAAAAGCTTATACCATTCGATTGGATACTCTCTGTCGACTATGAATGGGTTGAAGCACTTAAATCTAGTGAATATCCACATGCCAAATTGAAATATATTGAATATGATAATATGGGAGATTTGTGTCGTACAATCAATAGAAAAATCTCATATCGTAGGAATGGAAAATTCCATTTTAATTATTCATTGGAACATGATAGGATTTACATTACCTCACCTGTTGACACTTAAATAATTATTCTCAATGATAATCTGAGAGATGTTCTTGGCTTTAAACAGAATATGATCAATGGGAAAAATGCTGGCACCGTTTACGGGATGAATCAAGTTATTTTTGCTGATTATCCACCTGGTTTTGCCTCGGACTCTTGCATATTTCTCTATGCATCCTTTTTGGAAACGTCGAGATTCAGTAATTCAAATGTCCCCCTCCTACGTGTTCTTGAACGAAAAACAACTCATGAACTTGTTCATCACTATAATATAAAGCATCTTCAGTATGTTCCTGTAAACACTTCGTATTTGGAACTCTGCCAGTTAACACTAAGAAGTGAATTGGGTGATCCTCTAGCAATAACAAAAGGCTTAGCAGTGATTACATGTCATTTTTGACCCATTGTCAACGACAGCACAATCACCTAAAATGAACAATAGAAGAATTCCATTTGTCTGTCCCGATATCGATTGTTATGTTGGTGCTTTGAGTCCACGTCAACTAGGCAATGGATTGGACTACTACAAGGGTCGTACTACAATGTCTGGCTATGGTCTTGGTAGCTGGTTTGCTAGGCTATTTCGTTCTGCACTACCCCTTGCCAGAAAATATCTTGTACCTGCTGCATCAAATTTTGCTGCCTCCACACTACAGGACTGGGGGTCGGGCAAGAATTTCAAGGAGAGTGTTAAGGAAAATATTAGATCTTCAGCAAGAGCCGTTGGTGAGCAACAAAAATCTCGACAAAATGGGGAGGGATTGAAAAGGATGCGTTCGCGTCATTCACTCATCAGTCTCCACCCAGGCGGGAAGCAAAGGACATCAACAAGGACTTTGAGGAATAAAACAACGAAGGCCAATAAGCAGAAGAAGAAAAAGAAAAAGATTGTTAGATCAAAGAAGGATTTCTTCTCTTAAGATGACTTATCTCCCCCACAAGGAATCATATCCATCAATCAGTTCCTCATTGAATCTATTCAATGCTGAAAATGTTGATTTCAGTGTCAAGTATGGCTACTATGAACAATTTCACCCCCAACAACCCCTCTCGGAAAATATACACTTTCAAATATTTTCCAATGAAGACTATTTCATTGATTTGTCGTCAACATTTATTGATTTAAATGTTGTGGTGAAGAAAAAGTCAGATAATACAACTCCAAATGCCGGCGATGGTCTCTCCTATGAAAACTGTATTCTACACAACCTATTCAAACAAATTAATGTATTTATTAATGGAACATTGGTGAGCACTAGCAATAATTTATCAAATTATGCAAGCTATATACAATTTATGATGATGACGCCAAAGGCATACAAGGAGTTGAGAGGACAATCATTAGGCTATGAATATCGATCAGGTGTTGATACTGACGGTGAGTTGACTACTGCAGTGACCCAGGAGTATCATCTAGTTGGAAAATTAAATCATGAGATATTCAATATATCCCAATGGTTACCCCCCAATGTCAAGATTGAAATAAAGTTACAGATGGCACCATCGAATTTTATTTTGAGAAAAACACTTCCTGCAGCACCCGATGCAAATGTCATTATCACATCGGCAATTCTCCACGTCCGAAAACAACAGGTTATGAGCTCTGTTGCATTGGCAGTGGAAAAGCTAAGAGCCAATGGTAACAACATTAAACTTCTTGTCCCCCATACAATCACCAATCAACGTCACATTGCCACCGGCTCTCGTAGCTATAGCGATTCATCATTTATCAATGGAGAAATCCCATCAAAATTGGCTTTGGCCTTTGTGAAGAGTGGCAGTGCCGTTGGATCCTGGACTGAATCCCCCCATGATTTTAATTTTTTCGGTCTATCTAGCCTTGTGTGCAAAGTGAATGGTATTCCACTGTACACTCTATCATTTGACAAAAAATCCTATAGAACCCTGTACGAGTTGACCATGTACGTTTAGAGTGTACATTTGCCGATGCTCTGACTGAGAGTATCACGCTAATATCACTGAGTCAATTTGAAACCTATTGGGAAATCACACCCGACGGCAGTGTTCTACTAGACCTAGCACCATGAACACAAACCAAATAATCAATGTATTTAGTATGGATCCATACATGTCCCAGTACAAGTCCTATTGCATACCTTCGGACTTCATTGAAAAAATTCCAAGTGTTAACAATACCCTAATCATTGTTAATAGCAGTCCATCGACTTTGAAGACCGGTCATTGGCTATGCATCTTTCAAACAGCGAAGAATATTGAATTTTTTGATCCTCTTGGCCTATCGCATAAATTCAACGCTCCATACATCAGCAACTTTATTGAAAGCAGTGGGAAAACCATTATTCAAAATCAACGAAGAGTACAGAATTTAACGACTAAGACATGTGGCTTTCATGCACTACTCTTTTTCATGTTCAGATGTCGTGGCTACACCTACAAGCAGTTTCTCAACATCTACGTTGACTTACCTCGATTGAATGACTTTCTAGTGGAGAATATACTTACAAGTGTATTTAATATTGATTTTAGTGCCCTAAGAATAAAATGTTCTAAAGATGTATGTGAAATTGTTTATTAATAAAAAAAAATTATATACATGATAAAACGACTTTTCTACTCTTTAGATTTCATCCACTACTAGGTATTTGTCGACAACAACTAGTGCAGGTAGATTATCTGAATTCACAGTGTACTGATCCTGATGTACTGCAATGTCAGGGTCACATTTTCTACAGTAGAGCGTGACTTCACTCTTGTCATATCTCTTTGTACAGTCAATGATACTATTCTCATTCATTCTATAGAATTCACATGTTTCAATTTGTTTATTTGAAGCAATTTCACAAACAGTGTCCTCAAGTGTCGAATCACATTCCGTCACAGCCAAATAAAAATCAGTGGGCTTATAATCATAACACCCATTGTCTTCACAACGATGACGTAGAAACTATATTCTTTTGTTGTTCCAACAGTTGAATCGTTGACCCGGTTCCTCCTCCCAGAACAATCTAAAACCACGACAATACCAATCTCGTAGCAATAGACTAAAATCACGGTTAGGATTCTTTCCAATCATACCGGGATATGTATTCTCCCACTGATTACATTTATCATAGTGACAATTGGAGCATAGGTGACCTCTAGGATGAGAGTCACACACCTCTTCAAGACAGGAATTACAACCTTTAATTTGTACAGCATATCCTCTTATGCAATTTACATGGGTTGCATAATCTACACTTTTCATCATACTCATCAATCATTGTGCAATTCTCACATGATGACCAGCTGCCCTGTGTGTACATACATAACGGACATGTATGGAACATTTTGTCATGTGTTGACACTCTCACTGCCACAATGAAACTGAGCTAGCAACAACAAAAAATTGTCTGAGATAGAGAAAGAGGAGTAAATCATCCTTGAGCACCATCTTTCTCATGAAAAAAAAAGTCCTAAATTTCTAAACTAATGTTTAAAAGCATATCCACAATATCATTTTGCTGTGTTGTGATCAATATATCAATAAATTGTGTAAATGCATTTGGACCACGACGTAGAAGCTTCATACAATAGTCTAATGATGGAGAATCAGTTTTCATTATATCGACAAGCATTCCCCGAGAAAATATCTTCCTTTGAATAGACAGCTCTAGAAAATTGTCATCTAGAATCAAACGTTTTTCCATAAGAACTAGATTCCTCATGATTCGCTCTTTCTCGAATCTATCCATTTTTTAGAGTCCTAACTCTCTCACAACCAACTTCAGACTAACCAGAATTGTTTCTACTCTAAAAAATATACGCTAGTCTACTATAGAAAGAAAAAAATACCATTGATTTAGAAACAATTTTATTGAACATAATTACAATAATAATATTCACTGATGCATTTTGTTCTCATCAATATATTTCGATAGGACATCTAATGCTGATCGAAGTTTATTTATATGGAGAATATTCACTTTTCCAGCAAAACATAGCTGCTCCTCCTGCTTAAGTTTGCTTAATGATATCACGTATTCAGCATACATAGTGTCCCATTCAAGACATAGTCTACAACCAGCGGTTATTTCCACAGCCACATTGGGTACTCGTATATCGCTGCTGCTGTTGTCAGCTCCATCATTAATCTCCAATAATGTAAATGCACCACTCATTTTTTCTCCACTAATATCCTCGCAAATAAACTATTCTCCTTGAATTCAATTCTCTTACTAATATGAATTGTAAAGAAAACTATTCCTTTTATTCAAATCCCAATCACCAATCAAGTTATACTCACTCTCTTTGAAAAGGTGTAGAGCTTCTATAGTCTAGAATAGTGACATAATTTCACTTTATCGACCCTCAAATTCCATTTAGGTTGCCGTATATGGTGTACTCACAGTATTACCATACACCTATTAGCCCAGAAACCTGTGTGATTGGCCCAGAAACCCGTCTGGTTGGCCCAGAAACTTGTCTGGTTGGCAAAAACTTGTCTGGTTGGCCCAGAAACTTGTCTGGTTGGCCCGGAAACCTGTCTGGTAGGTTTTGTGTAATTCCATATGCAATTGACATCAATAGCATTAATTAGTCTGGTAATCAACCATGGAAAGCTGCCAGGGAACATAAAGGACGCAAAATGGTACCTCTTACCCTACTTATTGGTAGGAGTATTATGCACATTTTGCCTTTTGGTCAGTTGAACATCCCTCTCATCAAGCCCTGAAGTTTCAACTTCATTGAATAAGGTGTTGCTATAATGTTGCCGATACCTCCTTTTGATAACCTGCAAGTTATTTACGTAACAGTTCCTGGGGCATTTCTAATATTTCCTTTTGACAACCTACATGCACATTGTGTGTTTTAATTTAGTTCAATTTCTCCCTCAACATTTCCTGAATTTTCCACCTTAATACTCTTAGCCTAAGTAACAGCTGCAGAAGAACGAATGTCTGGATTAGTATTAGTAATAGTGGTAGAAGTGCTAGTAGTAGCGTGCAGATTTTGGCTTTTTGATCGATTAATTTCCCCCTAAGCACTCCCTAAATGTTCCAACTTAATACCCTAAACAATTCTTGAGAATTGTCCTTTTGAAAAGCTGCATGTACATAGGGTGTATGATTTAAATCAATTTTCCCTTCAATATTCTCTTAAATTTGTACCTTCATATTCTTAGAAATAGTAGTATCACAGAAGTAGTAGTTGCAGTGGCAGTAGTAGTAGCAGTAGTAGTAGCAGTAGTAGGAGGAGAAGGAGTAGTATTAGCATTAATGTTTATTAGTAGTAGCAGTAACAGTAGTTGCAGCTATATTAGCAGCAGGTGTAGTATGCATATACTGCTTTTGGTCTGTTGAACATCCCCTCATGATGCCCTGGAAGTCTCAGCTTGATAGAGTAAGCTTTCCCTAAGATATTGCAGATACACCCTTTTGAAACTCTGGTTGCATATAGTATGTTTTTATGTAGTTCAACTTTCCCTCAGCATTTCCTTAAATTATCGACTCCATATCCTCAGCCTTAGAAGTAGTCACTATAGAAGCAGTAGTTGCAGTAGTAGTAGTAGTAGTAGTAGTAGTAGTAGTAGTAGTAGTAGTAGTAGTAGTAGTAGTAGTAGTAGTAGGAAGAGTAGTAGTAGTAGCAGGAGTACTAACGTGCAAATATTTCATTTTCGGTCAATTGGTCATCCCCTCGTCGTTCCCTGAAAATTATAATTTGATGCCCTCAGTAATACCTGAGTCACGTCCTTTTAACAGCCTTTATACACATAATTTGTTTTGATTTAGTTCAGCACTTCCCTAAACATTATCTGAAAGCTTCATTTGAATTCCCTTGGTCTTTTTTAATACTAACGGTCAAAAACACCCTCTTTACCAATAACAAATACGATATGTAAACAATGGATGAATTGCATTACTTACAGCCCTTGCCCTGACGGCTATGTAGGGGCGGGGGGCGGGTTGACATCCCCAGAGGCATAGTTTCTGGATTTGCCAACTATGTTCAACAAAATGGTTATCTCTAAATTAGGTTTAGATGTGTTTGGGAATTAATGGGCGTGGGAGGGGAGTTGGTTGTCCTCCAATCACTTTTGACTCCTCAAAAAGACACAAGAACTTTCAATTTCCAGTTGAACGAGCCCCCTCCGAAGTTTTAAGACAGCTCCTTCTATAAAAATTCTCTTGGTGAAAAGAAAAAAAAAGAATAATAAATAATACATTGTGTCCATATTGCTCTTTACTTAGACAGCGCTGTTGCGCTGCTTGTGAAACAAAACAATTTTTAGTTTAAATGTCACAAAAGCTAATCGGCGGGGAAAACATTTGGAACTACAAAATGGCTGTTTTTCTTGCACTCCATTTTTTCAGTTAAGTACTGCTAAGACTTTAGCGTACAGAGAAGAAGATCCAGGAGGAGGGGGATAAGCCCCTCAAAAACAGTATAGTTTATGTTAGTTTTAAGTTTCAATGTCCCTCTGTACTTTCATTAAAAAAAAAAGAAAGAAAACATTTTACGATTTTATGATTGTGCGACTGTCATCTATTTCACTTCCCTTCTCGGGGTCTTTGCCCCTTTTTTATAGGAATTGATAAATTATTTCAGGTTCATAACTATACATGAGTAACCTAAAATTGAAAGAATTGTACAAATTTGGAATCACCATTATAAACCTTATCCCCTGCAGCATATATTGCTTCACTGCAAAAAAAATGTGATTTCCAACAAAATGTTTTGCTCGAATCAAACAAGTAAGAAAAAAATTGAATTCCAACAAATTATTCAAATTATTAAGATTTATGTACTTTTCAGTAGAAAAAAATGTAATTTTCAACGTAAATAGGTTATATTAATCAACACGGTTTGAACTTCAACAATAGTTTGAAGTTTCTTGAATATAATTTTAAAATTGACTATAGGACCATTGAGAGCAATGTGTTCAGTATAAATTCAATTCAAATATTCAAATTATAGCAGAAAAAGCGGGATGTTAGTTGAATTTAGAGTACAAGAAGATAATATAGAAATAAGACAATATATTTTTACTTTGAAATATGTTGAGCTTACTTGTCCTCAAAATGGACACGTAGAAAATTATGTACGAAAAGTATCTTTTAACTTTTACAATTGCTTTTTTTATATACATTTTTTGTTAGTTTCTGTGGTTAGAAAATTTCTTAGATTCTACCCTGATCTTAACCGTACTAACGGTGAAAATATATTGCTTTTTAAATTCAATTTTTTCTAATTAAAACGAAAATGCTTATGTGGCAACAACTTTTGTTTTTGCGATGAATGTCATTTTTTGACATTCGAACCCAAAACGAACAGAAATTACACTAAATAAACGAGTAAAACTCAAAACAAGCATAAATTAACATGAGTAGGGCTCAAAACCCCTATGCCATCCCAAGGCCAGAACATAATTTGCACTTTACTGAAAAAATATAAATGTTTTTACTTTTATAACTTTAATAAATCAAATAATATTAACATTTTGATTACTAAATATCAGTATATGCATATTAATCTGACAATGCACATTCATTTGTAATTTTTTTCAGTGAAGTGTAAATTATATTCTGGCCTTGGGATGGCATAGGGGTTTTGAGCCCTACTCATGTTAATTTCTGCTCGTTTTGAGTTTTACTCGTTTATTTGTTGTAATTTCTGTTCGTTTTGGGTTTCATTTATTTATCGATGCTGATTTGTGGTGGTAGTTTCACGCTTGGTAGATTTTTTTATTTTATTTTTGATCATTTTTGGTTTAATGAGGTTCTTTACTTTTCTTTGAAAAACTTATTTTGTGGAAAAAGTTTTTTTAATTAATTTCTGTTCGTTTTGTATTGACATAGTCTTTTCAGGGAAAAAGAAAATAATTCTTTAAATCCTTTTGCTTTTTTTAAGACTTTATAGTTTGGCCTGCTATTTGTATGCTAGAGAAAATTTTTCAGGAATTTTTAACAGCATACAACCTTTTAAAAATTTGGAAACAAATAGTTGTGTTTAATTTAGTTTCATACCTCCTCTAGTTGACCTAAAATAGAAAACTTGATATCATTCGCAAAAAAAAATCTGTTTACTTTCTTTGATAGCTTGGATACACTTACGCTATTTTGGTTTGGTTATATTTTAAGAGCAGAACTAGCCCCAATAGTTTGAACATAATACCCTCAGTCGTTCTTGGGATACTGCTGAGATGCCTTATTGGGAAGTAGCATCAACACAGTGCATTTTGATTTAATCTTAAGGCAACATTTAGTTTTTAAATATAATAGGCAAATGGGAGGGTGGGCGTGAGAGGGGAACTATTTGTCCTCCAGTCACTTTCGACTATTAGCCCTTTTTAGCCCTTTCTATTTTCAATCGAATGTGCCCTTTTCGAAGTTCCTAAGACAACTCCTTCGATACGAAGTGTCCTGTTCTAAACAAAAAAAATAATAATACATTGTACCCACATCGATGTTTACTATAAAAATGTCTAGCCTTCCAATAACGTTCGACTAATGAAAATGGCACTATGCCTTTCAATTTCAATCGAATGAGCCCTTTTTGAGTTTCTAAAACAGCCCTTTCTATAAGCACCTTATATGCCCCAAGGGTATAAATTACAACCCTTGCCCTGAGGGCTGTGAGAGGGTTGTCATTCTCAAAGACCTAATTTCCAGTACTTTCGACTACGTTAAACAAAATGGCTATAAAATTTTGATTGGATGTGTTTGGGGAAATGGTGGGCGTGAGAGGGGCGTTAGTTGCTCTCCAATCACTTTCAACTGTTAAAAAAGGCACTAGCCCTTTTAATTTCCAATCGAATAAGCCCTTTTCAAGTTTCTACGACAACACTTTCAGTAAAAACCTTATATGCCCCCAAGGCATAACTTGCAACCCTTGCCCAGAGGGCTAGGGGGGGGGGTGTCATCCTCAAAGACCTAATTTCCGAAAAATTCAACTACGTTGAAGAAAATTACTATCTCAAAATTTTGATTGGATGCGTTTGGGGAAATGGAGGGCGTGAGAGAAGGGTTTCTTGCCCTCCAATCACTTCTGACTATTAAAACGGGCACTAACCCTTTAAATTTCCAATCGAATGAGCCCTTTTTGAAGTTTCTACGACAACGCTTTCTATAGAAATCTTATATGCTCCAGGTAATAATTTACAACCCTTGACCTGAGGGCTGTGAGGGGGTTGTCATCCTCAAAGACATAATTTCCAGACCTTTCAACTACGCTGAAAAAAATGGCTATCTCAGAATTTTGATTGGATATGGTTGGGCAAAAGGTGGGCGTGAGAGGGGGTTTATTTGCCCTCCAATTACTTTCGACTTTTAAAAAGGGAGCTAACCCTTTGAATTTCCAATCGAACGAGCCTTTTATGAAGTTTCTACGACAACACTTTCTATAAATAAAACTTATATGCCCCCAGGGCATAATTTACAACCCTTGCCCTGAGAGCTGTGGGGGAGTGTCCTCTTAAAAAACATAATTTATGTCTTGAAATCAACTACGCGGAACAAAATGGCTATCTCAAAATTTTGATTAGATGTATTTGGGGAAAGCGTTGGTTTGGATGGGGTGCTACTTGCCTTACAATCACTTTCGACTATTAAAAAGGGCACATACAATTCCAATTTCCAATTGAATGAGCGGTTTTTGAGTTTATACAACAACCCTTTCTATAAACACCTTATATGCCCCAAGGCCATAAATTACAACCCTTTCCCTGAGGACTGTGAGGGGGTTGTCATCCTCAAAGACCTAATTTCCAGAACTTTCAACTACGTTAAACAAAATGGCTATCTCGAAGTTTGGATTGGATGTGTTTGGGGAAATGGTAGGCATGAGAGCAGCATTAGTTGCTCTTCAATTACTTTCAACTATTAAAAAAGGCCCTAGCCCTTTTAATTTCCGATCAAATGAGCTCTTTTGAAGTTTCTATGACAACACTTTCAATAAAAACCTTATATACCCCCAGGGCATAACTTGCAACCCTTGCCCATAGGTCTATGGGGGTTAGTCATCCTCAAAGACCTAATTTCCAGAACTTTCAACTATGTTGAAAAATATTGCTACCTGATTAATGTTGATTGGATGTGTTTGAGGAAATGGTGGGCGTGAGAGGAGGGTTAGTTGCCCTCCAATCACTTCCGACTATTAAAAAGGGCACTATCCCTTTCATTTTCCCATCGAACGAGCCTTTTTTGAAGTTTCTACGACAACACTTTCTATAGAAACCTGATATGCCCCAGGGCATAATTTACAACCCTTGCCTTGAAGGCTGTGGGAGAGTGTCCTCCTCAAAAACATAATTTCTATCTGGAAATCAACTACGCTGAATAAAATGGCTATCTCAAAATTTTGATTAGATGTGTTTTGGGAAATGGTGGGTGTGCAAGGGGTGTTAGTTGCCTTCCAATCACTTTCAACTATTAAAAAGGGCACAAGCCACTCCAATTTCCAATCGAATGAGCCCTTTTTGAAGTTTCTACGACAACTCCTTCGATACGAATTGCCCTGGTCTAAGACCAAGAACAAAAAAAATAATACATTGTGCCAACATTGTTCTTTACTTAGGCAGCATTATTGCGCTGCCTATGATTGGCAGGAGCTTAACTCTTCTTCTTAGTGATTTCCAGTTCGTTCTAAGTTCGACTCGAATATTGGTTTTAATGAGATCTGACGAGTAAGTCAAAGGTATTCAGAAAAGACAGTATTCGTGGCATTATTATTGCAACCGTTCAGCTCCTAGGGTACAAAAAAGGGGGGGAAGTCTTTCTTTTATTTTTGCCTCGATTTGATTTCATCTTCATTTCAGGTCCGTGTGTCACTTTTCCTGATTGGAAGATATTTCTTACTTAAGTTTATTCTGTGGGCCTGCTACTACGCCGTTAAACTACTGATTTCCACCATGAAAAAGAGCAGCCATTAAGAGGCGTCATTTTGATGGGAGGTACTTTTTGTTATAATTTTCTGTTCTTGTAAAATAAATGAGTTTTTTCTTTTTTTTTGTTTTTTTTTGTTTTTATTGATGCTTCAGAAAAAAGAAAGGGAAACTGAATGACAAGAACTAGATATTAGACAGTAGACCTAAGAAATTGAACAATGCTATTGATGGAAATCCAATAAAAGAACGAGAAATCGAGCAAACAAGATGGAAATCCAATGAGGATCTTAGTATCCACCATGTTGTTTTGTCAACAAATTAAAAATTCCATTCGGGTATGGGAATTCAACATTTTTGTTTCTCAACAAATTGGAAATTCAATAATGATCATGCAATTCCAAAATGGTCTCCAATATTCAAATTCAGGTGCTGAAATTCCAAGTTTGTTGTTGATAAAAATTACAAACAATTTTTGTTGAATCTCAAACAATGTTTTTTACAGTGTTGGCAAAGTACATTCTTTAATTTCCCGGTTACTTCCAACAGGAGTCACTCTTTACTCATACTTTCCTACCACGGACTGTTTGATAGCTATGAACCGTTTTAGAAAATGTGGTTTTTGGCAGAAAATTTGGTTCGAAAATTTGCCAGTTGTCTCTGATAATTTCAATTTTGTAGAGAAACTCGAAAAAAAAGAAAAGGGATTTTCTGCAATTGGGGTTTGAATGTAAATAGTGTTAATAATCAATATGTCATTAGCATGTTACTATAAGCGTCACATCAATAATTAATGTTTACTAGATTAGTGCTGGTGCACGCGTAAAACGTCTAAAAGATATTTCTTTGGCTATAGCCACAGCAGAGATATATATAAAGAACAGTAGCGAAAAGTCCTATGCTCTATATTAAAGATTTTTGAAACAAATCAATCTAAGCTACTCTTCACGACTCCACCCTCGCGCACGCGCAATGAAAATGACATACATATGCTATGATCGGATTTGATGGAAAGCCAAGTAGCAACCTGAGTTGCTAACTGCCAACGTCTAAAAAGAGTGCAAATCAAGGCCAAAAAAGAGTGATTTTTGCTCAAAAAGATTGCAAGTAAAAAATTTTGCACATCCCCTCTTCTGCGGTACCTCCAAGGTAAAAAAAGGAATGCATTTCACACGAAAAGTGCGCAAATTGGCAACCCTGGTAGCAACTGACCCTTTGCTCTGATGGCTTAGGAATCTTCCCTTACTTGCCGAACTAGCGCGCTTTGATCTTGTATCATTTTTGGAGAAACTTTTCGCTACTGCTCGTTATATATATTACTACTGTGAGTTTAGCACAGAACATAAAAAGTTCATCACTTCCGATTTAGACTGTCTGAAGCATTTAAAACATAAAAGATCAGATCTAAAAATAACTCATATATATTGTTTTTAATTAGTCATTGTTAAAAGCAATCACAGACACGAGATTTATTTTGGGAGCTACGATTGTTGGATGAGAGAAGAGGTTTGAAAAAGCAAAAAAGGTTAAACCGTATTAAAAATATAGGATATTTTAGTGAAACAGTAAAATAAAAATCAGGTTTTCACGGGGGGACTTCCCTCCTGTGTTCCGTGCCTGACAAAAGGCTTTTAAAAGGAACTTTTGAAACAAACAGACGGAAAGATGTTAGCCAAATGTAGATTTTACCAAATTAGCAACAGAAACAAAACAAAAGGTCATGTAAATTTTATATAACAGCGGTAAAAAGATTCACCGTAATCATATAATCAATAGACTAGGGACAAAAAAAAAAGAAAAATCCACGTTAAAACTTAGCAGCCATTAGTTAAACGTCTCTAAGAAGCGCATAACAGAATTACTAATTTGCTTCTTTGTAGCTTTAAAGTGCTACTTAGACCTGCTATACTTATGAATCTTCACAAAATATGGTCTAAAAGAGACATCATTAATTACTTTAACTGTATTTTACTAAACAGATGTTAAACAGATAATATTTATTTACCTAGGCAAGTTCTTTTGTCAGTATGTAACTTGAAACCATCCCTGCAACTACAAGTGTAGCTTCCGGGTGAGTTGATACAAATTTGGCTACATCCTCCGTTGAAGCTGGAACATTCATCGATGTCTGAAATGAAAGATATTTAAGTAGATTTGAAATTTCATCAATTCATTATTTTTAATACTAGAAAACAATCATTCATCTTATCTTACAGCTAGCAATGAGTAGAGATTTGCATCTCAGAAAAGTAAAGTTACTTAATCGTATTACCTAAATTTGAGAATTTATGACGAGGAGCAAAATGGGTGAGCTAAAAAAGGTCCATATAGGGGGCATAAAGGCTCCAGAAAGCGTTAAAATTAGGCTTTGAAATCAACATTCCTTTTCTATAAAACGACAATATGGAATGGAGTTGTTTTTATAACGTAATTATGAAGTGAGATTTAATTACGTAATACTACGACAACCATACAGGAGGTATCGGTAGGTCTCTAGAGAAAACGGAGGAAAAGAAGAAAAAAGAAAAAGAAAGAAAAAGATGAGAAATAGAAAATAAAAGAAATAAAAGATAAGAAAGGAAAGAAAAAAAGAAAGGAAATAAAGGAAAATAAAGAGGAAATAAAAAAAGAAAAAGAAACGAAGAACTATTTGGAGTGGTGTTTTAGTGGTAAGCCACGCTGGCGCCACTGTTTTAGTGGTGTGGTAAGCCAACGCTGGCACTACTGTTTTTGTAGTAAGCCACGATTGCCACCAGGTATTAGTGCACAAATGGTGCTACACTACTTACTGGACAGGAAGCCTCGCTAGCACCAAATATTGTAATGGAATGCCCGCAGTTACCACTACTTTCCCGTAAATAAAGAGTATGTTAATACCCTATTACGGAATACCCTACTCCAAAGTATGATAACGTGATCGAACGGTCAAACGGCAAAACTCTAGGCCAAGGGTACCCTAACAGGGGTCACCACTAATATACCTAGCTATCTCCTCGGAGGGTAAACGGACCCCCCTGTCGATATAATAAATGACGGTAAGTCTCAGTAACTCAATCCCTACCCTGTTTGGGTTCCTGGAAAAATAGTCTAAACGGCTGTAGAAAATAGCTTACTTGTATTCTCCCAAAAAGGGCACAAAACAAACCAACCTCTCAATGCAGACTCTCTAAACAAACTAATAAGTAATATTTGAATAGTTAAAGAATCTTGGCACTTGGGTTGTGGCTCAGTGTGACGTGGGCCAATCCACTGTATCAAGTCCCTCAATTGAATTTGCCCTACGCATATTTTAAGAAACAATGGATTGAAATCTAGCAAGCCCATGCGGTGACTCATACCGAATTAAAGTTCGGTCAACTTATTTTCTCTTGTAAAATGGTTTTCTTGACGACGACAGTTTAACGATTGAAAATTATCTTATACGCAAATGTAATTACGGAAAAGAAAAACGGTCATTTATTTGAAAAGAAAAAGAACAAGAGGTGGAACCCAACACCTACCCCGTAAGATAAATGGGCCACACTGGTTCACCCTTCAAAGATAACGCTGAATTTCAATTTTACAAAATCCATTTTTTTTCTTTCTTCCCCAGCATCGGTGCTACTGATTCCACCACTTGGCTCTGGATCCGTCGTCATCCACACGTCTCTACTGTAGAGCCACCATGGTCTCTATCGTATGGCATCCGCAAGAGGTTTTGGAAATTGAAGTCCACAACATTCGCAGAAAATAATCATGATCAGCAGGATCAAAATACAAATTTTCTCACTCTCACGAATTTACATTGGAGAGGAGCAGAGAATCAGTATTTGGCACATTCGATGATGCCAGCCATAATGAAAAATTGGCTGCACTAGCCTCTTAATTTCCATCGGTGAAAACAACACCACATCCCAAATAAAATGCAATTTGCCCCCTGGTATAATTTCAAATAATCTGAGGCTGAAAAACCAAAGCCCGTGAAAACGATAGGGGTATAGGGAAATCAGCTAAAATTTTGAGCGAATCATTAATCAGTTCATTCTGGGTTCCCTCCCCTGGATAATCAAATGGAGGATAGGCGTTGATACTAATTGAAGATGAAATTTGGATACTGAATAAGGTTTGCGGTAATTAATAGTTGATTCCCATGAAGGGCAAAAACTATGAATAGGGTTACTGGACAAAAGTTTGGGTGAAATGTGAAGTGACCGGGAGAGAGTATCCCCCAAGGACTCCAGATCAGAGAGGCAAAATCTCGGTAATAGGGCTATAACTTGCCAATCAGTTGTCCATTGAGTGAATCGTCCATCATTCATTGTTTCCCAAAGGGGCTTCTCCCCCGCAAAAGAGACCAAATCTCCCTTAGAGTTGATAGGACTAATCTCAGATTCCTTCCCAAGTTTTTACAATCCAACCCGACAATCAGCATCTCCAACTTTTCCCCAACCCCTTGTAGGTCATTGAGCTCTATTTTGTAATCATCTTTTTTTATTCCCCACGGGTGTTGGACCTCTTTGTCCCCCTAAAAATTATTTTGTTTATGTTAGTTAGGCACAGGCCATCTAATGTTTTTATTTTTCGCCACTGCAGGCTGAATCCGCAAATTTTGTCTCTTGTTAGCATTTCTTTTTCTATTTTCACTGTTCTCAATTTTGTCATTCACGCAAAATAATATATCATCGTTAAATCTGAATTGGACTCCAATGTCCACCATCTTTGACTGTATTTCTTTATTGTAGTTCCTTTTAGTATTTCTTTTCTCTTTTTTGTTTTCTTTTCTCTTGCCGTAGTATTAAGTAAATTGTCATCAAATGGGAATTGAATTCCGACATTTGATATTTCATATTGTACTAACAGTTCTCAAACTTTATGAGGAAAAGTACGTACAGTAAATTTTGTGTCATTTTTCTCTGATACAATCAGTGCTTCATTTTGGCATGTATTTGCTAGCGTTTCACATTCAGTTTAAGTGTTCTGAAGTTTTCTGTTTTCTGAAAAATCTTTCGAAAGATCAAGTTGGTGCGTTTTATTTTCAATATTATGTGGGCTCTTTACTTCTGCATCCCCAACCGTTAAATTAGTCGCTTTTAAAGATAGGAGATTTCTGACATCCCCAAAGTCTCCTCCCACTAAAACATCTACTGCAAGAGTAGGTACTAAGTCTAAGTTTATAGTTTTTCACTGGACTTTACCGTCCTTCTTCGCAATTTCTATTCTTGCCCAAGCAGACGGGCATTGGTACTTACCTCCATAATTACATACTATTGTAATATTATTTTTCTAGTCTATTTCTGTCTTTTTAATTAGGTCCATTCGCACAAAAGTTTGCTCATTCCCTGAGTCAATTACCATTTCGGTCAGTTTTCCGTTTATTTTTCCTTCTATTTTATGTGATCTTACAAGTTCGTCAATGTTTCGTTTATTATGGGCTGTAGCCCAATTTGTTATTTTATAGGTTACTGTCTCATCTCTATTATGGCAATTTTTAGAAAAAAGCTCCGGGGAATCAAATTTTACCGGATTATCAGCATCTCGAACTGGAGTATTAAGCATTTCTTTTTTTCGACAGGGTGGCTCAGCTTCCCATTTTGTTTTTTGGGCCGGTCCACCTCCCCGCATAGTCAACGAAGTTGTATATTTTTCCGTCTTAACATTTAATGTCTGGTAATTTTCATTTCTGGTGAGTGATTCTTAGACACACTGTTATGGCTATCCGACAGCCTATAAGTTAGCTGTGATAAAAAATCACTTTCTGGAACTCTCCAGCGGTCTTATATTAGGCCTATCATGGTTCTTTTAAACTCTCGGTGGCCTCTCTCTTTCTTCTCTCTAGCTATTTTTTCATTCTCCTCTTTCGTTCTCTGGCTATTCTATCAGCCTCTTCCTCTTTTTCCCTGGCTATTCTATCAGCCTCAATATTAGCCTTTCTAAGGGTTTCTCTTGTTCTTTCTAACTCCTCTCTATCTCTATTAATTTCATCTATTTCAGCCTGCATTTGGCCACACATTCGCGGTGCTCTCTTTTGGCCACCTCTTTTCTTTGTTTCCTTTCTTTCTCTTTTTCTTTCTATCCACCTCCTCTTTTCACTCTCTGGCTTTCCTTTCAATCCCTATACGTTCTTGTCTTTCCTCCTCTATTTCTCTTCTACTATTTTATGTAACGTGGAGGTGTATACTTTTTGTACTCTAGAGTTTGTTTTTTTTTCATTTGATAACAGATTCTTTCCAATAACTTCCAATTGTAGTTTGTTAAAATTTGTATTTACCTCTTCATAGGCTTTTATCTCTTTTTTCGTACCTCCTCATACTCTTCGTAAACGATATCGGTACTTTCCCATTTTGCGGGCACTTTGGCTATAGAAAGTCAAAAGAACGCAGTGATGGAGACTCGTATAGCGAGTAATTGTTATCTAAATTGATCGAAGAGCGTGGTTTCTCATTGAATTTACAATATTTAAACTGTTGTTTTTTGGGGGTTAAGAGGGAGAAAAGGGTACCTAGGTTAGGTTAGGTTACGCATTTAATATATGCAATACTATTAACCCCATCCCCCCACCCCAATTTGCAAATAGATAGCCCAAATTTGTTTATAAACTATTATATATACATCCTATTTTATTTTATTTCATTAGCATTAACCAAAATTACCTTTTTAGAAGTGCCCATACAATGGGAAAGTACCGCGATATCTTCCTCTCACGCAGAGGGGCAAGTCAAAGCTAATTTCATTTCTAGATCCCGAATACACTCTTCAGGTTTACCGAAAAAAAAATTCTATATAACCTATTATCCCTTAGCAAACGCAATTCTTGAAAAATTAGTGACCGATGTTCTTCAACTCTTTCAACAACCTCCTCATAACTTTGTATTTTTTCTGCAATGGCCTCATTGGCTTTTTTAAAAGCTGCCCATTCCATCTGATATGCCACGTTATATTGAGTAGCTAATTTTGTAATAATTTCTATTACAGAATTCTATATTGCTTACAGAATTCTATATCGTTATATAGAATTCTATATCGCTATCTTTCTTGTGTATCTTTCCTACGATCCTATGTAGAAATTTGTCATTATTAAACACATTTGAGCGAGGGCCTGTGTCCGAACTTCTACTCCATAAATAAGCCGGTCCATATGTTTTCGTTTTGTATCTGTGAACGGACCCCCCCCCCCCTGTCGATATAATAAATGACGGTATGTCTCGGAAACTCTTTCCCTACCCTGTCTGGGTTCCTGGAAAAATAGTCTACACGGCTGTAGAAAATAGCTTACTTGTATCCTTCCAAAAGCGCACCAAACATATCAGCTTCTCAATACAGACTCTCTAAACAGACTACAAAATAATATTTGAACCAAAGTATAATCACCTACGGAACAAGTACTGAGAAAACTCTCCAAAAAGTACTGACAAAACTCTCCAAAAGTGACCCCGCGTACCTCAGCGCCTCAAGACATAAAGTGCTGTACTACTTAATCGCTCCGAGCCAGAATACCAAGTGACCCGGATGAATTGTGTAACTACGAGTTTTAGTTGCCAGATGTACATATATATACAAAGGGTCACTTTTTTGTGTGGAGAGGATAGATTTTGTCAGCACTTGTTCCGTAGGTGATTATACTTTGATTTGAACACTTAAAGAATCTTGGTACTTGAGGTGAGTAGGAAGCTATCAATAACTCCCGTACGAACACATGTGGTGCCATCTACAATTGAGTCTATCGCTGACATGACATAATTTATTCAAGGATTATCGATCGAGTCTAATGGGGTCAATGTCGATTTATTTGTTGTTGTTTCTAGGTGTAATGACTCCAGGACGAAGTTTTCACATGCGCATTAACTGGAAGAGATGTATTGATCGACTCGAGGGGGAAGTGGATTTCAGGGAAATTGATTTACATAAAAGAAGGGGAGAGAATTTCTGAGAAATTGATTTGCATAATCGAGGAGAATTATTGATCCACAAAGGGGAATTTATTTGTTGTTTCTAAGGGGAATTATTGATCCATGAAAGGGGAATTTATTTAACGTTTCTAAGGGGAATTATTGATCCACTAACGGAATTAGAAATGACATCACTTGTTTTCTAGGAATTATACGGGACTCTAAAGAGATAGAAATTCTATTTTTAAATATGGCTTCTCTGGTCTTTAGACTTAGTGACAAATTCTTTAATATTCTATTGAAGCCATCGAAATTAGAAATGACATCACTTGTTTTCTAGGAATTATACGGGACTCTAAAGAGATAGAAATTCTATTTTTAAATATGGCTTCTCTGGTCTTTAGTGACAGAGATAAATTGATATTCTATTTTTAAATATGGCTTCTCTGATCTTTAGTGACAGAGATAAATTCGGGAATTCTATCGAAACCTTAATAGTGTAGCTAGGAACACCTACGAGATGAAGAGATTAACGTAGAAAAGGGTTTCCTTGGAATTTCAAATGTGACAGCGCAGGGATGCCGAAACAAAGGAACACGCAGAAATTACGTTTAGGAGATTATTTGGGCAAAAACGTTTGAGACATTTTAGAACATGATTTAGGCGTAACCGTTTGAGACATTTTAGAAGATGATTTAGGCGAAACCGATTGAGACACTTTAGAAGATGATTTTAGAAGATAATTTAGAAGATGATTTGAGGTGAAACTCTGAGGTCGTTATAATACACAAGTTCCATTTGAACAGTGTTGTGAGGTCCCTACCAAACCCCAAAGGACCCCTACCCCAACCTCAAAGGGCCCTATCCCCCGGGCCCAAAAAGAGCCCCCTCCTCCCCCCTCTCCCCGGGGCCCCCGACCCCCCAAAGGGCCCCAAGGCCCCAAAATGCCCCTCGGCCCCCCAAATGCCTCCTAGGCCCCAAAGCCCCCCCCCCCCTCTGGGCCCCCTCCAAGAGACCCCAAAAAGCCCCCCTCAGCCCCGGGCCCCCCTCTACCATCCTACTATCCCCTCCTCTCCACCCTCTCCCCCAGGGTTGGTGTTTGCAAGTCCAAGTGTTTGTTTTTGTTGGTTTGTATATCTAAAGTGCCTGTCTTTCTCTGTTGTATGTCTGAATCTATTTGTTTACATGTCTGGGTTGGTGTTTGCAAGTCCAAGAATTTGTCTTTGTTGGTTTGTATATCTAAAGTGCCTGTCTTTCTCTGTTTGTTTGTCTGAATCTATTTGTTTATATGTCTGGGTTGGTGTTTGCAAGTCCAAAAATTTGTCTATGCTGGTTTGAATGTCTAAAGTGTATGTCTTTCTCTGTTTGTATGTCTGAATCTATTTTTGCATTTCTGGGTAGGTGTTTGCAAGTCCAAAAATTTGTCTTTGATGGTTTGAATGTCTAAAGTGTCTGCCTTTCTCTGTTTGTATGTCTGAATCTATTTGTTTGTATGTCTGGGTTGGCTTTTGCAAATCCAAGAATTTGTGTTTGATGGTGTGAATGTCTAAAGTGTATGTCTTTCTCTGTTTGTATGTCTGAATCTATTTGTTTGCATGTCTAGGTTGGTGTTTGCAAATCCAAGAATTTTTCTTTGATGGTTTGAATGCCTGAAGTGCCTGCTTTTCTCTGTTTGTATATCTGAATCTATTTGTTTGTATGTCTGGGTTAGTGTTTGCAAGTCCAAGGATTGGTCTTTGTTGGTTTGAATGTCTAAAGTGCCTGCCTTTCTCTGATTGTATGACTGAATCTATTTGTTTACATGTCTGGGTTGGTGTTTTTAAGCCCAAGAATTTGTAATTGTTGGTTTGAATGTCTAAAGTGACTGTCTTTCTTTGTTTGTATGTCTAAATCTATTTGTTTTCATGTCTGGGTTGATGTTAGCAACTCGAAGAATTTGTCTTTGTTGGTTTGAATGTCTAAAGTGCATGTCTTTCTCTGTTTGTATGTCTGAATCTATTTGTTTGCATGTCTGGGTTGGTGTTTGCAAGTCCAAGAATTTGTCTTTGTTGGTTTGAATGCCTAAAGTGCCTGTCTTTCTATGTTGTATATCTGAATCTATTTGTTTGCATGTCTGGCTTGATGTTTGCAATTCCAAGAATTTGTCTTTGTTGGTTTGAATGTCTTAAGTGCCTGTCTTTCTCTGTTTGTATGTCTGAATCTATTTGTTTGAATGTCTGGGTTGGTGTTTGCAAGTCCAAGAATTTGTCTTTGTTGGTTTGAATGTCTAAAGTGCATGTTTTTCTCTGTTTGTATGACTGAATCTTTTTGTTTACATGTCTGGGTTGATGTTTGGAAGTCTAAGAATTTGTCTTTATTGGTTTGAATGTCTAAAGTACCTGTCTTTCTCTGTTTGTATGTCTGAATCTATTTTTTTGCATGTCTGGGTTTGGTGTTTGCAAGTCCAAGAATTTATCTTTGTGGTTTGAATGTCTAAAGTGCCTGTCTTTCTCTGTTTGTATGTCTGAATCTATTTGTTTGCATGTCAGGGTTGGTGTTTGCAAGTCCAAGAATTTGTCTTTGTTGGTTTGAATGCCTAAAGTGCCTGTCTTTCTATGCTTGTATATCTGAATCTATTTGTTTGCATGTCTGGCTTGATGTTTGCAATTCCAAGAATTTGTCTTTGTTGGTTTGAATGTCTAAAGTGCATGTTTTTCTCTGTTTGTATGACTGAATCTTTTGTTTACATGTCTGGGTTGATGTTTATAAGTCTAAGAATTTGTCTTTGTTGGTTTGAATGTCTAAAGTACCTGTCTTTCTCTGTTTGTATGTCTGAATTTATTTTTTTGCATGTCTATGTTTTGTGTTTGCAAATACAAGAATTTGTCTTTGTTGGTTTGGTTTGAATGTCTAAAGTGACTGTCTTTCTTTATTTGTATGTCTGAATCTTTTTGTTTGCATGTCTAGGTTGGTGTTTGCAAGTCCAAAAATTTGTCTATTCTGGTTTGAATGTCTAAAGTGTATGTCTTTCTCTGTTTGTATGTCTGAATCTATTTTTTTGCATGTCTGGGTAGGTGCTTGCAAGTCCAAGAATTTGTCTTTGATGGTTTGAATGTCTAAAGTGTCTGCCTTTCTCTGTTTGTATGTCTGTATCTATTTGTTTGCATGTCTGGGTTGGCTTTTGCGAATCCAAGAATTTGCCTTTGTTGGTGTGAATGTCTAAAGTTCATGTCTTTCTCTGTTTGTATGTCTGAATCTATTTGTTTGCATGTCTAGGTTGGTGTTTGCAAGTCCAAGAATTTGTCTTTGCTGGTTTGAATGCCTAAAGTGCCTGCTTTTCTCTGTTTGTATATCTGAATCTATTTGTTTGTATGTCTGGGTTAGTGTTTGCAAGTCCAAGGATTTGTCTTTGTTGGTTTGAATGTCTAAAGTGCCTGCCTTTCTCTGATTGTAAGACTGAATCTATTTGTTTACATGTCTGGGTTGGTGTTTTTAAGCCCAAAAATTTGTTTTTGTTGGTTTGAATGTCTAAAGTACCTATCTTTCTCTGTTTTTATGTCTGAATCTATTTGTTTGAATGTCTGGGTTGGTGTTTGCAAGTCCAAGAATTTGTCTTTGTTGGTTTGAATGCCTAAAGTGACTGTCTTTCTATGTTTGTATATCTGAATCTATTTGTTTGCATGTCTGGCTTGATGTTTGCAATTCCAAGAATTTGTCTTTGTTGGTTTGAATGTCTAAAGTGCATGTTTTTCTCTGTTTGTATGACTGAATCTTTTTGTTTACATGTCTGGGTTGATGTTTATAAGTCTAAGAATTTGTCTTTGTTGGTTTGAATGTCTAAAGTACCTGTCTTTCTCTGTTTGTATGTCTGAATCTATTTTTTTGCATGTCTGGGTTTGGTGTTTGCAAATCCAAGAATTTGTCTTTGTTGGTTTGGTTTGAATGTCTAAAGTGACTGTCTTTCTCTGTTTGTATGTCTGAATCTATTTGTTTGAATGTCTGGGTTGGTGTTTGCAAGTCCAAGAATTTGTCTTTGTTGGTTTGAATGCCTAAAGTGCCTGTCCTTCTATGTTTGTATATCTGAATCTATTTGTTTGAATGTCTGGCTTGATGTTTGCAATTCCAAGAATTTGTCTTTGTTGGTTTGAATGTCTAAAGTGCATGTTTTCTCTGTTTGTATGACTGAATCTATTTGTTTGTATGTCTGGGTTTGGTGTTTGCAAGTCTAAGAATTTGTCTTTTGTTGGTTTGAATGTCTAAAGTGCCTGTCTGTCTCTGTTTTTATGTCTGAATCTATTTGTTTGCATGTCTGGGTTGGTGTTTGCAAGTCCAAGAATTTGTCTTTGTTGGTTTGAATGTCTAAAGTGTCTTCTTTCTCTGTATATATGTCTGAATCTATTTGTTTGCATGTCTAAAGTGCCTGCCTTTCTCTGATTGTAACTGAATCTATTTGTTACATGTCTGGGTTGGTGTTTTAAGTCCAAGAATTTGTCTTGTTGGTTTGAATGTCTAAAGTGACCTGTCTTTCTCTGTTTGTATGTCTGAATCTATTTTTTTGCATGTCTGGGTTGGTGTTTGCAAGTCCAAGAATTTGTCTTTGTTGGTTTGAATGTCTAAAGTGACTGTCTTTCTCTGTTTGTATGTCTGAATCTATTTGTTTGCATGTCTGGGTTGTGTTTGCAAGTCCAAGAATTTGTCTTTGTTGGTTTGAATGTCTAAAGTGCATGTCTTTCTCTGTTTGTATGACTGAATCTATTTGTTTACATGTCTGGGTTGATGTTTGCAAGTCCAAGAATTTGTCTTTGTTGGTTTGAATGTCTAAAGTACCTGTCTTTCTCTGTTTGTATGTCTGAATCTATTTGTTTGCATGTCTGGGTTGGTGTTTGCAAATCCAAGAATTTGTCTTGTGTTGGTTTGAATGTCTAAAGTGACTGTCTTTCTCTGTTGTATGTCTGAATCTATTTGTTTGAATGTCTGGGTTGGTGTTTGCAAGTCCAAGAATTTGTCTTTGTTGGTTTGAATGTCCTAAAGTGCCTGTCTTTCTCTGTTTGTATGTCTGAATCTATTTGTTTGCATGTCTGGGTTGGTGTTTGCAAGTCCAAGAATTTGTCTTTGTTGGTTTGAATGTCTAAAGTGCCTACCTTTCTCTGATTGTATGACTGAATCTATTTGTTTACATGTCTGGGTTGATGTTTGCAAGTCTAAGAATTTGTCTTTGTTGGTTTGAATGTCTAAAGTGTCTTTCTCTGTTTGTATGTCTGAATCTATTTGTTGATGTCTGGGTGGTGTTGCAGTCAAGATTTGTTATCTGAATCTATTTGTTTGAATGTCTGGTTGATGTTTGCAATTCCAAGAATTTGTCTTGTTGGTATGAATGTCTAAAGTGCATGTTTTCTCTGTTTGTATGACTGAATCTATTTGTTTACATGTCTGGGTTGATGTTTGCAAGTCTAAGAATTTGTCTTTGTTGGTTTGAATGTCTAAAGTACCTGTCTTTCTCTGTTTGTATGTCTGAATCTATTTGTTTGTATGTCTGGGTTGGTTTTTGCAAGTCAAGAATTTGTCTTTGTTGGTTTGAATGTCTAAAGTGCCTGTCTTTCTCTGTTTGTATGTCTGAATCTATTTGTTTGCATGTCTGGGTTGGTGTTTGCAAGTCCAAGAATTTGTCTTTGTTGGTTTGAATGTCTAAAGTGTCTGTCTTTCTCTGTTTATATGTCTGAATCTATTTGTTTGCATGTCTGTGCGCTTTGATGTGTGATCTATTGTTACAGTCTGGGTTGTGTTTAAGCCAAGAATTTGTCTTTGTTGGTTTGAATGTCTAAAGTGCCTGTCTTTCTCTGTTTGTATGTCTGAATCTATTTGTTTGCATGTCTGGGTTGGTGTTTGCAAGTCCAAGAATTTGTCTTTGTTGGTTTGAATGCCTAAAGTGCCTGTCTTTCTATGTTTGTATATCTGAATCTATTTGTTTGCATGTCTGGCTTGATGTTTGCAATTCCAAGAATTTGTCTTTGTTGGTTTGAATGTCTAAAGTGCATGTCTTTCTCTGTTTGTATGACTGAATCTTTTTGTTTACATGTCTGGGTTGATGTTTGCAAGTCTAAGAATTTGTCTTTGTTGGTTTGAATGTCTAAAGTACATGTCTTTCTCTGTTTGTATGTCTGAATCTATTTGTTTGCATGTCTGGGTTGGTGTTTGCAAGTCAAGAATTTGTCTTTGTTGGTTTGAATGTCTAAAGTGTCTGTCTTTCTCTGTTTGTATGTCTGAATCTATTTGTTTGAATGTCTGGGTTGGTGTTTGCAAGTCCAAGAATTTGTCTTTGTTGGTTTGAATGCCTAAAGTGCCTGTCTTTCTATGTTTGTATATCTGAATCTATTTGTTTGCATGTCTGGCTTGATGTTTGCAATTCCAAGAATTTGTCTTTGTTGGTTTGAATGTCTAAAGTGCATGTTTTTCTCTGTTTGTATGACTGAATCTATTTTGTTTGCATGTCTGGGTTGATGTTTGCAAGTCCAAGAATTTGTCTTTGTTGGTTTGAATGTCTAAAGTGCCTGTCTTTCTCTGTTTGTATGTCTGAATCTATTTGTTTGCATGTCTGGGTTGGTGTTTGCAAGTCCAAGAATTTGTCTTTTGTTGGTTTGAATGTCTAAAGTGACTGTCTTTCTCTGTTTGTATGTCTGAATCTATTTGTTTGCATGTCTGGGTTGGTGTTTGCAAGTCCAAGAATTTGTCTTTGTTGGTTTGAATGTCTAAAGTGCCTGTCTTTCTCTGTTTGTATGTCTGAATCTATTTGTTTGCATGTCTGGGTTGGTGTTTGCAAGTCCAAGAATTTGTCTTTGTTGGTTTGAATGTCTAAAGTGTCTGTCTTTCTCTGTTTGTATGTCTGAATCTATTTGTTTGCATGTCTGGGTTGGTGTTTGCAAGTCCAAGAATTTGTCTTTGTTGGTTTGAATGTCTAAAGTGTCTGTCTTTCTCTGTTTGTATGTCTGAATCTATTTGTTTGCATGTCTGGGTTGGTGTTTTGCAAGTCCAAGAATTTGTCTTTGTTGGTTTGAATGTCTAAAGTGCATGTCTTTCTCTGTTTGTATGTCTGAATCTATTTTTTGCATGTCTGGGTTGGTGTTTGCAAGTCCAAGAATTTGTCTATGCTGGTTTGAAATGTCTAAAGTGTATGTCTTTCTCTGTTTGTATGTCTGAATCTATTTGTTTGCATGTCTGGGTTGGTGTTTTGCAAGTCCAAGAATTTGTCTTTGTTGGTTTGAATGTCTAAAGTGCATGTCTTTCTCTGTTTGTATGTCTGAATCTATTTGTTTGCATGTCTGAGGTTGGTGTTTGCAAGTCCAAGAATTTGTCTTTGTTGGTTTGAATGCTAAAGTGCATGTCTTTCTCTGTTTGTATGTCTGAATCTATTTTTTTGATGTCTGGTTGGTGTTTGCAAGTCCAAGAATTTGTCTTTGTTGGTTTGAATGTCTAAAGTGCTGTCTTTCTCTGTTTGTATGTCTGAATCTATTTGTTTGCATGTCTGGGTTGGTGTTTGCAAGTCCAAGAATTTGTCTTTGTTGGTTTGAATGTCTAAAGTGTCTGTCTTTCTCTGTTTGTATGTCTGAATCTATTTGTTTGCATGTCTGGGTTGGTGTTTGCAAGTCCAAGAATTTGTCTTTGTTGGTTTGAATGTCTAAAGTGCCTGTCTTTCTCTGTTTGTATGTCTGAATCTATTTGTTTGCATGTCTGGGTTGGTGTTTGCAAGTCCAAGAATTTGTCTTTGTTGGTTTGAATGTCTAAAGTGCCTGTCTTTCTCTGTTTGTATGTCTGAATCTATTTGTTTGCATGTCTGGGTTGGTGTTTGCAAGTCCAAGAATTTGTCTTTGTTGGTTTGAATGTCTAAAGTGTCTGTCTTTCTCTGTTTGTATGTCTGAATCTATTTGTTTGCATGTCTGGGTTGGTGTTTGCAAGTCCAAGAATTTGTCTTTGATGGTTTGAATGTCTAAAGTGCTGTCTTTCTCTGTTTGTATGTCTGAATCTATTTGTTTGCATGTCTGGGTTGGTGTTTGCAAGTCCAAGAATTTGTCTTTGTTGGTTTGAATGTCTAAAGTGCCTGTCTTTCTCTGTTTGTATATCTGAATCTTTTTGTTTGCATGTCTGGGTTGTGTTTGCAAGTCCAAGAATTTGTCTTTGTTGGTTTGAATGTCTAAAGTGCCTGTCTTTCTCTGTTTGTATGACTGAATCTATTTGTTTACATGTCTGGGTTGGTGTTTTTGCAAGTCCAAGAATTTGTCTTGTTGGTTTGAATGTCTAAAGTGCCTGTCTTTCTCTGTTTGTATGTCTGAATCTATTTGTTTGCATGTCTGGGTTGGTGTTTGCAAGTCCAAGAATTTGTCTTTGTTGGTTTGAATGTCTAAAAGTGCATGTCTTTCTCTGTTTGTATGTCTGAATCTATTTGTTTGCATGTCTGGGTTGGTGTTTGCAAGTCCAAGAATTTGTCTTTGTTGGTTTGAATGTCTAAAGTGCCTGTCTTTCTCTGTTTGTATGTCTGAATCTATTTGTTTGCATGTCTGGGTTGGTGTTTGCAAGTCCAAGAATTTGTCTTTGTTGGTTTGAATGTCTAAAGTGCCTGTCTTTCTCTGTTTGTATGTCTGAATCTATTTGTTTGCATGTCTGGGTTGGTGTTTGCAAGTCCAAGAATTTGTCTTTGGTTGGTTTGAATGTCTAAAGTGACTGTCTTTCTCTGTTTGTATGTCTGAATTCTATTTGTTTGCATGTCTGGGTTGGTGTTTGCAAGTCCAAAAATTTGTCTATTGTGGTTTGAATGTCTAAAGTGTATGTCTTTCTCTGTTTGTATGTCTGAATCTATTTAATTGCATGTCTGGGTTGGTGTTTGCAAGTCCAAGAATTTGTCTTTGTTGGTTTGAATGTCTAAAGTGTCTGCCTTTCTCTGTTTGTATGTCTGAATCTATTTGTTTGCATGTCTGGGTTGGTTTTGCAATCCAAGAATTTGTCTTTGTTGGTTGTGAATGTCTAAAGTGTCTGTCTTTCTCTGTTTGTATGTCTGAATCTATTTGTTTGCATGTCTAGGTTGGTGTTTGCAAGTCCAAGAATTTGTCTTTGCTGGTTTGAATGCCTAAAGTGCCTGCTTTCTCTGTTTGTATGTCTGAATCTATTTGTTTGTATGTCTGGGTTAGTGTTTGCAAGTCCAAGGATTTGTCTTTGTTGGTTTGAATGTCTAAAGTGCCTGCCTTTCTCTGATTGTAAGACTGAATCTATTTGTTTACATGTCTGGGTTGGTGTTTTTAAGCCCAAAAATTTGTCTTTGTTGGTTTGAATGTCTAAAGTGCCTGTCTTTCTCTGTTTGTATGTCTGAATCTATTTGTTTGAATGTCTGGGTTGGTGTTTGCAAGTCCAAGAATTTGTCTTTGTTGGTTTGAATGCCTAAAGTGCCTGTCTTTCTATGTTTGTATATCTGAATCTATTTGTTTGCATGTCTGGCTTGATGTTTGCAATTCCAAGAATTTGTCTTTGTTGGTTTGAATGTCTAAAGTGCATGTCTTTCTCTGTTTGTATGACTGAATCTATTTGTTTACATGTCTGGGATGGTGTTTATAAGTCCAAGAATTTGTCTTTGTTGGTTTGAATGTCTAAAGTGCCTGTCTTTCTCTGTTTGTATGTCTGAATCTATTTTTTTGCATGTCTGGGTTTGGTGTTTGCAAGTCCAAGAATTTGTCTTTGTGGTTGGTTTGAATGTCTAAAGTGACTGTCTTTCTCTGTTTGTATGTCTGAATCTATTTGTTTGCATGTCTGGGTTGGTGTTTGCAAGTCCAAGAATTTGTCTTTGTTGGTTTGAATGTCTAAAGTGCCTGTCTTTCTCTGTTTGTATGTCTGAATCTATTTGTTTGCATGTCTGGCTTGATGTTTGCAATTCCAAGAATTTGTCTTTGTTGGTTTGAATGTCTAAAGTGCATGTTTTTCTCTGTTTGTATGACTGAATCTTTTTGTTTACATGTCTGGGTTGGTGTTTGCGAAGTCTAAGAATTTGTCTTTATTGGTTTGAATGTCTAAAGTACCTGTCTTTCTCTGTTTGTATGTCTGAATCTATTTGTTTGCATGTCTGGGTTTGGTGTTTGCAAGTCCAAGAATTTGTCTTTGTTGGTTTGAATGTCTAAAGTGCCTGTCTTTCTCTGTTTGTATGTCTGAATCTATTTGTTTGCATGTCTGGGTTGGTGTTTGCAAGTCCAAGAATTTGTCTTTGTTGGTTTAACTGTCCTAAAGTGTCTTGTCTTTCTCTGTATTGTATGTCTGAATCTATTGTTGATGTCTAAAGTGCCTGCCTTTCTGATTGTAAGCGAATCTATTTGTTTACATGTCGGGTGGGTTTTAAGCCCAAGAATTTGTCTTTGTTGGTTTGAATGTCTAAAGTACCTATCTTTCTCTGTTTTTATGTCTGAATCTATTTGTTTGAATGTCTGGGTTGGTGTTTGCAAGTCCAAGAATTTGTCTTTGTTGGTTTGAATGCCTAAAGTGACTGTCTTTCTATGTTTGTATATCTGAATCTATTTGTTTGCATGTCTGGGCTTGATGTTTGCAATTCCAAGAATTTGTCTTTGTTGGTTTGAATGTCTAAAGTGCATGTTTTTCTCTGTTTGTATGACTGAATCTTTTTGTTTACATGTCTGGGTTGATGTTTATAAGTCTAAGAATTTGTTTTTGTTGGTTTGAATGTCTAAAGTACCTGTCTTTCTCTGTTTGTATGTCTGAATCTATTTTTTTGCATGTCTGGGTTTGGTGTTTGCAAGTACAAGAATTTGTCTTTGTGTTGGTTTGAATGTCTAAAGTGACTGTCTTTCTCTGTTTGTATGTCTGAATCTATTTGTTTGCATGTCTGGGTTGGTGTTTGCAAGTCCAAGAATTTGTCTTTGCTGGTTTGAATGCCTAAAGTGCCTGTCCTTTCTCTGTTTGTATATCTGAATCTATTTGTTTGCATGTCTGGGTTGATGTTTGCAATTCCAAGAATTTGTCTTTGTTGGTTTGAATGTCTAAAGTGCATGTCTTTTCTCTGTTTGTATGACTGAATCTATTTGTTTGCATGTCTGGGTTGATGTTTGCAAGTCCAAGAATTTGTCTTTGTTGGTTTGAATGTCTAAAGTACTGTCTTTCTCTGTTTGTATGTCTGAATCTATTTTTTTGTATGTCTGGGTTGGTGTTTGCAAGTCCAAGAATTTGTCTTTTGGTTGGTTTGAATGTCTAAAGTGACTGTCTTTCTCTGTTTGTATGTCTGAATCTATTTGTTTGCGTGTCTGGGTTGGTGTTTGCAAGTCCAAGAATTTGTCTTTGTTGGTTTGAATGTCTAAAGTGCCTGTCTTTCTCTGTTTGTATGTCTGAAATCTATTTGTTTGCATGTCTGGGTTGGTGTTTGCAAGTCCAAGAATTTGTCTTTGTTGATTTGAATGTCTAAAGTGTCTGTCTTTCTCTGTTGTATGTCTGAATCTATTTGTTTGCATGTCTGGGTTGGTGTTTGCAAGTCCAAGAATTTGTCTTTGTTGGTTTGAATGTCTAAAGTGCTGTCTTTCTCTGTTTGTATGTCTGAATCTATTTGTTTGCATGTCTGGGTTGGTGTTTGCAAGTCCAAGAATTTGTCTTTGTTGGTTTGAATGTCTAAAGTGCATGTCTTTCTCTGTTTGTATGTCTGAATCTATTTGTTTGCATGTCTGGGTTGGTGTTTGCAAGTCCAAGAATTTGTCTTTGTTGGTTTGAATGTCTAAAGTGATGTCTTTCTCTGTTTGTATGTCTGAATCTATTTGTTGTATGTCTGGGTTGGTGTTTGCAAGTCCAAGAATTTGTCTTTGTTGTTTGAATGTCTAAAGTGCATGTCTTTCTCTGTTTGTATGTCTGAATTTATTTGTTTTATGTCTGAGTTGGTGTTTGCAGGTCCAAGAATTATCTTTGTGGTTTGAATGCCTAAAGTGCATGTCTTTCTCTGTTTGTATGTCTGAATCTATTTGTTTTTATGTCTGGGTTGGTGTTTGCAAGTCCAAGAATTGTCTTTGTTGTTTGAATGTCTAAAGTGCATGTCTTTCTCTGTTTGTATGACTGAATCTTTTGTTACATGTCTGGGTTGTGTTTGCAAGTCAAGAATTTGTCTTTGTTGGTTTGAATGTCTAAAGTGTCTGTCTTTCTCTGTTTGTATGTCTGAATCTGTTTATTTGTCATGTCTGGGTTGGTGTTTGCAAGTCCAAGAATTTGTCTTTGTTGGTTTGAATGTCTAAAGTACATGTCTTTCTCTGTTTGTATGTCTGAATCTATTTGTTTGCATGTCTGGTTTGGTGTTGACAAGTCCAAGAATGTGTCGTTGTTGGTTGAATGTCTAAAGTGTCTGCTTTCTCTGTTTGTATGTCTGAATCTATTTGTTATATGTCTGGGTTGGTGTTTGCAAGTCCAAAATTTGTCTTATGTTGTTTGAATGTCTAAAGTGTATGTCTTTTCTCTGTTTGTATGTCTGAATCTATTTGTTTGCATGTCTGGGTTGGTGTTTGCAAGTCCAAGAATTTGTCTTTGATGGTTTGAATGTCTAAAGTGCCTGCCTTTCTCTGTTTGTATGTCTGAATCTATTTGTTTGCATGTCTGGGTTGGTTTTGCAAGTCCAAGAATTTGTCTTTGTTGTTTGAATGTCTAAAGTGCATGTCTTTCTCTGTTTGTATATCTGAATCTATTTGTTTGTATGTCTTGGTTAGTGTTTGCAAGTCCAAGGATTTGTCTTTGTTGGTTTGAATGTCTAAAGTGCCTAGTCTTTCTCTGATTGTGTATGCTGAATCTATTTGTTTATGTCTGGGTTGGTGTTTTTAAGCCCAAGAATTTGTCATTGTTGGTTTGAATGTCTAAAGTGACTTCTTTCTTTGTTTGTATGTCTAAATCTATTGTTTGCATGTCTGGGTTGATGTTAGCAAGTCGCAAGAATTTGTCTTTGTTGGTTTGAATGTCTAAAGTGCATGTCTTTCTCTGTTTGTATGTCTGAATCTATTTGTTTGCATGTCTGGGTTGGTGTTTGCAAGTCCAAGAATTTGTCTTAGTTAGTTTGAATGCTTAAAGTGCCTGTCTTTCTCTGTTTGTATGTCTGAATCTATTTGTTTGTATGTCTGGGTTGGTGTTTGCAAGTCCAAGAATTTGTCTTTGTTGGTTTGAATGTCTAAAGTGCCTGTCTTTCTCTGTTTGTATGTCTGAATCTATTTGTTTGCATGTCTGGCTTGATGTTTGCAATTCCAAGAATTGTCTTTGTTGGTTTGAATGTCTAAAGTGCTGTCTTTCTCTGTTTGTATGTCTGAATCTATTTGTTTGCATGTCTGGGTTGGTGTTTGCAAGTCCAAGAATTTGTCTATTGTTGGTTTGAATGTCTAAAGTGTCTGCTTTCTCTGTTTGTATGTCTGAATCTATTTGTTTACATGTCTGGGTTGGTGTTTGCAAGTCCAAGAATTTGTTCTTTGTTGGTTTGAATGTCTAAATTGCCTGTCTTTCTCTGTTTGTATGTCTGAATCTTTTTTTTGCATGTCTAGGTTGTGTTTGCAAGTCCAAGAATTGTCTTTGCTGGTTGAATGTCTAAAGTGCATGTCTTTCTCTGTTTGTATGTCTGAATCTATTGTTTGTATGTCTGGGTTGGTGTTTGCAAGTCCAAGAATTTGTCTTTGTCAGGTTTGAATGTCTAAAGTGCTGTCTTTCTCTGTTTGTATGTCTGAATCTATTTGTTTGCATGTCTGGTTGGTGTTTGCAAGTCCAAGAATTTGTCTTTGTTGGTTTGAATGTCTAAAGTGCATGTCTTTCTCTGTTTGTATGTCTGAATCTATTTTTTTGCATGTCTGGGTAGGTGTTTGCAAGTCCAAGAATTTGTCTTTGATGGTTTGAATGTCTAAAGTGTCTGCCTTTCTCTGTTTGTATGTCTGTATCTATTTGTTTGCATGTCTGGGTTGGCTGTTTGCGAATCCAAGAATTTGCCTTTGTTGGTTGTGAATGTCTAAAGTGTCATGTCTTTCTCTGTTTGTATGTCTGAATCTATTTGTTTGCATGTCTAGGTTGGTGTTTGCAAGTCCAAGAATTTGTCTTTGTTGGTTTGAATGCCTAAAGTGCCTGCTTTTCTCTGTTTGTATGTCTGAATCTATTTTTTTGTATGTCTGGGTTAGTGTTTGCAAGTCCAAGGATTTGTCTTTGTTGGTTTGAATGTCTAAAGTGCCTGCCTTTCTCTGTTGTAAGACTGAATCTATTGTTTCATGTCTGGGTTGGTGTTTTAAGCCCAAAAATTTGTCTTTGTTGGTTTGAATGTCTAAAGTACCTGTCTTTCTCTGTTTTTATGTCTGAATCTATTTGTTTGAATGTCTGGGTTGGTGTTTGCAAGTCCAAGAATTTGTCTTTGTTGGTTTGAATGTCTAAAGTGATGTCTTTCTATGTTTGTATATCTGAATCTATTTGTTTGCATGTCTGGCTTGATGTTTGCAAGTCCAAGAATTTGTCTTTGTTGGTTTGAATGTCTAAAGTGCATGTTTTCTCTGTTTGTATGACTGAATCTTTTTGTTTGCATGTCTGGGTTGGTGTTTGCAAGTCTAAGAATTTGTCTTTGTTGGTTTGAATGTCTAAAGTGACCTGTCTTTCTCTGTTTGTATGTCTGAATCTATTTTTTTGCATGCCTGGGTTTGGTGTTTGCAAATACAAGAATTTGTCTTTGTTGGTTTGGTTTGAATGTCTAAAGTGACTGTCTTTCTCTGTATGTCTGAATCTATTTGTTTGAATGTCTGGGTTGGTGTTTGCAAGTCCAAGAATTTGTCTTTGTTGGTTTTGAATGCCTAAAGTGCCTGTCCTTTCTATGTTTGTATATCTGAATCTATTTGTTTGAATGTCTGGCTTGATGTTTGCAATTCCAAGAATTTGTCTTTGTTGGTATGAATGTCTAGATTGCATGTTTTTCTCTGTTTGTATGACTGAATCTTTTTGTTTACATGTCTGGGTTGATGTTTGGAAGTCTAAGAATTTGTCTTTATTGGTTTGAATGTCTAAAGTACCTGTCTTTCTCTGTTTGTATGTCTGAATCTATTTGTTTGTATGTCTGGGTTGGTGTTTGCAAGTCCAAGAATTTGTCTTTGTTGGTTTGAATGACTAAAGTGCCTGTCTGTCTCTGTTTTTATGTCTGAATCTATTTGTTTGCATGTCTGGGTTGGTGTTTGCAAGTCCAAGAATTTGTCTTTGTTGGTTTAACTGTCTAAAGTGTCTTTCTTTCTCTGTATATATGTCTGAATCTATTTGTTTGCATGTCTAAAGTGCCTGCCTTTCTCTGATTGTAAGACTGAATCTATTTGTTTACATGTCTGGGTTGGTGTTTTTAAGCCCAAAAATTTGTCTTTGTTGGTTTGAATGTCTAAAGTACCTGTCTTTCTCTGTTTTTATGTCTCAATCTATTTGTTTGAATGTCTGGGTTGGTGTTTGCAAGTCCAAGAATTTGTCTTTGTTGGTTTGAATGTCTAAAGTGCCTGTCTTTCTCTGTTTGTATGTCTGAATCTATTTGTTTGCATGTCTGGTTGGTGTTTGCAATTCCAAGAATTTGTCTTTGTTGGTTTGAATGTCTAAAGTGCATGTTTTTCTCTGTTTGTATGACTGAATCTTTTTGTTTACATGTCTGGGTTGATGTTTGCAAGTCCAAGAATTTGTCTTTGTTGGTTTGAATGTCTAAAGTACCTGTCTTTCTCTGTTTGTATGTCTGAATCTATTTTTTTGCATGTCTGGGTTTGGTGTTTGCAAATCCAAGAATTTGTCTTTGTTGGTTTGGTTTGAATGTCTAAAGTGACTGTCTTTCTCTGTTTGTATGTCTGAATCTATTTGTTTGAATGTCTGGGTTGGTGTTTGCAAGTCCAAGAATTTGTCTTTGTTGGTTTGAATGCCTAAAGTGCCTGTCTTTCTATGTTTGTATATCTGAATCTATTTGTTTGCATGTCTGGCTTGATGTTTGCAATTCCAAGAATTTGTCTTTGTTGGTTTGAATGTCTAAAGTGCATGTTTTTCTCTGTTTTTATGACTGAATCTTTTTGTTTACATGTCTGGGTTGATGTTTGCAAGTCTAAGAATTTGTCTTTGTTGGTTTGAATGTCTAAAGTACCTGTCTTTCTCTGTTTGTATGTCTGAATCTATTTTTTTGTATGTCTGGGTTTGGTGTTTGCAAGTCTAAGAATTTGTCTTTGTGGGTTTGGTTTGAATGTCTAAAGTGACTGTCTTTCTCTGTTTGTATGTCTGAATCTATTTGTTTGCGTGTCTGGGTTGGTGTTTGCAAGTCCAAGAATTTGTCTTTGTTGGTTTGAATGTCTAAAGTGCCTGTCTTCCTCTGTTGTATGTCTGAAACTATTGTTTGCATGTCTGGGTTGGTGTTTGCAAGTCCAAGAATTTCTCGTTGTTGATTTGAATGTCTAAATTGTCTGTCTTTCTCTGTATGTATGTCTGAATCTATTTGTTTGCATGTCTGGGGTGGTGTTTGCAAGTCCAAGAATTTGTCTTTGTTGGTTTGAATGTCTAAAGTGTCTGAATTTCTCTGTTTGTATGTCTGAATCTATTTGTTTACATGTCTGGTTTGGTTTTTGCAAGTCCATGAATTTGTCCTTGTTGGTTTGAATGTCTAAATTGCATGTCTTTCTCTGTTTGTATGTCTGAATCTATTTTTTGCATGTCTAGATTGGTGTTTGCAAGTCCAAAAATTTGTCTATGCTGGTTTAAATGTCTAAAGTGTATGTCTTTCTCTGTTTGTATGTCTGAATCTATTTGTTCGTATGTCTGGGTTGGTGTTTGCAAGTCCAAGAATTTGTCTTGTTCAGGTTTGAATGTCTAAAGTGCATGTCTTTCTCTGTTTGTATGTCTGAATCTATTTGTTTTTATGTCTGAGTTGGTGTTTGCAGGTCCAAGAATTTATCTTTGTTGGTTTGAATGCCTAAAGTGCATGTCTTTCTCTGTTTGTATGTCTGAATCTATTTTTTTATATATCTGAGTTGGTGTTTGCAAGTCCAAGAATCTGTCTTTGTTTGCTTGAATGTCTAAAGTGCATGTCTTTCTCTGTTTATATGACTGAATCTTTTTGTTTACATGTCTGGGTTGGTGTTTGCAAGTCCAAGAATTTGTCTTTTTTGGTTTGAATGTCTAAAGTGTCTGTCTTTCTCTGTTTGTATGTCTGAATCTATTTATTTGTATGTCTGGGTTGGTGTTTGCAAGTCCAAGAATTTGTCTTTGTTGGTTTGTATGTCTAAAGTGCATGTCTTTCTCTGTTTATATGTCTTAATCTATTTGTTTGCATGTCTGCTTGGTGTTTCAAGTCCAAGAATTGTGTCTTTGTTGGTTTGAATGTCTAAAGTGTCTGCCTTTCTCTGTTGGTATGTCTGAATCTTTTTCTTTATATGTCTGGGTTGGTGTTTGCAAGTCCAAGAATTTGTCTTTGTTGGTTTGAATGTCTAAAGTGCTATGTCTTTCTCTGTTTGTATGTCTGAATCTATTTTTTTGCATGTCTGGGTAGGTGTTTGCAAGTCCAAGAATTTGTCTTTGTTGGTTTGAATGTCTAAAGTGTCTGCCTTTCTCTGTTTGTATGTCTGTATCGATTTGTTTGCATGTCTGGGTTGGCTTTTGCAAATCCAAGAATTTGTCTTTGTTGATGTGAATGTCTAAAGTGTATGTCTTTCTCTGTTTGTATATCTGAATCTATTTGTTTGTATGTCTGGGTTAGTGTTTGCAAGTCCAAGGATTTGTCTTTGTTGGTTTGAATGTCTAAAGTGCCTACCTTTCTCTGATTGTATGACTGAATCTATTTGTTTACATGTCCGGGTTGGTGTTTTTAAGCCCAAGAATTTGTCATTGTTGGTTTGAATGTCTAAAGTGACTTTCTTTCTTTGTTTGTATGTCTAAATCTATTTGTTTGCATGTCTGGGTTGATGTTAGCAACTCGAAGAATTTGTCTTTGTTGGTTTGAATGTATAAAGTGCATGTCTTTCTCTGTTTGTATGTCTGAATCTATTTGTTTGCATGTCTGGGTTGGTGTTTGCAAGTCCAAGAATTTGTCTTTGTTGCTTTGAATGTCTAAAGTGCCTACCTTTCTCTGATTGTATGACTGAATCGATTTGTTTACATCTCCGGGTTGGTGTTTTTAAGCCCAAGAATTTGTCATTGTTGGTTTGAATGTCTAAAGTGACTTTCTTTCTTTGTTTGTATGTCTAAATCTATTTGTTTTGCATGTCTGGGTTGGTGTTTAGCAACGTCCAAAGAATTTGTCTTTGTTGGTTTGAATGTCTAAAGTGCATGTCTTTCTCTGTTTGTATGTCTGAATCTATTTTGTTTGCATGTCTGGCGTTGGTGGTTTGCAATTCCAAGAATTTGTCTTTGTTGGTTTGAATGTTTAAAGTGCATGTTTTTCTCTGTTTGTATAACTGAATCTTTTTGTTTACATGTCTGGGTTGATGTTTGCAAGTGTAAGAATTTGTCTTTGTTGGTATGAATGTCTAAAGTACCTGTCTTTCTCTGTTTGTATGTCTGAATCTATTTTTTTGTATGTCTGGGTTTGGTGTTTGCAAGTCCAAGAATTTGTCTTTGTTGGTTTGAATGTCTAAAGTGACTGTCTTTCTCTATTTGTATGTCTGAATCTATTTGTTTACGTGTTTGGGTTGGTGTTTGCAAGTCAAAGAATTTGTCTTTTGTTGGTTTGAATGTCTAAAGTGCCTGTCTTTCTCTGTTTGTATGTCTGAATCTATTTGTTTGCATGTCTGGGTTGGTGTTTGCAAGTCCAAGAATTTCTCGTTGTTGATTTGAATGTCTAAAGTCTCTGTCTTTCTCTGTTTGTATGTCTGAATCTATTTGTTTGCATGTCTGGGTTGGTGTTTGCAAGTCCAAGAATTTGTCTTTGTTGGTTTGAATGTCTAAAGTGTCTGTCTTTCTCTGTTTGTATGTCTGAATCTATTTGTTTACATGTCTGGGTTGGTTTTTGCAAGTCCTTGAATTTGTCCTTGTTGGTTTGAATGTCTAAATTGCATGTCTTTCTCTGTTTGTATGTCTGAATCTATGTTTTTGCATGTCTAGATTGGTGTTTGCAAGTCAAAAAATTTGTCTATTTGTCCCCCGGGCCCCCTCCACCATCCTACTATCCCCTCCTCTCCACCCTCTCCCCAGGGTTGGGTGTTTGCAAGTCCAAGTGTTTGTTTTTGTTGGTTTGTATATCTAAAGTGCCTGTCTTTCTCTATTTGTATGTCTGAATCTATTTGTTTGCATGTCTGGGTTGATGTTTCCAACTCGAAGAATTTGTCTTTGTTCAGCCAAACAAACAGAGAAAGACAGGCACTTTAGATATACAAACCAACAAAGACAAATTCTTGGACTTGCAAACACCAACCCAGATATGCAAACAAACAGAATCAGACATACAAACAGAGAAAGACAGGCACTTTAGACATTCAAACCAACAAAGACAAATTCTTCGAGTTGCAAACATCAACCCAGACATGCAAACAAATAGATTCAGACATACAAACAGGGAAAGACAGGCACTTTAGATATACAAACCAACAAAAACAAACACTTGGACTTGCAAACACCAACCCTGGGGGAGAGGGTGGGAGAGGAGGGGATAGTAGGATGGTGGAGGGGGGCCCGGGGGTGAGGGGGGTTCTTAGGAGGCTCTGGGGAGGGGGGCCCAGAGGGGGGAATTTGGTGGCCGGGAGGCATTGGGGGTCCGGGGGGCATTTGGGGGCTCGGTGGCCCTTTGGGGGCTCAGGGCCCTTTGGGGCCCTTTGGGGGCTCGGGGGCCCTTTGGGGGCTCGGGGTTCCTTTGGGTGCTCGGGGGCCCCAGGGGGAGGGTGGAGGAGGCCTTTGTGGGCCCGGGGGATAGGGCCCTTTGGGATTGGGGTAGGGGCCCTTTGGGTTTGGTAGGGGACCTCACAACACTGTTCAAATGGAACTTGTGTATTATAACGACCTCAGAGTTTCGCCTCAAATCATCTTCTAAATCATCTTCTAAAATCATCTTCTAAATGTCTCAATCGGTTTCGCCTAAATCATCTTCTAAATGTCTCAAACGGTTTCGCCTAAATCATTTCTAAAATGTCTCAAACGGTGTCGCCCAAATAATCCCCTAAACGTAATTTCTACGTGTTCCTTTGTTTCGGCATCCCTGCGCTGTCACATTTGAAATTCCCAAGAAACCCTTTCCTGCTTTAATCTCTTCATCTCATAGGTTTTCCTAGCTACACTATTAAGTTTTCGATAGAATTCCCGAATTTATCTCTATCACTAAAGTTCAGAGAAGCCATATTTAAAAATAGAATTTCTATCTCTTTAGAGTCCCGTATAATTCCTAGGAAACAAGTGATGTCATTTCTAATTCCGATGGCTTCGATAGAATATTAAAGAATTTATAACTAAGTCTAAAGACCAGAGAAGCCATATTTAAAAATAGAATTTCAATCTCTTTAGAGTCCCGTATAATTCCTAGGAAACAAGTGATGTCATTTCTAATTCCGATGGCTTCGATAGAATATTAAAGATTTTAACTAAGTCTAAAGACCAGAGAAGCCATATTTAAAATAGATTTCTATCTCTTTAGAGTCCCGATAATTCCTAGGAAACAAGTGATGCCATTTCTAATTCCGATGGCTTTGATAGAATATTTATCACTAAGTCTAAAGACCAGAGAAGCCATATTTAAAAATAGAATTTCTATCTCTTTAGAGTCCCGTATAATTCCTAGGAAACAAGTGATGTCATTTCTAATTCCGATGACTTCGATAGAATATAAAAGAATTTATCACTAACTCTAAAGACCAGAGAAGCCATATTTAAAAATAGAATTTCTATCTCTTTAGAGTCCCGTATAATTCCTAGGAAACAAGTGATGTCATTTCTAATTCCGTTAGTGAATCAATAATTCCTCCTAGAAACATTAAATAAATTCCCCTTTCATGGATCAATAATTCCCCTTAGAAACAACAAATAAATTCCCCTTTTGTGGATCAATAATTCCCCTCGATTATGTAAATCAAATTCCCAGAAATCCACTTCCCCCTCGAGTCGATCAATACATCTCTTCCCGTTAACGCGCATGTGCAAACTTAGCCCTGGAGTCATTACACCTAGAAACAACAACAAATAAATCGACCTTGACCCCGTTAGACTCGATCGATAATCCTTGAATAAATTATGTCCCGTCAGCGTTAGACTCAATTGTAGATGGCAGCACATGTGTTCGTACGGAAGTTATTGATAGCTTCCTACTGAGGTGCAGCTCAGTGTGACGTGGGCCAATCCTATGTATCAAGTCCCTCAATTGAAGTTGCCCTACACACATTTTATGAATCAATGGATTAAGATCTAGCAAGCCCATGTGGTGACTCATACCGAATCAAAATTCAGTCAACTTATTTTCTCTTGTAAAATGGTTGCCTTGACGACGAGAGTTTAACTTACGATTGAAAATAATCTTATAGGCAAATGTGATTATAGAAAAGAAAACGGGTTATTTATCTGAAAAGAAAAAAGAACAAGGGGTGGAACCCCAACAAGTGGAAAGAGATTTTATAACATCCTTCTATGATATTATCACACAGGAGGTATCCGTAGGTTCTTGTAGAAAGGCAGAAGGAAAGAAAAGAAAGAGAAGACGCGGAAAAAAAAGAAAGGAAATAAACGATTCTACTTCTACAAATGCAAAAGAAAAGAAAAAGGAAAGAACAGAAGAAAAAGAAAGGGAAAAAGAAAACAAAGATGATACGATCCATTCGGCCTCCCAAGTCAAGCGGGGCTATTCACAAGGTCCAAAACCCGAGCTACCACCTAAGCGAAGCAAGACCCATAAAAAAGACTCCAGGTTAAATCTCTGAAATTTTTTCTCCTCTGAAATGGTCTGAAATTTGTCCGTTTATTACATTTCTCCCGGTCCCGGGATTAATTGCAGATAGTTTCAAGTTTTTTATCTTAAACCATTTAGCTACAATTTCAGCCAAAAAATTAACAGGCAAACATACACTTGATTGTATTGCAACTCGGGTCAAAATTATGCCTCCTTTATTTTCTCTAAATTATCATCGACTCCCGATTTCAGCTTATCAGCAATATCAAAATTTAACAGGTAAGGTAAAAGCATCGAGCTAGGTGACTGTTATGACCCAAGGTACGTATGATGCAGGTGGTACAAAATAAAATGAGCAGACTATTGACGGTTTGAGGGAGAAAAATGCATTATTTCTTGGGGAATCCAGGGTTTCTTACGGGCGATTAATATCCATTTTAGATTTCGATCAGTGTCTAGAATTTATGTTCTTCTTTTTTGTTTCCATTACTTCCTCCTGAGGGTGATGTAAAAACTATTTTTAGCAATTACCTTCGCAATTTCTTCCGTTTGATTTTAGCTTGAACCCATGTTCGCACCTGCATGTATAGGTACCATGTAGATTGCAACATTTGTGCTCACATCCACCATTATTGACACTGCATTCGTTGATATCTAAAAAAAAAGAAAAAGTAATCTTAAATATTATTCGGGAACTGAGCTCTTAATATTTTCATTCCCTTTTGTTTTTGAAGCAAGAGATGAGTCTCCAAGATAATGGTGTTACCAGATACAGAGTTTAAGACAGAACATTCTACGGGGTTTATGAAACACCCCACGGCCCCTGGGAGAAGGGCTGTAAGTAATGCAAGCTGTCCATTGCTAATATATACTTTACTTTTTTAGTAAGAAAAGCTAGTTCGATCCTAGATCTCCATAAAAGTTTAGAGTATTAAGGTGAAACTTTAAAGAAAAGTTGAGAGGGATACCAAACACAATCAAAACAAACTATATGCTTTTTGGTTGTAACAAGGGAAAATCAGTAATATTTAAGGAATAACTGATGGTATTAGCTTGAAACTTTGAATGTGTGTTGATTGTATTCATAGAGAAATCGGAGGGAAGCCACCCCCCTCCATTTCTTCGCCCCTTTTAGGTACCCTTTCTCCTCTATTAGATCTAAATTTTTAATTGTCATTTTGTCCAACCTAGTCAAAAAGGACTAGAGGGTATATCTCCAGGGATACCGTGCCCCTCAAAGCCCTGGGGCTAGGATTGTAAGTTTCGCAATTTGCCCTTTAATTAAATGCAGGATTTATCATTAGAAAAAGGGCAAATGATTGATTTTGGGTGTATCCGAAAAGATTAAAAGTATTTAGGTGAAACTTTGGAGAATGCTGATAGGTATTTTATGCCAAGTCAAAAGGTACTATGTGTACCCAGTTTATCGAAATGAAGGATATGCAATATCTTAAGAACGGCTGAGGATTTTAAGTTGAAACTTTCAGGAAATATTGGAGGGATGTTGTAAAGTGGTTGGAGAGCTGCCAGCCCTCTCTCACCCCCTATTTAGCTAACCTCCTACGAAACTTATTCGATCAAAATTTTGAAATAGGCATCTTGTCCAAAATAGTATAAAGCTAAAATAGTTATGCGTATCGGGACGACACAATCCCTCCACCCTCGAGAAGGATGCCAAACACTATAAAACACACTGTTTGTGGGCTGGTTGTCAGAAGGGCGTATCATAAATATCTAAGGAGCAGCTGAGGGTATTAAGTTTAAAATTTCAGGGGATATTGAAGAGCTATCAGAGGACAACCAACCCCCTTGCCCCTGTTAAGATACCCCCTCCACTCAACACTGATAAAACACTTGTAAAATCTGTTTTATTCAAAATTGTCGAAAGTTCGAGTAACTATGCCTCCGGTGATGCGATGCCCCCTAGAGCCCCTGGGGAAAAGATTACAAGTTATGCCATTAGCCCTTTCTTAAATTTATTTAAAATTTTCAGGAATTATTCTAGTTCGAGTTGACAAATCAGATTCTTTTTTCTACGTGCATTTTATAATGGTAAAATTCATATTTTGATTTTCGTATGCAGGAAGATGTTAATATCATTTGCTACTACAGAGCTATAGAAAAATGCAGTTTTTCGTAAATAGAACCATATATGGTTCTAATGTAACTATAACGACACTTCGGCTGTCCTCTGCCAAAACCAAGTATCTACAAAAGAATTTGATTTTGAGTTAAGGATGGACTTCCCCTAAGGATGGACAAGGCGAATCCAGTGGTGAAGTCCAAATTTTTCTATCTGCTATAGTTGCTGAGATATCACCTTGTATCTACATTTATAAAACGTATTTTACCGGTTTTCGACAACCAAAACCTAGTAGGCACATACTAGAATTGTAAAACCTAGTATCTACATCCAGCAGGAAAATGTATGGCAAAACCTAGTATCTGCGGTGAAAATCGAGCAAACGAAACCAAGCATCTACAGATTTCGCCGAAACAACAGTGAAATTTCATCATGATCATCACTTTCTTCTGTTTACTTTTGGAAAGAACAATAACGAAGTCTGAAGAATAATGAAGCGTTTTGGTAATAGTAGAGGAGAATTACTTCCAAGACTCGCAGTGCAATAGCTTTCTTCCATTCAGTATTTCTTGAGATATTTCAAGATATTGAACCTGTGAAGCACATTGAACCATCGTAGCCCTCCTGTAGTAGACCAGACCTTGGTAAAGAGAGTGTGCTAACTTGCATCAGCTCAGATATAGGAAGAGGAGTGTTACCAAGACTTCTGGTCTTGGGTAACTCGTGGGGTCGTAGGTACTGCAATCTCATCCCTAAGCAGTAAAAAACTACTTTGTCGAGTTAATCCTACAAAACGACTGATTTCACATTCCATCTCCAGATTCGGTTTGTTTTTTTTACACTTTGTGGGTTACTCAAAGATTTTTTCCGTTTTGGTTTCAGCGATTCGGGTTGCTGTTGCGCTAAGCTGGAATCATCGTATATTCCATCTGTATTATGCTCCAGTCAGGTCTTACTCTTTAAATTAGCTGGAGAATTTCTGATAAATCTCGCCATATGTCACAATATTCGCCCTCCTGCGCAACATTTGTATCCCAAGCCGCAAAGGATTGAATCCTGTCGGCAAAGTTTTTGGCAGTTTCGAAAAGGTTAAGAACTCAAGAAAACAATGATGTTGAGTTTTTACAATGGGAGGTGCTGGCTCACTACAGCCTGTAGGAATTTTCGCAAAAAATTATGAATCCAGTATAAAAAAAATCTGCATTAGAAAATGGAAAAGACAAATTATGTATTTCCTATTTCAGGTTTGGCCAAGCAGCTGCAGGTAGTGATGTAGTCGTCGGACAACCTATTGCTGTAAGAAGCTCAGCTGAGCAGACGACAGCTTACGAAGATATCCAGATTGACAAAGACCCTTCTGTTAATGAGTCTGAACTTCTAGTGTTTCATGAATTGCAACCATTATTCACTGATGATGTCTTTGAACTAGATCCATTTGTCCCACTTGACATGCCATGCAGTACACTGACTGAAACTCTTGTAGCTAATAAACAGATCAGTGATAGTGAAGTTTTGAGAAATGCCAGTAGTTCTGAGGAAAACAGAGCCGATTATTGTACTGGTAGAGATCAGCTTCAAAGAAACAGTCAAGACATACGAGAACAAAGAAATACGGAAGCAAGAATTGTGTCAGTAAATGGTAACACAAATCATGAAATAAGTGATACTGAACAACAATAAAATGCGAATACGGAGCACCCCAGAAGAAAAAGAAACAGAAGTGAAGAGGCAAAAAAAGAAAATACTAAGTGCAAGCATCTTTTTATTGAAAACTACTGTGATATTACATGTAAAAAGAAATGTAAAGAGCTTGACATTGGGACCAGAAAAGAAATCTGGGAAGTTTTTGGAAAGAAGGCTATGCATCAAGAAACAAATTTCTGGCCGGTTGTGTGAGGCTGGAGTGCATAAGAAGACGGGCGGTAGAAAGCGACCCTCAATCGGTTTAAGTTAAATCGGTTAACCGAAAAAATGAAACTAGACACTACTACCTTCCGAAGAAAGATAACAATGTAGTAGACACTACTACCTTCCGAAGAAAGATAACAATGTGGTAGTGAAGATGGAGGTTTACAAGAAACTGTTCATGAATACTTTTGGGTTTAAATCAGATTCTTACCTAACTGAATTGAGCAAGAAGATAAGAACTGGGCTAGTTGGCCAGCGCATAATTGATTTCAGGGGTAGGCAGAGCCAGCATGTGATGTTTGTCCTGAGTGTGAAAAGTATAATCTCATAGAGAACGATGATAGCAGCAAAGAAAACAGCAGCGATGAAGGTGTTAATTGAGAATTTGAACTTTCTTCTGCTGCTGCAAATAAGACTCACGATGCTAATGCTTCCAGGTGAAACTGGCAAGAACACATTGAATAGGCAAGGAAGGCTACACATGCCTATCAACGTGACGCAACCAAAAGTGGAGAAACTGGAATATGTGTATTCTCAGTTGACTTGCAAAAAGTGATTCTGTTACTCGACTTGCCAGGGAACAAAGAAGCAATATTCCTTAGTCGTCTTGTTGTCTTCAATGAAACATTCGCCCGTGTCTACCAATATGAATCAGTGGCTGTAGGAAAAGGCCGTTCTTTTTGTGCGCGACGCTTTGAGGGGCAGGGGTACGAAAAAAATGGTGGATTCTGTTTATACTGTAGTTACAGCAGAGAGGGATGTCCAGGAATTCATATTCTGGATGGACAGTTGTTCCAGTCAGAACAAGAACTGGGTGCTTTATACTTCTCTTATGATGAAGGTCATCAGAGAAGAAGGGTCCAAGAGGATAACGTGAAAGTATCGGACAAAAGGCACGCACCATGCAGCAGACGGCATACACGGCAACATTGAAACGAAAATGAGAAAAAAAGGGAAATTCTATGACTTTCTTGACTTTGTTGAGTGTGTTGCAAACTGCAGGAAGGGAGTTTCTGCAATAGAGTTGAATGATTTCAGGGATTGGAAATGCAAGAAAAGAACCCCTGGTAAAAAGGATTCACCCGAACCAAAGTTAAAATCAATTGCTGCAGCTACCTTTCAAAGGGGTTCTGCGGCATGAAATTCCTCCAAGATTTCGACGGAGACGAAATGCAATGCCTGTTTCTTCAGAAGAAATTCAATATCCAGCCGCTTCCCGAGCCCAACTCTCTTCCGAAGGGTGTTCAAAGCCAGAAAAAAGTTTCAGTTGTTAACAAACTGTGTCTGATGATGCCGGCAAATTGAAGGAAATTTTGGAAGGATCTTCCGGTTTCCGAAAAAGCCTAGATCTCATCGAGGATGAAGACGACTCATATGAAGAATAAACCTCTCTTATAAGCTATGGGCTCAGTTCTCCTTTCTTTTTATTCGAAGTAGCAGTTTATCTTTGTTGTTACTTGAAGATCTTTTTAAAATAAAATTTGGTGTAGATACAGGGTTTTGGCGGTGGAATACTCAGTTTGGTAGCAAAAAAAAACCTCTGCCAAAACCTAGTATCTGGATTTACTGAAGTTTAAAAAAAAATAATGTGAAAAAAAATGCTTCTACCTACCAAGCCGACTCCGGAATACCTATTGACGAAGTTGTGTATTTTCATCAGCTATTCCAGCTTAGAAAATGAAAAATAAATCACTATTTTAAGATTTTCTAGGAAACTTGAAAAATGTATATACTTGGTTTTGGCAGAGGGCAGCCGACTTATTACCTAATATATGAAATTAAGCTCCTCGTAAAATATTGATTTTGTTTAAACATTTTTTTTTCGTTAATTACAAAAGCACGTAGATGTGATAAATTCTTGATGTAATAACATAAGCCACTACAGTGTTATAGAAAAAGACAGTTTTTCGTAGTAAAATGATTTTATTTCAAAAATCGTTGTTTCCAAAAGGTTTTTTAACCACATCCACTTCCTTTAAAATAAGCCATTAAACAACTCTCTACGATGTTCCAGTGCCAAGATGTCTGAGAAGAAAAAAAATGCCATATATGCAGAATATCGTGGTTGCAGTCACTTTTCTTGATTTTCAAGCACATATATTTCCCTTGTTGTTAAAGCCAAGAGACGGTAAGCTTCCTATAAAGGTGTTTCGGACAAGGCGGTTCTAATAGTGTACTTCTGGTTTTGATCTGACTCTATTTTTAGGACTTATGGGTTAGTATATTTCTTAGTATTGGACATGATCGGCTCTTACTAGTTTACTAGCTACCGCTACAACCCGGATGCAGGATTAATCAGAGGCAACACTAAAGCATAATCTATAGTAGAGAGGTATAAGGCTTCAATGAATTATTATTTACTCATTTTTCACCAGAGGCACTTCAAATGGAAGGGATGGGTTGTATGCACTTCAGAGGGTGCTCATTTGATTGGAATTCAAAAGTTCTGGTTCCCTTTTTTAAGAGTTAAAAGTTATTGCAGGGCAACCGGCCCCCATCCCATGCCCTTTTCTCCCAAATGCATCCGTCCAAATTTTGAGATAGCCATTTTGTTCAAAATAGTCCAAAAGCCAAACTACTATAATTCCGGGGTTGTCAAAATCTCCCATAGCCCCGGGTTAAGGGCTGTGAGCTATACAAGTTGCTCATTTTGAAGATCTAAGGTTTTATATTGGGAAAAAGAGCATGTTTGATCCTATATCTCCAGAAAGGCTAAGAGTGTTAGGGTGAAACTTTAAGGAAATCTTGAGAGGAATTCCTTGAGAGGAACACAACCAAAACACACTACGCGCTTGCTGGTTGGCAAAAGAAAATATCAGTAAAATATGAGGAATATTGAGACTGAGGGTATTTAGTTCAAGCTTTCAATGTATTTTGAAGCTATAATAAAAAGCGATTTGAGGGAAACCTACCCTCCACATTGCCCTTTTTATGTGCCCTCTCTCCTCGACATTGATCGAATTTTTGAAATTGTCATTTCATTCAAACTAGTCAAAAGGTCTAATTGCTATGCCTTCAGGGATGTCATGCCCAGAAAAGAAGGGGGGCAGAATCGTAAATTACTCAATTTTTCTGTTGCTTATATGCAAGGTTGGTCATTAGAAAAAGAGAAAATGTTTGATTCTGGGTGTATTCGAAAAGGCTAAGTGTATTTAGGGGAAACTAAGGAGAATCTTGAGATGTCTGCTAAGCTAAATCAAAAGACACTATACGCATCCAGTTTATCAATAAGGATGGTCTGCAATATTTTATAGAACGGCTGAGGGTATTAAGCTGAAACTTTCTGTAAATGTTTGAGAGAAGTTAAAATGTGGTTGAAGGCTGCCAGTCCTCTTGCATGGCCTTTTTAGCTGCCCTCCTTCCAAAAGCATTTCATTAAATTTTGAAATATATATCTTGTTCAAAATAGTCTAAAGGTTAAATAACTATGCTTGTGGGAATGATATAAGCCCCAACTCATTTTGAGAGGGATGCTGAATAGGGAAATTAACATATTTTTCTTGGTTATGTTTGATGCTTGTATTATGTAATGTTGATGTTGTTTAATGGTAATGTTGTGTTGTTTGATGTTGTATAATGTTTGTTGGTTATGTTGTTATGTTGATGTTGTTTGATGGTTATTTTATGTTTGATATTTGTTGGTTATGTTATGTTATGTTGTTTGTTGGTTATGTTATGTTGATGATGTTTGATGGTTATGATGTTTGAGGTTTGTTGGTTATGTTGATGTTTGTTGGTTATGAGTGTTGGTTGTTGTTTGATGGTTATGTTGTTTGTTGGTTGTGTTATGTTGATGTTATTTTATGTTATTATGTTATGTTTTTTGATGTTTGTTGGTTATGTTGATGTTGCTTGTTGGTTATGTTTGATGGTTATGTTGTTTGATGGTTGTTGGTTATGTTGTTTGAAAGTTAGGTTGTTAAGTTGATGTTGTTTCATGGTTATGTTTTGTTGATGGTTATGTTATGCTGGTTATGTTTTATGGTTATGTTGTTTTATGTTTGTTGTTTATGTTGATGTTTGATGGTTATGAGCCTTGGTTGTTGTTTAATGGTTATGTTGTTTGTTGGTTATGTTATGTTGATGATGTTTGATGGTTATGATGTTTGAGGTTTGTTGGTTATGTTGATGTTTGTTGGTTATGAGTGTTGGTTGTTGTTTGATGGTTATGTTGTTTGTTGGTTATGTTGGTTATGTTATGTTGGTTATGTTTGATGGTTATGTTGTTATGTTGATGTTGTTTGATGGTTGTTTCTTATGTTGGTTATTTTTGTTGGTTCTGTTGTTTCTTGGTTACGTTGTTGATGTTTCCTTGTTTTGTTGATGTTTGTTATGTTTGCAGGACATATTTGGAATAAATTAAGTTACTAGGCAAGAACATGACTAGACAATCTCCCAGGTGGCTGAAATCCCCCGCGTTGTTTCTAGACAAAAATTTCCAGGTGGTTGAACTCTCTAGCTTTGTTTCTAGACAAAATTCCCAGGTGCTAAAAATCCCCTAAAATGTTTTTCTAGACAAAAACATGTCTCCCATATGGTTAAACTCTCCCGCGGTGTTTCTCGGCAAAATTTCCTTGTGCTAGAACTCCCCTACAATGCTTTTCTATACAAAATTGACATATGGTTGAACTCCCCCGAGTTGTATCTAGGCAAAATTTACATGTGGCTGAAATCCCTCGCGATGTCCTTTCTAGGCAAAAACATGCCTGCCCGTGGCTTACTGAATACAGCAGTGTCACGCTGCAGGAGCCTTCTGATAGTAACTTTAGCTATTAGCTTCATGATTTCCATTAACTCTCTAGTAACATTTTCTATTAAATTAAAAATAATTATTTCAAAACATTTTTATTTTCAAAAATACAATAATTTTAATAACGTGGTTTTCTCACTATTTTTACATAATGATTCAAGTCATTGTCACTAATATATCTCAGAGTTTCCTTTAAAAGTTCTTGTAGTCTGGGTATATCTGTAGTCATACTGTTTACTTTCTCAAGATTATCCTTAATATACGCTTAGAATTCAATGAAACAAAGAGGGAAAGACAAACTCGTGTATGTGTAAGAAGGTTCACCAAATTTGAGCAAAATGTTGGAGTGTTTTTTGTCCTGAAATATAGATTATACCATGATTTCCAATAACTCTATTAACACTTTCTAAACAATCAGAAAATTAATTCGCAAATAGTTTAGACATTATATAGTTCTGAATGTAACTCCCTACCCCCCCCCTCATGTCAGTGTTACATCAGAGCCCTTTTTTAATACTCGACAATGATTGAAGGGCAAGTAACCTCCCTCTCACGCTCACCCTAGGCTCATTTAATATAACATAGCCGTGAGCATTTGGTTAGAACCTAAAGTTTACAGTAAAAAAATTTATTATTCATTTTTTATGGAAATGGCTCATTTTTCGATCCAAAACTAGACAATTTCTAACCAAATATACACAACTGAATCTGAAAAATGTATTCTGATCGTATTTTCTAAAATTTTGTTACAAAAATGGAGTTTACAGTTAAAAAATTTTATTAGTTCAATTTTTACGGAAATGCCTCATTTTCGATCCGAAACTAGCTTTTTCTAACCAAAGATACACAATTGAATCTGAGAAATGTATTCTGACCGTCTTTCCTATACTTTTGTTGCAAAAAAAGGATTTTACGGTTTAAACATTTTATTAGTTCAATTTTTACGGAAATGGCTCATTTTTCGATCCAAAACTAGGCGATACAAAACTGAATCTGAGAAATGTATTCTTACCGTATTTTCTATAATTTTCTTACAAAAATGGAGTTTATAGTTAAACAATTATATTAGTTCAATTTTTACAGAAATGACTCATTTTCGATCCGAAACTAGGCTTTTTCTAACCAAAGATACACAATTGAATCTGAGAAATGTATTCTGACCGTCTTTCCTATACTTCTGTTGCAAAAAAAGGATTTTACGGTTTAAAAATTTTATTAGTTCAATTTTTACGGAAATGGCTCATTTTTCGATCCAAAACTAGGCGATACAAAACTGAATCTGAGAAATGTATTCTTACCGTATTTTCTATAATTTTCTTACAAAAAATGGAGTTTATAGTTAAACAATTATATTAGTTCAATTTTTACAGAAATGACTCATTTTCGATCCGAAACTAGGCTTTTTCTAACCAAAGATACACAATTGAATCTGAGAAATGTATTCTGACCGTCTTTCTTTTGTTGCAAAAAAAGGATTTTACGGTTTAAAAATTTTATTAGTTCAATTTTTACGGAAATGGCTCATTTTTCGATCCAAAACTAGGCGATACAAAACTGAATCTGAGAAATGTATTCTTACCGTATTTTCTATAATTTTCTTACAAAAATGGAGTTTATAGTTAAACCATTATATTAGTTCAATTTTTACAGAAACGACTCATTTTCGATCCGAAACTAGGCTTTTTCTAACCAAAGATACACAATTGAATCTGAGAAATGTATTCTGACCGTCTTTCCTATACTTTTGTTGCAAAAAAAGGATTTTACGGTTTAAAAATTTTATTAGTTCAATTTTTACGGAAATGGCTCATTTTTCGATCCAAAACTAGGCGATACAAAACTGAATCTGAGAAATGTATTCTTACCGTATTTTCTATAATTTTCTTACAAAAAATGGAGTTTATAGTTAAACAATTATATTAGTTCAATTTTTACAGAAATGACTCATTTTCGATCCGAAACTAGGCTTTTTCTAACCAAAGATACACAATTGAATCTGAGAAATGTATTCTGACCGTCTTTCCTATACTTTTGTTGCAAAAAAAGGATTTTACGGTTTAAAAATTTTATTAGTTCAATTTTTACGGAAATGGCTCATTTTTCGATCCAAAACTAGGCGATACAAAACTGAATCTGAGAAATGTATTCTTACCGTATTTTCTATAATTTTCTTACAAAAATGGAGTTTATAGTTAAAAAATTTTATTAGCTCAATTTTTACGGAAATGCCTCATTTTCGATCCGAAACTAGGCTTTTTGCAACCTAAGATATCCATTTGAATCTGAGAAATGTATTCTGACCATATTTTCTATAATTTTGTTACAAAAAATGGAGTTTAAAGTTAAAACATTATATTCGTTCAATTTTTACGGAAATGACTCATTTTCGATCCAAAACAAGGCTTTTTATAACCAAAGATACACTATTGAATCTTAGAAATGTATTCTGACCGTATTTTCTATAATTTTCTTACAAAAAATGGAGTTTATAGTTAAACAATTATATTAGTTCAATTTTTACAGAAATGACTCATTTTCGATCCGAAACTAGGCTTTTTCTAACCAAAGATACACAATTGAATCTGAGAAATGTATTCTGACCGTCTTTCCTATACTTTTGTTGCAAAAAAAGGATTTTACGGTTTAAAAATTTTATTAGTTCAATTTTTACGGAAATGGCTCATTTTTCGATCCAAAACTAGGCGATACAAAACTGAATCTGAGAAATGTATTCTTACCGTATTTTCTATAATTTTGTTACAAAAATGGAGTTTATAGTTAAAAAATTTTATTAGTTCAATTTTTACGGAAATGGCTCATTTTTCGATCCTAAACCAAGCTTTTTCTAACCAAAGATTCAGAATTGAATCCGAGAAATGTGTTCTGACCGTATTTTCTATAATTTTGTGATAAAAAAAATGGAGTGTACAGTTAAAAAATTCTATTAGTTAAATTTTCGCGGAAATGGCTCATTTTTCGATCCAGAACTAGGCTTTTTCTAACCAAAGATTCAGAATTGAATCCGAGAAACGTATTCTGACCGTATTTTCTATAATTGTGTTGCAAAAAATAGAGTTTACAGTTAAAACACTTTACTAGTTCAATTTTTACGAAAATGTCTCATTTTTCGATCCAAAACTAGGCTTTTTCTAACCAAAGATACACAATTGAATCTGAGAAATGTATTCTGACCGTATTTTCTATAATTTTGTTACAAAAAATGGAGTTTACAGTTAAAAAATTTTATTAGTTCAATTTTTTTATACACAATTGAATCTGAGAAATTTATTCTGACCGTCTTTTCTATAATTTTGTTACAAAAAATGGACTTTACAGAAAAAAAATTATTAGTTCAATTTATACGGAAATGCCTCATTTTTAGATCCAAGACTAGGCTTTTTCTAACCAAAGATACACAATAGAATCTGAGAAATGTATTCTGACCATATTTTCTATAACTTTGATACAAAAAATAGAATTTACAGTTAAAAAACTTTATTAGTTCAATTTTTACGGAAATGTTCGATTCAAAACTTGGCTTTTTCTAACCAAAGATACGCAATTAAATCTGAGAAATGTATTCTGACCGTATTTTCTATAATTTTGTTACAAAAAAATGGAGTTTACAGTCAAAAAAATTTATTTGTTCAATTTTTACGGAAATGGCTCATTTTCAATCACAAACTAGGCTTTTTCTAACCAAAGATCCACAACTGAATCTGAGAAATGTATTCTGACCGTTTTTTCTTTAATTTTGTTACAAAAAATGGAGTTTACAGTTAAAAATTTTATTAGTTCAATTTTTACGGAAATGTCTCATTTTTCGATCCAAAACTAGGCTTTTTCTAACCAAAGATACACAATTGAATCTGAAAAATGTATTCTGACCGTAATTTCTATAATTTTGTGATACAAAATGGATTTCACAGTTACAAAATTTTATTAGTTCAATTTTTACGGAAATGCCTCATTTTTCGATCCAAAACTAGGCTTTTTCTAACCAAAGATACACAATTCAATCTGAGAAATGTATTCTGACCGTATTTTCTATAATTTTGTTACAAAAAATGGAGTTTACAGTTAAAAATTTTATTAGTTCAATTTTTACGGAAATGTCTCATTTTTCGATCCAAAACTAGGCTTTTTCTAACTAAAGATACAATATCGAATCTGAGAAATGTGTTCTGATCGTATTTTCTATAATTTTTACGGAAATCCCTCGTTTTTTTTATCCCAAACTAGGCTTTTTCTAACCACAGATACACAATTGAATCTGAGAAATGTATTCTGACCATATTTTCTATAATTTTGTTACAAAAAATGGAGTTTATAGTTAAAAAATTTTATTAGTTCAATTGTTACGGAAATGCCTCATTTTTCGATCCAAAACTAGGCTTTTTCTAACCATAGATACACAACTGAGTCTGAGAAAAGTATTCTGACCATATTTTCTGCAATTTTATTACAGAAAATGGAGTATATAGTTAACAAATTTTGTTAGTTCAATTTTTACGGAAATGTCTCATTTTTCGATCCAAAGCTAAGTTTTTTCTAACCAAAGATACACAATTGAATTAGAGAAATGTATTCTGACCGTATTTTCTATAACTTTCATACAAATAATGGAGTTTACAGTTAAAAAATTTTATTAGTTCAATTTTTACGGAAATGCCTCATTTTTTTATCCAAAACTAGGCTTTTTCTAACTAAAAATAAACAATCGAATCTGAGAAATGTGTTCTGATCGTATTTTCTATAATTTTTACGGAAATCCCTCGTTTTTCGATCCAAAACTAGGCTTTTTCTAACCAAAAATACACAATTGAATCTGAGAAATGTATTCTGACCATATTTTCTATAATTTTGTTACAAAAAATGGAGTTTATAGTTAACAATTTTGTTAGTTCAATTTTTACAGAAATGGCTTATTTTTCGATCCCAAACTAAGCTTTTTCTAACTAAAGATACACAATTGAATCTGAAAAATGTATTCTGACCGTAATTTCTATAGTTTTGTTACAAAAACTGGAGTTTAGAGTTGCAAATTTTTATTAGTTCAATTTTTACGGAAATGGCTCATTTTCCGATCCAAAACTAGGCTTTTTCTAACCAAAGATTCACAAATTGAATCTGAGAAATGTATTCTGACCCTATTCTATATAACTTTGTTACAAAAAATGGAGTTTATAGTTTAAAAATTTTATTCAATTTTTACGGAAATGCCTCATTTTTCAATCAAGATTAGGCTTTTTGTAACCAAAGATCCACAATTGAATCAGAGAAATTTATTCTGACCGTATTTTCTATAATTTTGTTATACTGACATATAATTTTGTTATACTGAAATTTAACTGACATGAATAAAATTGTTTGACTGTAAACTCCATTTTTGGCAATAAATTATAGAAAATACGGTCAGAATACATATCTCAGATTGATTTGTGTAGTTTTGGTTAGAAAAAGCCTAGTTTTGGATCGGAAAAAGAGGCATTTCCGCAAAAATTGAACTAATAAAATTTTTTAACTGTAAACTCAATTTTTTGTAACAAAATTATAGAAAATATGGTCAAAATACATTTCTCAGATTCAATTGTGTATCTTTGGTTAGGGAAAGCCTAGTTTTGGATAGAAAAATGAGCCATTTCTGTTAAAATTGAACTAATAAAATGTTTTAACTGTAAACTCTAGGTTCTAATCACATGCTCACGCCTATGTTATGTTAAATGAACATAAGGTGAGCGTGAGAGGGGGGTTACTTGCCCCTCAATCAGTGTCGGGTATTAAAAAAGGGCTCTGGTGCAACATTGACATGGGGGGGAGGGTAGGGAGTTACATTCAAAACTATCTAATGTATAAATCATTTGCGGATTACTTTTTTTAATTGTATAGAAAACGTTAATAGAGTTATTGGAAATCATGGTTTAATCTATATTTCAGGACGAACACACTCCAACATCTTGTCTAGAGTTAGGGGAACCTTCTTACACACACAAGTTTGTCTTTCCCTCTTCGTTTCATTGAATTCTACGCGTATATAGAGGATAATCTTGAGCAAGTATTTAGTGTGACTACAGGTATACACTGACTACAAGAACTTTTGAAGGAAACTGTGAAATATATTAGTAACAATGATTTGAATCATTATGTAAAAATAGTGAGAAAACCACGTTATTAATATTGTTGTATTTTTGAAAATAAAAATGTTTTGAAATAATTTTTTTTTATTTATAGAAAACGTTAATAGAGAGTTAATGGAAATCATGAAGTTAATAGCTAAAGTTATTATCAGAAGGCTCCTGCAGCTTGACACTGCTATATTCAGTAAGCCATAGGGAGGCATGTTTTTGCCTAGAAAGACATCGCGGGGGATTTCAGCCCTATGTGAATTTTGCCTAGAAACAACACGGGGAGTTCAACCATACGGTAATTTTGTCTAGAAAAGCATCGTAGGGTATTTCTAGCACCTGGGAATTTTGCCTAAAAGCAACGCGGGGAAGTTCAACCATATGGGAGACATGTTTTCGTCTAGAAAATTATCATAGGGGATTTCTAGTACCTGGGAATTTTGTCTAGAAACAACGCGGGGGATTTCAGCCACCCAGGAACATGTCTAGACATGTTCTTGCCTAGTAACATGATTTATTTCAAATGAGTCCTGCAAACATAACAAAAATCAACAAAACAAGGAAATATCAACAACATAGCCAAGAAACAGCATAACCAACAAACATAACCAACATAACAAACAACCATTAAACAACATCAACATAACAACATAACCATCAAACATAAACAACATGACATAACCAACATAACCAACAAACAACATAACCATCAAACAACATCCAACTCTCATAACCGACAAACATCAACATAAGCAACAAACATCAAATATCATAACCATCAAACATCATCAACATAACATAACCAACAAACAACATAACCATCAAACAACAACCAACACTCATAACCATCAAACATCAACATAACCAACAAACATCAAACAACATAACCATCAAACATAACCAACATAAAATAACCATTAACAAAACATAACCATGAAACAGCATCAACATACCATAACCATGAAACAGCATCAACATAACAACATGACCATCAAACAACATCACCAACAACCATCAAACAACATAACCATCAAACATAACCAACAAGCAACATAAACATAACCAACAAACATCAAACAACATAACATAGCAACATAACATCAACACAACATAACCAACAAACAACATAACCATCAAACAACAACCAACACTCATAACCAACAAACATCAACATAACCAACAAACATCAAACATCATAACCATCAAACAGCGTCAAAATAACATAACCAACAAACAACATAACATAACATGACCAACAAACATCAAACATAACATAACCATTAAGCAACATCAACATAACAACATAACCAATAAACATCATACAACATCAAACAAAATAGCATAGCCATCAAACAACATCTACATAACATCAACATAGCATAACATAACCATCAAACATAACCAAGAAACATATGTTAATTTCCCTATGTTACAAATAAAAATAAAGTGTCCGGGTCGGGATTCGAAGGAGGGGTGGCTATCGTCGGAACCTCAGGACACCCATTACTCCAATAAGTTTGCCTTTGTATACAACATGACCCCCCAACAGCCCCAGGGGAAAAGTTTTTAACTTATAAGATTTGCCCATTGTTTACGCTTAGTATTTGTTACTGGGAAGCATGTATACATTTTAGGGTGGGGGGATGAATTTTCTGCACGGGGTTTTTCCACGGGGAAATTTTTCATAGGGAGGGAAGTTTACAGGGGTTGAACTTGTCAGAGGAAACTATACACTGGGGAACTTGCAATAATTCCTATAGAAAATTTTGTATATGTCTTGCTTTCTCTTTTTCGTCTCAATTTCACGCGTGGAGTTGTTAAGGGTAATTATCCTGGTTAGATTTTCACTGGGATAGAGATGTAAATAGGATATTTCCGTGGGGAGAGTATTTCTCCGTGGAGGTGGGGCCAGATTTTCAGGGATTATTTAAAAAATGATCAGAAATTAAATAAAAAAAAAGTTTTTGCAACTGAAAGTAAGGAGTAACATTAAAACTTAAAACGGACAGACATTATTACGTATATGAAGGGGGTTGCCACCTCCTTAGCACCTCGCTCTTTACGCTCAAGTTTGAATTCTGTCCCAATTATTTAAAAATGACTCCTGAAACACAAGGGTCGTTTTACTAGAACAACAAAAAGCTTTTTTAAAAGCACAGAGAAACTTTAGCGTAAAGAGTGAGGTATTGAGGAGGAGGCAAACCCCTTCATATACGTAATAATTTCTGTTCGTTTTAAGCTTTAATGTTTCTCCTTACTTTCAGTTGAAAAAACTAGTTTTTTTTATTTAATATATTTAAGGCTGGCCATCACGACAATAATGCAGATTTTTTCCTGAGTCTCCAAGAAGGTAAGGGTCTTATCATAAACCAATCAGTAAATAATGAGGAGGATGTCAAACAAAATCAAAACACACTATGTGCAGGAGTTTTGTCAAAAGAGTACAACAGCAATACATAAGGAACGACTAACGGTGTTAAGTAGAAAAAACTTGAAAGGTTTAGTGATAGGGATGTTGAAAACCCATTGAGGGGCAACCAGACCCCTCTTTTTATCCTTTTATATACCCTCTTAACACCGATCAAAATTTTTAAAAAGTTATTTTATTTAAAATAGTCGTAGGGTCCAACTATTTTTCCTCCAGGAATGCCATGCTCCCACAACCCTCGGTGTAAGGAATACAGATAATTTAATGTGTCCATTTTCATATTTGGAATAAATCATTGGGAAAGGAAGGAATTATTGGATCCTGGGTATGCCCAAAAATGGGTAGAGATATTAAGGTAGAACTTTGTGGAATGTTAAAAGATATGTCTAACCAAATCAAATGATACTATATGTACCCAGTTTATCAGAAACCATCCAGTGTATCTGCAATATCTGAAGAACAGCTGAGGGTATTAAAATTAAAATTTTGGGGCACGTTGAGGAGGATGTTGAAAAGTGTTTGAAGGGCAACTAGTTACCTTCCAATGCCCTTTTATCTATCCTTTCCTCAAAGATATCTGATCGAAATTTTGTAAATGCCAGGTTGTTAAGAATAGTTGAAAAGTCAATTAACTATGCCTCCGGAAATGATGATTCCCTTAGCGTCTGCGGAAGTGTTGTAAGTTATATAAGTTACTCATTGTTTATACATAAGGTTGGCTTTTGCGAAAATAGGGCCTGTTTGATCCCGAGTCTTCAAAAAGGCTAAGGATGTTACGATAAAACACTTTGTAAATATTGAGGGAAATGCCAAACAAAATCAAAACACACTATATGCAGGATTTTTTTTTTTAAAGGGCACAACAACACTATAAAAGAACGACTAAGGGTGGTAAGTTGAAACTTAAAAGGTATGTTGAGAGGGATGTTGAAAAGGGGTCGAGGGGCAACCGGTCCCTCCTCTTGCCCTTTTAGATGACCCCCTTAACAGATCTAGATATTCTAAAAGTTATGTTATTCCAAATAGTCACAAGGTCTAACAATTATGTATCCAGGGATGCCATGCCCCCACAACCTCCGGAGCAAGGGGTGTAGATAATATAATGTGTCTATCTTTTATATTTAGGTTTTATCATTGGGAAAAGGGAGAGGGATGTTGGATCCAAGGGGAGTCCAAAAAGACTAAGGTTATTGAGGTGAAATTTCAGGGAATATCGAAGGTTATCTTGATCTAAATTAAAAGACACAAAAAGGCGTACCTGTAATATCTTAGGAGCGGGTAAGGGTGTTAACTTGAAATTTCCAGGGCAACTGCTAGTGCAGCTGCAACTGTGACTGCGACTAATCATGAATGCAACTGCTTGTGACTATGAATATTTTTACTTACCATGACATTAAGGAATTTTGAGGGGTATACTTAACAAAATCGAAAAACACTTGGGGTAAGAGCAATAAACTAAATTTCTGACTATTTTGGAACTTTTGAGGAGGATTTTGATCAAAATAAAAACAAAATATTTGCATATGGTTGTCAAAAACGAGTATGAACAGTATCTCTGGGATGGCTTAGTATATTAAGCTAAAACTTTCAGGGAAATCTTTAAATGCGATCAGAGGGTAACTCCTTTACCTACCATATATAGATGCCCTCTCCCTAAACTAATAAAAAATAACAACAAATCATTGTTTAAAATAGTCGAAAGGTCTACTAACTATGCCTCCGGGGATACGAAGCCTCGCACTTCCTTCCAGTTTAGGTTTGTAAATTATGCAAGCTGCCCGTTGTTTATATGCAGCATTTACCCTTTCGAAAAGGGGAATGTTTGATTGTGAGTAGAAAGGGGAGTGCTACTCCCATTGCTCACCCCTGCTGCCATCTACAATTTAGTTTAATGCTGACGGGGCACCAAATATGGGCATAGAGTCCCTAGGGAGAATGATTGCGTAATCGGTCAATGACCTCTTTTTCTAAGGTCGATTTATTTGTTGTTGTTTTGGCCAAGTGCATGCTCGGGGCGAATGTTATGATCCAGAAATAGGAAACAGTTTTTGTTGTTGTTGTTTTGGCCAAGTGCATGCTCGGGGTGAATGTCAAGGTGTCCAGGAATAGGAAACAGGATCACGTGTTTCCTTCTCAGCCAATCAGCGAGTCGGTTACATCTCCTTTCTCAGCCTATCAGAGGCTTGCTTGCATATGGTTTTCCCCGTTACATAACAATTCGCCCTTGAGATTTCGTATATAACGGACATATATTGTGATTAAATTATCAGAAAGTATTGTGACACAATGGATATAACACTAAATATTATTGATGAGGTTGAAGCCTTGACAGCCACAATTAGCAATGTGAGTACATTTTTAATTTTTATTTTCAAAATAAAATTATTTTCCTTGGTCACCCTCCAGTATATCTAAGTCCCCCCTCCCCCACAATACAAAACACCACCATGCTATCTTTATACTCACTAGAAAACGTAAAATATGTTCTTTTTACCACATAAACCTAACTCCTCCCCCACTGTTTTACAACGATAATTCTCGCAATAGAAATAATTCTCTTTTTCGATATATTTTGGCTTTTCTGTATTGTAATATTTTCTCTAACTGAAATCCGTCGCTCTGTTGTTATTAAGCCGCTCTGGTTTTGACAGAAGGCTCTCCAGCGCGAGGTTAAAATTAGCTGTCACCCTTTTTAAAGCACTTCCTGTAAAAGGTTTCTCAGATCAAAATGGTTTGTTTTTCTCGTCAAATTAAAAACAGTTTCGCGTTGGAAAGAGATTGTTGTTGATTAACCTATGTAAGGCTACAGGCTTTTGCAAATTCTATGTTGTATGGAAGTAGGGAAACGAGTTATTTCCAAAATTAATGCCTAACAAATATTTTTAGAACATTATGTAAAAGGGGGAGGGAGGGGGCAATGCCTCAATTCTATCGCCATCATTGTAAAATGAAAACAAACTGTTTCTTCGCATGAAAAGTAAGGGGGGAAGATTCGTTGTGTAGACATGTACACCCTTTGACAAAAAAAAACTAATGTGTAAATATATGCGTTGCGTCTCTAGGCATGTTTTTAATTTTTTTCAAGCTTTCTTTCGATAAAGTTTCTTTTATATTCCCAGGAGGGGGGCGTGAAAACTTTGATTTTTAACTTTGATATGCAAGGCTAGAAAGAAAAGTCTTTAGGAGTTGCATGAAGCTTATATTATGCGTAAATTGAATAGCATTTTAACCTATGTTTGCAAAATTTAGGCCTATAGGCTGCTGGGTTAACGATCTTTTTTTTATCTAATTTAAAGCCTATAGACTGGAACATTTAATTTTTTTCTAAATGGTAAAAATAGAAACATTGATTTCTATCCTAAGGCTAGAGACTACTGATTGTCATGATTTATTTTTTCACAAGTTGTGTAAAAAAAACGTTTGATTTCTAAGCCTAGTACATTTCTCGCGAAATTTTTACTTTTTGCTTTACTGAAATGAGATAAATGCTTTTCTAGACAAAATTATGGTTAGTGGGATGTGGATACTAATTTTCCTTCTGTAAAAAAGGAGGAAATTATTTTCCATACTAAATTTTTTCTCTTCTTTTTTAAGGCCAATTATGAAGAATGTATGCCCCCTCCATCCAAGAAGGCTAGAGAGGACGAGGCAGCCCCCGTGAGACCATCCATTATTAAGTATACTGGCCCTTACACGACCCCAAAACAAGCGTTGACTGTCAAAGCCCCATCCACGCAGGCTGCAATGCAGCCAGGCCAAAATTAAAGAGCGAGTGGATGGCTGCTTTCCATGGACCTTTAATACCTGTCCCGTCTACACAAGAGCGTGATGTTACAGCACCGTCCATCCTCCAACACGCACTACCCGGACCATCTGGCACCCAAGTGCAGCCAGGATTTGCAAATGTGAGCATTTTTACCTCTAGTTATAGAAATATATATCTATTTCTTCCAGTGTTTTTTTTAGTCTTTTCTTTTCACTATTTTTCAACACTGTAAAAGTGTATCTCAGAGATATTAAAATATTAACCCCTCGCCCCCAACCATTGTTTTAAATTTCTCTGATCCCCCCCTCCCTGAGAGATATATAAATATAATGTAATTTTTTGCTTGCTTGTCAAAAGAAACCGCTCTTTTTCTAATCTTTGCTATTTTCTCTGTTCCCCCACTGTAGGCATCTTCGCTATTTTCAACCTTATAATAATATTTTTAGCTAATTTTCTAGTTTACTGCTATCTCACCATTTGAAACTCCAAATGCTATTTTTCGCCGTGAACATTATAGTTTTAATTTTTGGCATAAAGCTCCGCACAAGCATATAAATAGATCTGTTTCACCCCTTTTCCTGTTTTGTTCTATCATTAGCGGTTAGTGGTTAGGCCAAGTCTAGGCTTTCAATGCTTTTTACGTAATTCTGTGTTTGTCTGAAAATAGCGGAATTGTCTGCAAAATTTGCGATAGATATTTAGAACATTGGAATTCTATGTAAGAGCAAAACAAGTTATATCCCCAAAAATAATAATTGCTATTTATGACATTGCTGAAAAGGGGGGGGGGTTGTTTTTCTCCATCAAATTAAAACGGTTTCATGCAGACAATTGCAATAATTAAGCACATGCCTCTGCAATCTCTGTTTGGAGAACTGGTGAAACGAGTTATTTTCAAATTAAGGTCTAACAATATATTTAGGACATTGCTGAAAGGGGGGAGGGGATATGCCTCAATTCTATCGCCATCATTGTAAAGTGAAAAAAAAACTGTTTCTGCACGTGAAAAGTATGGGACCGGGAATTTCGCTAAGAAAAAGATAGCTTTTTGCACCGTGGCAGCCGGGAAGCACCGGTGGGCCCGAGAAGCGCTGTGGGAAACGCCGCGGGAAGCGCTGCGGGAAGTGCCGCGATTACCGGCTCGGAGGGGGTGCATTAAATATTGAAAATTGAGGGGAGTTGTTTGAACAAAATCAAATTGTCAATTCTATGTAATGTGTTTTAGATTGTAAATATCTTATATTAAGTTGGAAATTGGAACTTTTAGAATATCGATAGTTGTGGGGAACAGTGAATTAACCAAATGCTACTATGTGCATACTGCTACTACTACTACTAAGCGCGTTTTAAATAATACGTAAATAATAATCCAAATTTTAAACAGTAGGGATGATTTGAACACTCTGAAAATAAGCTATTTTTCACTTATAGGTTGGACCATTGGTCCCATACTCGTCGTCATCATCATCATCATCATCATCCTCATCAGTTGGCGAAGGAGAGGAGGCCATTCAGGACATTGAAATACCGGCTATCAACGAATGGCAGGGTATTATTAATTCTATTGAAATACCATCTAATATTGATGAGTTTTTGACTGATTTTTTAAATGTAGATTATAGCGCAGTTGGGCAGGGGGACTTGAGTCCTAACACACTACAGCTTTTGGAGAATTTTACAAATGAATTAACTGGGAACCCTCCCCCCAATGATTACATTTCCCCACTTCAAACAACTGAAGTGGAGCATTCGCTTACCCCAAATATTGAACAATGTGGAGGGAGTGTTGATAATATACAAGAGGGGGAGGGGGTAACAAGCAATTCACGACTTTTCCAGACTTTCAGCTGTCCAACACAATTTTAAATGCAATAGTTGTCTACACTGCGACTTTAGGGGATCCATTTAATTCACTTATGGGGGGAAATTTTATGTTTGACCCCGTAGAAATTGTGCATAACTATGTAGATAAAATTCGTGCACTGCTGGAGAACAAAATTCAATTGTGGGGGAGGGATTCAATTAAGGTTTCAATTGTTTTAAAGGTGTTTTATTTAAATGAGGGGAAAAGCGAAGTTTACCACCACTATATACACTCCGAGATGCGCGTGATTTATCCGAATTTAGAAAATTTTGAGGGTGTTTTCATGGATTGGATAGGTCAAATTATTGCGCATCTCGAGAACTTTAACGAAAATGGAAGCGGCTCTGTAGTTTTATTTATTGAAAATTTAAGCGTTAATATTTGTAAATTTAAGAAAGATTTTATTTTAAGAGGGGGTGGTGGTGAGAGGGATACAGTTTTAAAATGTAATCCAGATCTAGAAGGTTGTAAAGGTGTCCAGCGGGTCTGTTTTTAAACAGGTCAAAAATGTTTCAGGTATGCTTTCCTCATATCAGCATTCGAGCCTCTAGCACGTGACGCTACCAAGACGAATTTAGACGATTGGGCTGTACATGGGAAGGAAGAGTCCAATTTCCCAATTGTAGATTTCTCTTGTTTAGAAGGAAAATACCCAGTAACACTAAGATCTATTGATATTTTTGAAAGGACTAATGCCCATTTAAATATCGGCGTTACTGTGGTTCAGTATGAAACTGAATTTGAAGATGGTTTTTTTTTAAAAAAGAAGGGGGTGGTTTTCCCAGTTAGAGGCCCGTCAATTGAATTAGTCAAACACTGGGTTTGGTTGTTGTATACACCACCATCTAGTGACTTTGCCAATTCAATTGGCCATTTTAACCCGATCACAGACATTAGTAGAGTTCTGGGGGAGGGTAAGAAAAGGGGGGAACGTTTCTACTGTCCGACATGTCTGTCACAATTCCGTAGTGATATAAAACTACGGGATCATATGAAGCATTGTAGACGGCATGGCTACCAGACAGTTGAAACGGTTTCAGGGGATAGGGCCATTTGACGCTTCAAAAATTTTCAAAACACCCTCCTCCAGTGCAACAAAATATCTTTGGATTGTGAAGCTAAGCTGGTGGAGGTGAACGATCCTCGATTTCCACACCGAGTCAAAGAACATCAAGCTATTGCAGTGTCCTATGCTCATGCCCAAAGAGACAGTTCTAACACCATGCGGTTGTTAGAAATAGTAGAAACATTGGATGAGGGGGAGTGCATGGTCAAGGCACTGACTAAACTAATTGGCACAGCTAATGGCGCTGTTTCTCGTTTGAGAAATACCCATTACCCAATGGTTTTGTCTGCAGAGGATCGTCTCGCGATTAAAAATCAAAAAATATGTTGGGTTTGTAAGGGGGAGTTTGTAGAGGGGGATAAGGGAACCAAAGGGAAAAGAGGGGGGAGGGGGAAAGTCAGAGACCACAATCACTTGTGGCAGGAAATATCCTCTGGGGTAGTAATTTTAGAGGGGTTGCGCATCAATCGTGTAACTTAAATGTTAGCCAGCAGTTTTTTATTCCTGTTTTTATCCACAACTCAAATTATGATTTAAAATTTATTTTACCGGCACTGGCACGTATGCACAGGGAGGGAGGGGGAGTAGATAGTACAGGGGTAAATAATTCATTTACCTATAACATTATTCCCAAATCGGCCGAGAAGTTGTTGCTTCTCGAGCTGAAACGGCAGGTAGTAAATAATGGGCATACGTGTTGGAATAAAATCAGGTTTTTAGATTCCTTTAGTTTTTTTCCCAAGGCATTGAGTCAATTGATTCAAGTGCAGAAAAGCGACAATTTTGATAGCTTTCCCTTGCTTAAACAGCACTTTCCAGACAGTGAAATGTATGACCTATTGACCTGCAAAGGTGTATACGCATACGACTATTACTGTTCTGGCGCTCGCTTAAGCGAGGTGAAACTACCTTCAATTGAAGCTTTTTACAATTCACTGACCAGCAGTGAATGCACAGCCGAGGAATATGAGTTTGCCCAGAAGGTGTGGTCTAAGGGGGAATGTAAAAATGGGTGGGATTATTGTAGACTGTACTTGGCCAGTGACGTTTTAACTCTGTTGGATATAGTCTGTAAGAACACAGACCAAATCTATTCAGAGTTCGGGATATATATAGGCTACTATCTTTCCACACCCCATTTGGTGATGGATTTGATTTTAAAAATTAGTAGGGAGGAAATAGGCCTAATCACAGATGTAGATCAGCACCTTTTTGTAGAGCGTTCAATGAGGGGAGGGTATGTTTTTCACGGGGACCGCGTCTTATCAACCGATCCGAGCGGACAAAGCACCGGTGTAAAGTCAAATGCAGTGTTCTTGGCAATGAACTCGTTATACCCCTCGGCAATGTCCCACTACTCTTTGCCGTGTGGGAACTATCAATGGCTTGAGAATCCTTGTGAGTTCCCCGACATTACCACCGTCGAGGACAACGGGCCACAAGGATGGTTCTTTGAAATTGATGGTCACATTCCGCTGGCGCTTCACGACTCAGTCAAAGATTTTGTTTTTCCCTGTATCAATCGACCAGTGACCAGGGACTCATTGAGCCCCTACAATCGATCATTGGTTGAGGATATGGGGATGCACTGGACTCCCTCTAAGCAAAAACTGATTGCTGATGTGGACCCTAAGGAGAATATCGTTGTTCACCATGTGCTTTTGCACTGGATGGTGAACAATGGCTTCAAGATCACCAAAATACATAGGGTCCTGCAGTTCAATCAGAAACCTTATTTGAAAATGTTTATAGACACTTTTGTCGATAAACGCTCTAGTGCAAACTCAAAGGTGGAGAAGGAAATGTGCAAACTCATTCTAAATTCAGCGTTTGGCAAAATGTGTGAAAGCGTACGTAACAGATCTCGCTGCGACGTTGTGACTGACCCTCTAGAGTGTGCACGAATTATTGCCGATCCCAATTTTACATCGTTCACGAGCATAGAGACTGGCATGGTTCTTCTACACAGGAAAAAGCGAAATGTGGTACTGAAAAAGAATATAGCAGGAGGTAGTTCAGTACTAGAAATTTCCAAAAAGCTCATGTTGTCGTTTTTTTACAATGTGTGCAAGATGCAATGGCCACGGGAGGGGGAGGTTCAAGTTTACTATGGGGATACAGATTCTCTGCTGTTAAAGATAAATGGGACCGAGGATTTATTGGGTGATCTAGAAAAGGGGGAACACATCAGCTCGCGGATGGATTTCACCAACTGGAATCCATCCCTCTACCCCGAGTTGATGAAACGTCAAGCCCCCAACCAACTATTAATGTTAAAATCAGAGACGGGGAATGATTTGATATCCAGGGGGGTGTTCCCGCGTCCTAAAGTTTATTGCGTTAAAACTCATAGTGGGGATGAAAAGAAGGCGTGTAAAGGGGTGCCTACACATTTTGTAAAGAGCAATTTCAACTCGAGCGTGTACAGAGACTGTGAAGAAAGTAGCCTAGTGCCGAGAGCACAAGTGCTTGCAATTCGCTCTCTACAGTATAGAAATTATACTGTGAGAGTGGAAAAAAATGCAATGTCGTGTATATCTGACAAAGTCTATGTGCTCGAGAATGGTGTGAGTGTCCTGCCTCATGGCCACTACCGTATTTCAGACCGAGTTGAATGCATAGACTATCGCAATCAACTTGGTCTGGATAAATTAACCTAACCTGACTAATCAACTAACCAACTAACCACACCACTCAACCCGTTCATAAATTAACTAACCACCCAACCCGTTCATAAATTAACTAACCCAACCTCAACTAACCCAACCACTAACCTGCAGTGACGACAACTATTGTACTATTTTTCCATTGCGGCTCCCGGGGGGTGGGGGGCCCCGTCCGCAGCCGGCTTCAGCCCTGCGGCCCCCGAAGGGTGGGGGGTCCCGTCCGCGGCCGGCCTTCGGCCCCGCGACCCTGGGGGGGGGGCCACTTTTAAATTCATAATGTTCAACTGTGCTAGTTTTCCAAGTATTTTTTTTTCAAGTGTTGTTGTTGTTGTATAGAAAAGTGTGTGTTTGCTACTAATGTACATAAAGTGTTGTTGTTGTAGAGAAAAGTGTTCATGCTGGACAAAAAGTGTTTTTAAAGACAATAAGTGTTGCTCTTCATGTTGATGGACAAAAAGTGTTTTTTTTATGTTGTACATAAAGTGTCATTTTTATCATTGTTCATGTTGAACAAATAGAGTTTTCATGTTGCAAATAAATGACCATGAAATATTGTCAGGTTGTTCTTGTTGAACAAGTGTTATTTTATCGTTGTTCATGTTGAACAAATAGAGTCTTCATGTTGCCGAAATAAATGACCATGAAATATTGTTTTTTTGTTGTTGTTCTTGTTAACGTAGATAGATCTATGGGAAAATTATTGCTACTACTATTTATTCATTGGACACGTATGATTTACAGTTATTTATAGTCCGACTGTTGTCAACAGCATCAGCAGCAACATGTATCAATTTAAAACACCCTTCAGATCGTTTCTGTGTGGTCCCTCAGTGTCGGGGAAAACAACACTTTTAGCTAAAATAATTAAAAATTGCGATAAAATGTTTTTGGAAAAGCCGAAAAAAATCTACTATTGCTGTAGTATTTGGCAGGAGTCCTATGATCAAATAAAAGCTATTGCCACAACCATACCAATACAATTCATACGAGGGCTTGATGTTTTCAATAGTATTGAATCGAACTCGTGGCTGATTATTGATGATTTGGCTGAATCCATTGAACAGTTCTCACAGGAAATGCTACAACTGTTCACTGTTCGCTCCCACCATGAACACATTTCCATAACCCTAGTTCTACACAATCTGTTTCATCAGAGCAAATGTATGCGAACCCTTGCTTTGAATTGCACCATCTATATTATCTATCGAGTTGTTCGTGATTCTAGCTCGCTAATAACTCTCAATAAACAGATATACCCCGGCGCCCCTAAATTTCTGTTGTCAGCGTACACTCAGGCGACTAATAAACCATACGGTTACATTTTGCTGGATCTTAATCAGAGCACACCCGAGGATCTACGTGTAGTCACCGACATTTTCGACAATGAAATTACAGTCTATCTTCCGGTGAACAGTAGAAAAGGCTATTAGTTGCCATTATGACACTGAAGAAACTACACGAACAACGGCATTTATTTTCCGTTTTAAGCACTTCAAAACCCTTGCTTAGGAAGGCCATACTCAAACATGGTGTTGACAATGATTTCATTAATCTAATATCTGAACTTTGTTTAAATTTAACTGAGGGCAATGTTCAACTGCCAGAAGGTGTTAGACAACAGACAAAGCAACATCGTTCCACTGTACGCGCCTTGGCTTGTAAAAACAAGGGAAAAATTTTAAAAGAAAACGTCTCCTTCAAGCGGGCGGTAGCTTTTTCACACTGTTACTGCCAATAATTGCAGGACTTGTTAACAGTTTTCTCTAGAGAATGGCAAAACCCTATAAATTGACACCATTTGAACTTGTCCTCTCGCCCGTCGAACATTTTGAAGACAATCTAAGCAAATTCATTAATGATGAGAATATTGCCGATGACAAAAAACTGCTTTTACTTCAAGATGCATTGCGACGTGTGGACAAACATAAACCTTATCGTGAGAGACCCACCGCTGCGCCCGATCCCTCTAAACAGGAAACATCTCCTCAAGATTCTGCACAATCAAAGGAGAAGGAATTGAATTCGATTGTATCGAAAATTGGAAACCTATTGCCACTGACCTATCGAGAACAGAGTAAAAGAGTATTATCATATCTCATGTTGGAAACTGGTGATGAACATCAAGTTCAAGTCGACAGCACAGGGAAACGAATTATAATTCAGGGAAAAAGTTATAATCTAGTTGATTTAATTTGTGATATGGTGACGAATCGTAAAGAACTTTTATCATTTGACAATAATCTATACACCTTTCTAAGTGTATCAAACTTTCCCAAAAGTCTTATTGGCAATAAGCAAATTCTAAAGAAACTAAGAGAATATAGTCCTCCAACAACACCAACACCACACATTTAAAAAAGAAGAAGAAGATTCAATATTTGAAAATACTATCAGTAGCAGCAGCAATGATTTTATAACACCTGTGGCTGCTAGTCAAAAGCGAAGACGAATTGATTCACCCTCCAGTGTGCAAAAGGGGAGTGGACATTACACTACGTGTTTACGTTCAAAATGGATGAAGTTCTGAAAGGTGTCTATGAAAATATTGGTGAAGCGGGAAGTTTAAGTTCCCCAAAACGCTTTCTAAAGTTGTCTCCGGCAGCACATTAAAAAAAGCAAAAGAGTATCTAGAGAATGAACTGAGTTACACACTACATCGGAATTACAGGCTTCGTGGCAAACAATATCGACAAACTAAAGCCTTTTTCCCTCTGCATATAATGCAAACGGATCTTTTAACTTTAGACGCAGTTCAACGGCGTCACAATGCACCCTACAAATATATTCTGGTGGCAATCAGTGTCTTTAGTCACTATGCCTATGCCATTCCATTACGGTTAAAGAGAGGTGTTGAAGTTGCTCAGGCCATTGAAAGTATTCTTGAACTGGATTCGTATAGCAAAATTCAATCGAATCGTGGCAGTGAATTTGTTAATCCCCATGTGCAAAAGGTTCTATTGAAATATAATACAACACTTTATCAAGGTCACAGCCCGATAAAGGCTGCATTGGCTGAACGATTAATAAGAACGATTCGTCTATTAATTTCAAGATATTGTACACTGAAAAATACACCGGCTTTTATTCATGATTTAGATAAAATCATGCGGATATACAACCATCGACCTCATCGATCTCTGTCCAACTCAAGCCCTTGCGAAGTTAATACAGTGAAAATACATTTGATGCTTTTCTAAAGCAATATTCCAATGGTGAAAAAGAAAAAAAAATCTGAAGAAGAAATTCAATGTGGGTGATACTGTTCGAATTAATAGAACCAACAATATTTTTGAAAAGGGGAATTATTTATGGAGCACTGAAATTTTTAAAGTGTCCAAAATCCTGGACACCGAACCCACGACATATCGACTGCGAGACACCAAAGATGATGAGATTCTCGGCGGTTTTTATGAATATGAACTGCAAAAAGTTAGAAACACTAGTGAAATTTATCAAATTGAAAAGATATTAAAGAGTCGTACTCGTAAGGGCAAGAGACAGTTGCTTGTTCGTTGGCTAGGATACAACTCAGATTTTGATTCTTGGGTCAGTGTTGAAGACACTGACAATGCCCAATGATTTCTATGTGACTTTCATGTCCAATGTTTCTAATCCTCTCTACAATGACTTGAATAGAACAAGTTATTTTTGGACAAACTCTCCCCCACCATCAAATTCGACGACGGAAAGTATGAAGTGGCTCTTGTCGACTGTATTCTCAAAAATACCTACGACATCCTGAGAAAAGATCGTAAATATGATATAAAAATTAGACCCTATGATTGGCCGCCACAGCAAAGACAATTCAAGACAATCAAAGAATCAAGAACAAATTCAAAAAATCAATTGGATGAATTATCCATATATTGAATTACCCTACGAGGAACTCACCTGTATGAATGATTTATGTCGTTCTATTAATAAAAGAATTTCCGCTCGTAAAAAAGGAGCTTTTCATTTCAACTATTCAAGGAGGAGGGTAAGATCTACATTAGTTCACCTATTGCCGATGAAAAGGTTATTCTCAATGACAACCTAAAGGATGTTCTTGGCTTTAAGCTCAATATAATCAATGGTAAAAGTGCCGGAAACACTAATTTCATTTTTGCTGACTACCCACCTGCCTTCTCCACGGACACTTGTATATTTCTCTACGCTTCATTTGTGGAAACATCTCAGGTTGGTAATTCAAATGTTCCCCTCCTACGAGTTCTTGAACGAAAAACCAATCAAAAACATATTCACCACTACAATATAAAGCATCTTCAGTATATTCCTGTAAACACTTCCTATTTGGAACTCTGTCAGTTAACACTAAGAACTGAATTAGGTGATCCCATAGCAATTTCAAAAGGTTTGGCTGTGATTACATGCCATTTTCGTCCCATCGTTCAACAACAAGATGTCTAATAGAAAAGTGGTATTCATTTGTCCTGATATTGACTGCTATGTTAATACTCTTGGCCCAAGACAACAGGGCAATGGAATGGACTATTACAAAGGTCGCTCGTCAATGTCTGGCTAAGGTCTTGGCAGTTGGTTTGCTAAGCTCTTTCACTCTGCACTACCACTGGCTAGAAAATATCTTGTACCGGCTGCGACAGATTTTGCATCCTCTACACTATACGATTGGGGCTCTGGCAAGGATTTTAAAAAAAGTGCTTCGGACAATCTCAGGTCCAGTGCGCGAACCCTTGGCGAGAGATTAAAACAAAATGGTAAAGGCTTAAAAAGGTCGAGAAACACTGCATCACTCATCAGTCTCCACTCAGGTCGGAAACGAAAGACATCACCCCTCTTGTCAAAGAAAAGAAGGAAAAAGCTGACACGTACTGTAAACAGAAGAAGAAGCCCCTGGAAGAGAATTGTTAGATCAAAACTAGATTTCTTCTCTTAAGATGTCCTACCTACCGCATAAGGATTCTCAACCTTCAATCACCTCATCATTGAATCTATTCAATGCAGAAAATGTTGATGTGAGCGTCAAGCATGGATACTATGAACAATTTTATCCACAACAAGCCCTCTCCGATAATATCCACTTTCAAATTTATTCCAATGAAGACTACTTTATGGACATGTCTTCAACATTTATAGATTTACAAATGAAAGTCCGGAAATCCGATAATACAATGCCAATTCGGGCCGATGGAATATCCTATGAAAATTGTATATTACAGAATCTATTTCGTCAAATTAGTGTCTACATCAATGGCACGCTGGTGAGCACAAGCAACAATCTCTCAAATTATACAAGCTATATGCAATTCATGTTGATGACACCCAAGTCATACAAGGAATTGAGAGGCACCTCCAATGGATATGAATATATTACTAATACTGATAGTACAGATGCACTTAAAAATGCTACAACTAGTGAATTACATCTAGTTGGAAAAATATATCATGAAATATTTAATATACCCCAATGGCTGCCGCCCAATGTTAAAGTGGATATAAAACTGACGCTTGCGCCCTCCAATTTCATATTGAGAAAAGAACTTGCTGCCAATCCTGATGTAAGTCTCTCCCTCACCTCGGCAATACTTCATGTACGCAAACAACAGGTCATGAGTTCTGTTGCTTTGGCCGTGGAAAAACTGAGAGCCAATGGAAATATTATTAAACTACTTGTTCCTCATACAATCACCAATCAACGTCATATTGCCATGGGCTCACGCACCTTCACCGATTCATCCTTTATCAATGGTGAAATTCCGTCAAAACTCGCTTTGGCATTTGTAAAAAGCGCCAGTGCAATAGGATCGTGGACTGGATGCCCACATAAATTCGAGATGTTTGGACTTTCATCTCTTGTGTGCAAAGTAAACGGTATCCCACTCTACAATCTATCTTTTGATAAATCCTATAGAACATTGTATGAGTTGACCATGCAAACCCTAGATCATGACTCTCAACTATTTGAAAATGGTATAACCGAAGATATGTTTGCTAAAACACATTGTATCATTGTTTTGGATTTGTCTGGCCCACAGGATATGAGTATAGTACGTACGGGGAGTGTGTGTTTAGAGTGTACATTTGCCGATCCATTGGCTGAGAGTATTGCACTAATCTCACTAAATCAATATGAAACCTATTGGGAAATCACTCCCGAAGGCAGTGTTCTACTAGACTTGGCGCCATGAACACCAGTCAAATAATCAATGTATTTAATATGGACCCCTACATGTCCCAGTACAAATCCTATTGTCTACCCTCGGACTTTCTTGGAAAAATTCAAAGTGTCAACAATACCTTGATTATTGTTAATAGCAGTCCGTCGACAGTGCTGACGGGTCATTGGCTGTGCATCTTTAAAACAATGAAGACGATTGAATTTTTTGATCCTCTTGGTCTACCCTATACATTCTACACACCCCACATCAGCAACTATATTGAGAGCAGTGGGAAAACTATTATTCAAAATCGGAAGAGGGTGCAGGATCTAACGACTAAAAGCTGTGACTTCCATGCACTACTATATTTTGTGTTCCGATGTTGCGGCTATACTTACAAGCAGTTTCTCCACATTTATGGTGACAATCCACGTCTGAACGGCTTTCTAGTGGAAAATATCCTCTCAGACCTAAACAGTATTGATTTCAGTGCCCTAAGAGTAAAGTGCTTAAAAAATGTTTGTGAATTTGTTTATTAATAAAATGCATATATATATACAACAATGTCTTTAAATCTTCACTTTAGATTTCCTCTTCTTCTTCGATGTATAGGCAACTGTCGTGAACCACTAATGTTGGTAAATCATTTGGATTCACTGTATATTGATCTTGATTGACTGCAAAGTCAGGGTCACATTTTCTATAGTACAATGTAACTTCACTCTTGTCATATCTCTTTGTATAGTCAATGATGCTATTTGCATTCATATTATGAAATTCACGAGTTTCAATCTGTCTATTTGAAGCAATATCACATACAGTGTTTGCAAATGGTGAATCACATTCGGTAACTGCCAAATAAAAATCACTTGGTTTATAGTCATAATAGGCAGTGTCGTCACAACGATGACGTAGAAACCAAATTGTCTTGTTACCCCAACAGTTGAATCGTAGACCAGATTCCTCTTCCCAGAATAATTTAAATCCACGATGATACCAATCTCGTAGAAATAAACTAAAATCACGTTTGGGATTCTTTCCAGTCATAGCGGGGTAAGTATTCTCCCACTGATCACATTTATCATAGTGACAATTGGAGCACAGGTGCCCTCTAGGGAGAGAGTCACAAATCTCTCAAGACATGAATTACATCCTTTAATTTGTACTGCATAGCCTCTATGTAATTCACAAGGATTACATAATTTACACTTTTCACTATAGTCATCAATAATTATACAATTCTCACATTGAGTCAAACTGCCAAGAGTGTACATGCACAATGGACATGTATAGAATATTTTTTGGTCTCCGACATCAACTCTCTCACAGCTAAAACAAAACTGATCGTTCCTGCCGACGGATAAATTCAAGGTGGAGGAATGTGGAAAGGAGTGACTCTGTGACGTTACCTCTTTCGAATGGTGGAGCCATCTACACTGAATCCATTGGCAATGTTTTCAAAAGTATATCCACGATATTATTCTGCTTTGTTCCAATTAATATATCAATAAATTGACTATAAGCATTTGAATCACATTTTAAAAGTTTCATACAATAGTCCAATGGGGGAGAATCAGTTTTCATTATATTGTCAAGTGTTCCCTGACGAGAGAATATCCTGCGTTGAAGAGATAACTCGAGAAAATCGTCATCCAAAATCAAATGTTTTTCCATAAACACTAGATTTGATCTAATTCTCTCTTTCTCAAATTTATTCATTTTCAATCCTTTCACTCTGACTGCTGACTCTAGACTGACCCTGATTCGTTAGCCCTAATCTAACCTAGCCAGAGAAGAAAGGGAACATTTTCGATTTCGAAACAATTCTATTGAATAATTACAACAACAACAATACTAAGCATGTACAATTAGCGATACAGTTTATTGTCTTCGATATGTTTCACTAATGCACTTAAAGCACATTGAAGTCTATTCACATGTGCTATATCAACTTTTGCAGCGAAACATAATTGATCCTCCATTTTAAATTTGCTCAAGGATATCACATATCTTGTATATACTTCATCCCATTCCAGACAAAGCCGTGATCCTCTCGTGATTTCCACCGCAATGTTTGGTGCTCTTGTATTATTGCCATCAACTCCACTATCAACTTCTAATAGGGTAAACATTCCACTCATCAACACACAAATATATATCCAAATGAGTAAAGTCAAAACTGTTCTTCTCACTCCTTTGAATTCTATTCACAGACTAATAAAACTATAGCAAAAATCCTTTCCTCATATTCTCTGCGATCCACCACCGCTAATATGTAACCAGCCCTCTGGTTGGTCTAGAAACGAGATGTAACCAGCCCTCTGATTGGCTGAGAAGGAAACACGTGATCCTGTTTCCTATTCCTGGACACCTTGACATTCGCCCCGAGCATGCACTTGGCCAAAACAACAACGACAAATACTGTTTCCTATTTCTGGATCATAACATTCGCCCCGAGCATGCACTTGGCCAAAACAACAACAAATAAATCGACCTTGGAAAAAGAGGTTATTGACCGATTACGCAATCATTCTCCCTTGGGACTCTATGCCCATATTTGGTGCCCCGTCAGCATTAAACTAAATTGTAGATGACAGCAGGGGTGCCCGTCACGAGTCGGACCCCCCTCTCTACTATTGTGCCCAAAAAGCTAAGAGTGCTAAGTTGAAATTTCAGGGAATGTTAGGGGGGGTCTCAAAATAAATCAAAAGATACAGCGTGTATCCAGGCTCGGAATAAGACAATTTTCTAGTGTTACAGAATAAATACGCTTTGTTTTTTGATAAAGAGTAGGAATTATTGTTCTGCTCCCAGAGCTTAATGGAGGGAAAAATATTTTTAAGGGCTTCTGCGCCTAATATTTTCCTGGAAGAAATTCATTTTATGTGTTGAAATTGATTAAGAATTACAGTACTAGCTCTAATATTTTACGGTGCAAAGCTTACTGTGAAGATCCTTATATCCAGTTTTGTAGGGTGAGCCAGGTTTACCAGCATTATTTGAAAAACGAATGGAAATTATTCCATATATGAAGGGTTTCCCCCTCCGCAACACCTTGCTCTTTACGCTAAAGTTTGACTGCTTCTCCCAATGTATTAAGAGCGTCTACAGAAACATGGGGCCGTTTAATTAGAATAGGTAGCTTTTTTAGAAGTACTAACAGCTTTAGCGTAAAGAGCAAGGTATTGAGAAGGGGACAACCCTTCACAGACGGAACAATTCTGCCAAAATTAATATGCAAATTTTGTTTTCATTTTATGCACGGTGAGCCAAATTCGAACAAAAACATTCAGATATAAATAAAATAAACAAGTTTTTTTTTAACTGAAAGTAAGGAGCGACATTTAAACTTAGAACGAACAGAAACTATTCGTTATATGAAAGGGGCTCTCCCCTCCTCAGCGCCTCGATCTTTACGCTAAAGTTTTTATTGTTTTAAAAAGTAGAGCTTTGACAAAGGGTCAAACTTTAGCGTAAAGAGTGCGGCGTTGAGGAGGGGATAGCTCCTTTCATATACGGAATATTTTCTGTTCGTTTTAAGTTTTAATGTCGCTTTTTAAGTTCTAATGTTACTTTTAGTTAAAAAAAAAACTTGTTTTTTTTTACTTAATGGCAGTAAAATGTAAGTAAATCTATCAATTTGCAAAGTCATATTTGTATTCATCAGCCTGTCACTTATTTTCTCCACTATTAATAAATTGAAATTCTGATAATTATATTCATAAGCCAGATATTATATTACATCATATTTATGTTAGGCTTTATCCTATAAAAGTTTGGTACTCCTGTACTAAACGGACTCTTTTATATAGTGCTAGTTTGGTTAAAGCTAATGAAATAAAATAAGATAGGATGAATATATAATAGTTTAGAAACAAATTTTGGGCTATATACTTGCACATTAGGGGGGGGGGGAGGTAAAGCATAGCATATATTATTACGTAACCTAACCTAACCTAAGTACATTCCCCCCCCCCTAAACCTCATAAAACAGCAGTTTAAATATCGCATATGCAATGAAAACCACGCTATGCATTGTATTCTTGTATAGCGGTGTCTTGAATCATCCCGTCAAAAACGGGTTTTTCGTGACTGGTTTCTATTGCAGTATATAAAAGAGTCCGTTTAGTACAGAAGTACAAAAAGTTTTGAAGCAAATCTGTGTTTCTTACTCTATTTAGACAAATAATTAGGTATTCTATAAAACTGTAAAATTACCCGCAACAACCTTTAAAAACACTTCCTATTCAGTGTTTTGATCAAAAACTGTAGTTCAACCTCAAATTTTTTCACACAAGGATTTTATTTATTCTTTATTACTTCAAAATTACCTTCAAGAAGTTAAAAAAAAAACCTTTATGCGATTGAGCATTCGAAGTAAAACTGTGAAGTATTACATTTTTTTCAATGAACAACGGTTACTTATTCTAAATGACTACAAAAGTAGCTGCAGATGTCTTATCATTTTAATTTTTTCAAGATTAACTGTCATTTTTTTTTTTTTTTAATAAAGTGTATTTGTTCTATATATGTAAAATTAACTGCAAAAACTTCAAAAAACCTTGATTCTATTAAGTTTTCAAAGCAAAACTATAGCTCGTTCTCTTTTGACAAAACATAAAGTTTTCTTGTTTTATATTACTCCAAAGTCAACTCTAAAAACCTTTAGAAAAAATTATCATTCTATAAATTTGTCAAAATTAAAATGTATTCGGTATCTTTGTTTAACGAATAAAGTACATTCGTCCTATGTCAACTAAAAAATGAGGTAATCTGAAAATGCAGTGTCTTTTGATTTGCCTTCCTACTTCGGCGTGCAGGGAATAGTCCAAGAAAACTTTCCTGTAAACTTAAGACACATTCTCTAATTTTCTGGTCACCTTGTTCTCTTAAAAACAAAATCTTGTATGTTCTTGCCCCTCCCCCTCCCGACACAACAAATTTCCAAAAAAACTCCAAAGTCATTTTGAAGCTGCTGCTGGTGTGCTGTTTTGATTACTAGGACAGTGTAACGTTCTCCATCATCATCCCATGAACGGTGTGCGCGTAAGTGAACCCCCATGTAACTGAACCCCCATGTAACTGAACCCCCATGTAACTGAACCCCCGTGCAACTGAACCCCCGTATAACCGAACCTCCGTGCAACTGAACCCCCGTGCAACTGAATCCTCGTGCTACTGAACCCTTGTGCAACTCAACCACCGTACTTACATTGGGTAAAACACAATAGGGTTATGAACCATAGTTATTTAACTATGGTATAGTTATTTAAGCTTTAAACTGTTTAAAATAAAATGGCCGTCCCAAAATTTAGATCGGATGTATTTGGGGGAAAAATAGGGTGGGGTGGAAGCCCTCCGATCACTTTTAACTCTGAAAAAGTGCACTGGAAATGTTGATTTCCAATCGAATGAGCCCCCCCCCCCAAAGTTCACACAAATGTTTTTCTACAAAAACCTTATGTGTTAACAATGAGCAACTAGCTTAACTTACAGCCCTTGACCCAAATGCTGCAGGTTGGGTTTTTGTCCCCAAAGGCTTGGTTATTTGATGTTCAGATTATTTTGAGGTCAGTTAAGAGGGAAAGGCTTATTGTCCTGCAATTACCTTTGATTCTTCGAAATTGAACTTTCAATTTCCAATCGAATTATCCTCCTTCAAAGTTTTTACGATCATCCCTTCTATAAAAACCTTACATTTTAACAATTGGTAACTTGCAATAATATACAGATTGCTGATACATGTGTATCGGCAATTTTTTTGGAACAGCTTAGAGTATCAAGATGAAACTTCTGGGGCATCTACCTGCTACTACTGCTATTAATACTGCTACTACTACTACTAATTCAACACTATTATTACTTCTACTGCTCCTACTACGACCTCTGCTACTATTAAACTAGCACTATTAAGGCTACGCATATGAAGTTGAAAATTTGACAGAATGAGGTATTTGAGGTGGAACTTGAACTAAATCAAAAGACCCTATGTGCATGCAGATTTTCAAAATGACATATCTCAAAAAGGGATTTGTGTATTAAGTCGGAACTTTCAAAGAGTGCTTAAAGGGAAAGTCAATTCACCAAAAGGAAATATGTGCACGCTCAGGGCTGGGTCTACCCCTAGGTCTGGACCTAGAAACGCATAATGCTACCGGGAGCAATAAATTATCACTGAGTAATTTTAGTAGAACCCCCTCATGAGCTCCCATCCCCCACACCACTGCTGCCATCTACAATTTAGTCTAATGCTGACAGTACATAATTTCACTGAGAATGAAAATACAGGATTTTTCTCACTTTGATGTATTTTCATGGTTTATTAATGTCTAACCTGTCAAGGTCAATTGATTTGTTGGTGTTCGTCCAGGAGAATTGTCTCCGGGCGAAGTTTGCACATGCGCATTGACGGTGGGGAGAATGTTTTGATTTGCATAATCGAGGGGAGTGAATTTCCGAGAAATTGATTTGCATAAGCGGTGGGGAGAATGTATTGATTCACGAAAAGGAAATAAGAAATGACATCACTTGTTTCCTAGGATTTATACGGGAACTCTAAAGATATAAATTAATATTCTATTTTTTGAATACGGCTTCTCTGATCTTTAGACTTAGCGATAAATTGATATTCTATCGAAGCCATAATAGTGTAGCTAGGAACATCTATTAGATGAATAGATTAACGCGGGTAAGGGTTTCCCAGGAATTTCAAATGTGACAGCGCCGGGATGCCAAAACAAAAGGAACACGCAGAAATTACGTTTAGGGATTATTTGGGCGAAACCATTTTGAGACATTTTAGAAGAGGATTTAAGCGAAACCGTTTGAGGTATTTTAGAAGATGATTTTAGAGGATGATTTAGAACATGAATTGAGGGTGAAACTCTGTGGTCGTTATAATACACAAGTTCCATTTGAATAGTCTTGTGAGGTCCCCTACCCCAAAAACCCCCCTACCCCATCCCCAAAGGACCCCAACCCCCCTACCCCAACCCCAAAGGACCTTGACCCCCTTACCCCAACCCCGAAGGAACACCCCGACCCCCAAAGGTCCTCAGGCCCCCAAAGGCCCCCCGGTCCCCCAATGCCCCCCCGAGCCAACAAAGGCCTCCGAGCCCCCAAAGGCCCCCCGGTCTCCCAATGCTCCCCGAGCCCCCAAAGGCCCTCTGAGCCCCCAAAGGCCCCCCGAGCTCCCAATGGGCCCCGGTCCCCCAAATGCCCCCCGTCCCCCCAAGTGCCCCCGGGCTCCCACATTTGTTAATACTTTTGATTCTATTTGTTTGCATGTCCGGGTTGATGTTTGCAACTTCATGAATTTGTCTTTGTTGGTTTGAATGTCTAAAGTGTCTGTCCTTCTGTGTTTGTGTGTCTGATTCTATTTGTTTACATGTCTGGGTTGATGTTTGCAAGCCCAAGAATTTGTCTTTGTTGGTTTGAATGCCTAAAGTGTCTGTCTTTCTCTGTTTGGGTGTTTGATTCTATTTGTTTGCATGTCTGGGTTGGTGTTTGCAAGTCCAAGAATTTTTGTTGTTGGTTTGAATGTCTAAAGTATCTGTCTTTCTCTGTTTGGGTGTCTGATTCTATTTGTGTGCGTGTCTGGGTTGATGTTTGCAAGTCCAAGAATTTGTCTTTTGCAAGTCCAAGAATTTTTCTTTGTTGGTTTGAATGTCTAAAGTGTCTGTCCTTCTGTGTTTGTGTGTCTGATTCTATTTGTTTGCATGTCTGGGTTGATGTTTGCAAGTCCAAACATCAAGTCCAAGCATGGCGCGCCATGCTAAGTGAACCTAAATGAACCTGACGTGAATGCAGATACTGTAACCTAGTGTAACCGAACCAAACCTAACCACCGCACGTATCCTAGTATAAATTAACCCCAAAAGGTCAAATAATCTCTATGAAAATTACACTTTCAGAGTCAGCATTTCTGAGAACACACTTTCAGGTTCAGTATGTCGGAGAACCCTAAAAGGTCAACCCTAAAAGGGTAAGTTAACCCTAAAAGGTTAAAGAATCTCCTTGAAAATTACAATTTCATATTCAGCACGTAGGAGAACCCCATGGTTTTGATGTTTCCGTGTGTGCGTGCACGTAAGACACGTTAGACATTCAAACCAACAAAAACAAATATTTGGACTTGCAAACACCAACCCAGACATGCAAACAAATAGAATCAGACACACAAACAGAGAAAGACAGACACTTTAGACATTCAAACCAACAAAGACAAATATTTGGACTTGCAAACACCAACCCAGACATGCAAACAAATAGAATCAGACACACAAACAGAGAAAGACAGACACTTTAGACATTTAAATCAACAAAAATAAATATTTGGACTTGCAAACACCAACCCAGGCATGAAAACAAATAGAATCAGACACACAAACAGAGAAAGACAGACACTTTAGACATTCAAACCAACAAAGACAAATACTTGGACTTGCAAACATCAACCCAGACATGCAAACAAATAGAATCAGACACACAAACAGAGAAAGACAGACACTTTAGACATTCAAACCAACAAAGACAAATACTTGGACTTGCAAACACCAACCCAGACATGCAAACAAATAGAATCAGACACACAAGCAGAGAAAGACAGACACTTTAGACATTCAAATCAACAAAGACAAATCCTTTGGACTTGCAAACATCAACCCAGACTTGCAAACAAATAGAATCAGACACATAAATAGAGAAAGACAGACACTTTATACATTCAAACCAACAAATACAAATTCTTGGACTTGCAAACACCAACCCAGACATGCAAACAAATAGAATCAGACACACCAACAGAGAAAGACAGACGCTTTAGACATTCAAACCAAAAAAGACAAATTCTTGGACTTGCAAACACCAACTAAGACATGCAAACAAATATAATCAGACACACAAACAGAGAAAGACCGACACTTTAGACATTCTAACCAAAAAAGACAAATACTTGGACTTGCAAACACCAACCCAGACATGTAAACAAATAGAATCAGACACACAAACAGAGAAAGACGGACACTTTAGACATTCAAACCAACAAAGACAAATTCTTGGACTTGCAAACACCAACCCTGACATGCAAACAAATAGAATCAGACACACCAACAGAGAAAGACAGACGCTTTAGACATTCAAACCAAAAAAGACAAATTCTTGGACTTGCAAACACCAACTAAGACATGCAAACAAATATAATCAGACACACAAACAGAGAAAGACCGACACTTTAGACATTCTAACCAAAAAAGACAAATACTTGGACTTGCAAACACCAACCCAGACATGCAAACAAATAGAATCAGACACACAAACAGAGAAAGACAGACACTTTAGACATTCAAACCAACAAACACAAATACTTGGACTTGCAAACGCCAACCCAGACATGCAAACAAATAAAATCAGACACACAAACAGAGAAAGACAGACACTTTAGACTTTCAAACCAAAAAAGACAAATTCTTGGGCTTGCAAACACCAACTCAGACATGCAAACAAATAGAATCAGACACACAAACAGAGAAAGACCGACACTTTAGACATTCTAACCAAAAAATACAAATACTTGGACTTGCAAACACCAACCCAGACATGTAAACAAATAGAATCAGACGCACAAACAGAGAAAGACAGACACTTTAGACATTCAAACCAACAAAGACAAATTCTTGGACTTGCAAACAACAACCCAGACATGCAAACAAATAGAATCAGACACACAAACAGAGAAAGACAGACATTTTAGACATTCAAACCAACAAAGACAAATACTTGGACTTGTAAACACCAACCCAGACATGCAAACAAATAGAATCAGACACACAAAGAGAGAAAGACAGACATTTAGACATTCAACCCAACAAAGACAAATACTTGGACTTGCAAACACCAACCCAGACATGCAAAGAAATAGAATCAGACACACAAACAGAGAAAGACAGACACTTTAGACATTCAAACCAACAAAGACAAATTCATGGGCTTGCAAACACCAACCCAGACATGCAACAAAATAGAATGAGACACATAAACAGAGAAAGACAGACACTTTAGACATTCAAACCAACAAAGACAAATAGTTGGACTTGCAAACACCAAACAAGAAATAAAAACAAATGGAATCAGACACACAAACAGAAAAAGACAGACACTTTAGGCATTCAAACCAACAAAGACAAATTCCTGGACTTGCAAACACCAACCCAGACATAAAAACAAATAGAATCAGACACACAAACAGAGAAAGACAGACACTTTAGACATTCAAACCAACAAAGACAAATTCTTGGGCTTGAAAACACCAACCCAGACATGCAAATAAATAGGATCAGACACACAAACAGAGAAGGACAGACACTTTAGACATTCAAACCAACAAAGACAAATACTTGGACTTGCAAACACCAACCCAGACATGCAAAACAAATAGAATCAGACACACAAACAGAGAAAGACAGACACTTTAGACATTCAAACCAACAACAAAGACAAATTCTTGGACTTGCATACACCAACCCAGACATGCAAACAAATAGAATCAAACACACAAACAGAGAAAGAAAGACACTTTAGACTTTCAAACCAACAAAGCCAAATTCTTGGACTTGCAAAAACCAACCCAGACATGCAACCAAATAGAATCAGACACATAAACAGAGAAAGACAGACACTTTAGACATTCAAACCAACAAAGACAAATACTTGGACTTGCAAACACCAACCCAGACATGCAAACAATTAGAATCAGACACACAAACAGAGAATGACAGACACTTTAGACATTCAAATCAACAAAGACAAATAGTTGGACATGCAAACATCAACCCAGACATGCAAACAAATAGAATCAGACACACAAACAGAGAAAGACAGACCCTTTAGACATTCAAACCAACAAAGACAAATAGTTGGACTTGCAAACACCAACCCAGACATGCAAACAAATAGAATCAGACACACAAACAGAGAAAGACAGACACTTTCGACATTCCAACCAACACACACACAAACAGAGAACGACAGACACTTTAGACATTCAAACCACCAAAGACAAATTCTTGGACTTGCAAAAACCAACCCAGACATGCAACCAAATAGAATCAGACACATAAACAGAGAAATACAGACACTTTAGACATTCAAACCAACAAAGACAAATACTTGGACTTGCAAACACCAACCCAAACACACTAACAAATAGAATCAGACACATAAACATAGAAAGACAGACACTTTAGATATTCAAACCATCAATGACAAATTCTTGGACTTGCAAACACCAACCCAGACATGCGAACAAATAGAATCAGACACACAAACAGAGAATGACAGACATTTTAAACATTCAAATCAACAAAGACAAATTCTCGGACTTGCAAAAACCAACCCAGACATGCAACCAAATAGAATCAGACACATAAACAGAGAAAGACAGACACTTAAGACATTCAAACCATCAAAGACAAATAGTTGGTCTTGCTAACACCAACCCAGACATGCAAACAAATAGAATCAGACACACAAACTGAGAAAGACAGACACTTTAGACACTCCAACCAACAAAGACAACTTCTTGGACTTGCAAACACCAACCAAGACATGCAAACAAATAGAATCAGACACACAAACAGAGAAAGACAGACACTTTAGACATTCAAACCAACAAAGACAAATTCTTGGACTTGCAAACACCAACCCAGACATGCAAACAAATAGAATCAGACACACAAACAGAGAAAGACAGACACTTTAGACATTCAAACCAACAAAGACAAATACTTGGACTTGCAAACATCAACCCAGACATGCAAACAAATAGAATCAGACACACAAACAGAGAAAGACAGACACTTTAGACATTCAAACCAACAAAGACAAATTCTTGGGCTTGCAAACACCAACCCAGACATGCAACCAAATAGAATCAAACAATCAAACAGAGAAAGACAGACACTTGAGACATTCAAACCAACAAAGGCAAATTCTTGGACTTGCAAACACTAACCCAGACATGCAAACAAATAGAATAAGACACACAAACAGAGAAAGACAGACACTTTAGACATTGAAACCAACAAAGACAGATACTTGGACTTGTAAACACCAACCCAGACATGCAAACAAATAGAATCAGACACACAAACAGAGAAAGACAGACACTTTAGACATTCAAACCAACAAAGACAAATTCTTGGGCTTGCAAACACCAACTCAGACATGCAAACAAATAGAATCAGACACACAAACAGAGAAAGACCGACACTTTAGACATTCAAACCAAAAATACAAATACTTGGACTTGCAAACACCAACCCAGACATGTAAACAAATAGAATCAGACGAACAAACAGAGAAAGACAGACACTTTAGACATTCAAACCAACAAAGACAAATTCTTGGACTTGCAAACACCAACCCAGACATGCAAACAAATAGAATCAGACACACAAACAGAGAAAGACAGACATTTTAGACATTCAAACCAACAAAGACAAATACTTGGACTTGTAAACACCAACCCAGACATGCAAACAAATAGAATCAGACACACAAACAGAGAAAGACAGACACTTTAGACATTCAAACCAACAAAGACAAATACTTGGACTTGCAAACACCAACCCAGACATGCAAAGAAATAGAATCAGACACACAAACAGAGAAAGACAGACACTTTAGACCTTCAAACCAACAAAGACAAATTCATGGGCTTGCAAACACCAACCCAGACATGCAACCAAATAGAATCAGACACATAAACAGAGAAAGACAGACACTTTAGACATTCAAACCAACAAAGACAAATACTTGGACTTGCAAACACCAACCCAGACATGCAAACAAATAGAATCAGACACACAAACAGAGAATGACAGACACTTTAGACATTCAAATCAACAAAGACAAATAGTTGGACATGCAAACATCAACCCAGACATGCAAACAAATAGAATCAGACACACAAACAGATAAAGACAGACACTTTAGGCATTCAGACCAACAAAGACAAATTCCTGGACTTGCAAACACCAACCCAGACATAAAAACAAATAGAATCAGACACACAAACAGAGAAAGACAGACACTTTAGACATTCAAACCAACAAAGACAAATTCTTGGGCTTGCAAACACCAACCCAGACATGCAAATAAATAGGATCAGACACACAAACAGAGAAGGACGGACACTTTAGACATTCAAACCAACAAAGACAAATACTTGGACTTGCAAACACCAACCCAGACATGCAAAACAAATAGAATCAGACACACAAACAGAGAAAGACAGACACTTTAGACATTCAAACCAACAACAAAGACAAATTCTTGGACTTGCATACACCAACCCAGACATGCAAACAAATAGAATCAAACACACAAACAGAGAAAGAAAGACACTTTAGACTTTCAAACCAACAAAGCCAAATTCTTGGACTTGCAAAAACCAACCCAGACATGCAACCAAATAGAATCAGACACATAAACAGAGAAAGACAGACACTTTAGACATTCAAACCAACAAAGACAAATACTTGGACTTGCAAACACCAACCCAGACATGCAAACAAATAGAATCAGACACACAAACAGAGAATGACAGACACTTTAGACATTCAAATCAACAAAGACAAATAGTTGGACATGCAAACATCAACCTAGACATGCAAACAAATAGAATCAGACACACAAACAGAGAAAGACAGACCCTTTAGACATTCAAACCAACAAAGACAAATAGTTGGACTTGCAAACACCAACCCAGACATGCAAACAAATAGAATCAGACACACAAACAGAGAAAGACAGACACTTTCGACATTCCAACCAACAGACACACAAACAGAGACGGACAGACACTTTAGACATTCAAACCACCAAAGACAAATTCTTGGACTTGCAAAAACCAACCCAGACATGCAACCAAATAGAATCAGACACATAAACAGAGAAAGACAGACACTTAAGACATTCAAACCATCAAAGACAAATAGTTGGACTTGCAAACACCAACCCAGACATGCAAACAAATAGAATCAGACACACAAACAGAGAAAGACAGACACTTTAGACACTCCAACCAACAAAGACAACTTCTTGGACTTGCAAACACCAACCCAGACATGCAAACAAATAGAATCAGACACACAAACAGAGAAAGACAGACACTTTAGACATTCAAATCAATAAAGACAAATTCTTGGACTTGCAAACACCAACCCAGACATGCAAACAAATAGAATCAGACACACAAACAGAGAAAGACAGACACTTTAGACATTCAAACCAACAAAGACAAATACTTGGACTTGCAAACACCAACCCAGACATGCAAACAAATAGAATCAGACACATAAACATAGAAAGACAGACACTTTAGATATTCAAACCATCAATGACAAATTCTTGGACTTGCAAACACCAACCCAGACATGCAAACAAATAGAATCAGACACACAAACAGAGAATGACAGACATTTTAAACATTCAAATCAACAAAGACAAATTCTTGGACTTGCAAAAACCAACCCAGACATGCAACCAAATAGAATCAGACACATAAACAGAGAAAGACAGACACTTAAGACATTCAAACCATCAAAGACAAATAGTTGGACATGCAAACATCAACCCAGACATGCAAACAAATAGAATCAGACACACAAACAGATAAAGACAGACACTTTAGGCATTCAAACCAACAAAGACAAATTCCTGGACTTGCAAACACCAACCCAGACATAAAAACAAATAGAATCAGACACACAAACAGAGAAAGACAGACACTTTAGACATTCAAACCAACAAAGACAAATTCTTGGGCTTGCAAACACCAACCCAGACATGCAAATAAATAGGATCAGACACAGAAACAGAGAAGGACAGACACTTTAGACATTCAAACCAACAAAGACAAATACTTGGACTTGCAAACACCAACCCACACATGCAAAACAAATAGAATCAGACACACAAACAGAGAAAGACAGACACTTTAGACATTCAAACCAACAACAAAGACAAATTCTTGGACTTGCATACACCAACCCAGACATGCAAACAAATAGAATCAAACACACAAACAGAGAAAGAAAGACACTTTAGACTTTCAAACCAACAAAGCCAAATTCTTGGACTTGCAAAAACCAACCCAGACATGCAACCAAATAGAATCAGACACATAAACAGAGAAAGACAGACACTTTAGACATTCAAACCAACAAAGACAAATACTTGGACTTGCAAACACCAACCCAGACATGCAAACAAATAGAATCAGACACACAAACAGAGAATGACAGACACTTTAGACATTCAAATCAACAAAGACAAATAGTTGGACATGCAAACATCAACCCAGACATGCAAACAAATAGAATCAGACACACAAACAGAGAAAGACAGACCCTTTAGACATTCAAACCAACAAAGACAAATAGTTGGACTTGCAAACACCAACCCGGACATGCAAACAAATAGAATCAGACACACAAACAGAGAAAGACAGACACTTTCGACATTCCAACCAACAGACACAAAAACAGAGACGGACAGACACTTTAGACATTCAAACTACCAAAGACAAATTCTTGGACTTGCAAAAACCAACCCAGACATGCAACCAAATAGAATCAGACACATAAACAGAGAAATACAGACACTTTAGACATTCAAACCAACAAAGACAAATACTTAGACTTGCAAACACCAACCCAAACATGCAAACAAATAGAATCAGACACATAAACATAGAAAGACAGACACTTTAGATATTCAAACCATCAATGACAAATTCTTGGACTTGCAAACACCAACCCAGACATGCAAACAAATAGAATCAGACACACAAACAGAGAAAGACAGACACTTTAGACACTCCAACCAACAAAGAACTTCTTGGACTTGCAAACACCAACCCAGACATGCAAACAAATAGAATCAGACACACAAACAGAGAAAGACAGACACTTTAGACATTCAAATCAACAAAGACAAATTCTTGGACTTGCAAACACCAACCCAGACATGCAAACAAATAGAATCAGACACACAAACAGAGAAAGACAGACACTTTAGACATTCAAACCAACAAAGACAAATACTTGGACTTGCAAACATCAACCCAGACATGCAAACAAATAGAATCAGACACACAAACAGAGAAAGACAGACACTTTAGACATTCAAACCAACAAAGACAAATTCTTGGGCTTGCAAACACCAACCCAGACATGCAACCAAATAGAATCAAACAATCAAACAGAGAAAGACAGACACTTAAGACATTCAAACCATCGATGACAAATACTTGGACTTGCAAACACTAACCCAGACATGCAAACAAATAGAATCAGACACACAAACAGAGAAAGACAGACACTTTTGACATTCAAACCAAGAAATACAAATTCTTGGATTTGCAAACACCAACCCAGACATGCAAACAAATAGAATCAAACACCCAAACAGAGAAAGAAACAGACACTTTGGACATTCAAACCATCGATGACAAATACTTGGACTTGCAAACATCAACCCAGACATGCAAATAAATAGAATCAGACACACAAACAGAGAAAGACCGACACTATAGACATTCAAACCAACAAAGACAAATTCTTGGACTTGCAAACACCAACCCAGACATGCAAACAAATAGAATCAGACACACAAACAGAGAAAGACAGACACTTTAGACATTCAAACCAACAAAGACAAATTCATGGGCTTGCAAACACCAACCCAGACATGCAGCCAAATAGAATGAGACAAATAAACAGGGAAAGACAGACACTTTAGACATTCAAACCAACAAAGACAAATAGTTGGACTTGCAAACACCAAACAAGAAATACAAACAAATGGAATCAGACGCACAAACAGATAAAGACAGACACTTTAGGCATTCAAACCAACAAAGACAAATTCCTGGACTTGCAAACACCAACCCAGACATAAAAACAAATAGAATCAGACACACAAACAGAGAAAGACAGACACTTTAGACATTCAAACCAACAAAGACAAATACTTGGGCTTGCAAACACCAACCCAGACATGCAAATAAATAGGATCAGACACACAAACAGAGAAGGACAGACACTTTAGACATTCAAACCAACAAAGACAAATACTTGGACTTGCAAACACCAACCCAGACATGCAAACAAATAGAATCAGACACACAAACAGAGAAAGACAGACACTTTAGACATTCAAACCAACAAAGACAAATTCTTGGACTTGCAAACACCAACCTAGACATGCAAACAAATAGAATCAAACACACAAACAGAGAAAGAAAGACACTTTAGACTTTCAAACCAACAAAGCCAAATTCTTGGACTTGCAAAAACCCACCCAGACATGCATCCACAAAGAATCAGACACATAAACAGAGAAAGACAGACACTTTAGACATTCAAACCAACAAAGACAAATACTTGGACTTGCAAACACCAACCCAGACATGCAAACAAATAGAATCAGACACACAAACAGAGAATGACAGACACTTTAGACATTCAAATCAATAAAGACAAACAGTTGGACATGCAAACACCAACCCAGACATGCAAACAAATAGAATCAGACACACAAACAGAGAAAGACAGACACTTTAGACATTCAAACCAACAAAGACAAATAGTTGGACTTGCAAACACCAACCCAGACATGCAAACAAATAAAATCAGACACACAAACAGGGAAAGACAGAAACTTTCGACATTCCAACCAACAGACACACAACAGAGAAGGACAGACACTTTAGACATTCAAACCACCAAAGACAAATTCTTGGACTTGCAAAAACCAACCCAGACATACAACCAAATAGAATCAGACACATAAACAGAGAAAGACAGACACTTTAGACATTCAAACCAACAAAGACAAATACTTGGACTTGCAAGCAGCAACCCAAACATGCAAACAAATAGAATCAGACAAATAAACATAGAAAGACAGACACTTTAGATATTCAAACCATCAATGACAAATTCTTAGACTTGCAAACACCAACCCAGACATGCAAACAAATAGAATCAGACACACAAACAGAGAAAGACAGACACTTTAGACATTCAAATCAACAAAGACAAATAATTGGACATGCAAACACCAACCCAGACATGAAAACAAATAGAATCAGGCACACAAACAGAGAAAGACAGACACTTTAGACATTCAAACCATCAAAGACAAATAGTTGGACTTGCAAACACCAACCCAGACATGCAAACAAATAGAATCAGACACACAAACAGAGAAAGACAGACACTTTAGACACTCCAACCAACAAAGACAAATTCTTGGACTTGCAAACACCAACCCAGACATGCAAACAAATAGAATCAGACACACAAACAGAGAAAGACAGACACTTTAGACATTCAAATCAACAAAGACAAATTCTTGGACTTGCAAACACCAACCCAGACATGCAAACAAATAGAATCAGACACACAAACAGAGAAAGACAGACACTTTAGACATTCAAACCAACAAAGACAAATACTTGGACTTGCAAACATCAACCCAGACATGCAAACAAATAGAATCAGACACACAAATAGAGAAAGACAGACACTTTAGACATTCAAACCAACAAAGACAAATTCTTGGGCTTGCAAACACCAACCCAGACATGCAACCAAATAGAATCAAACACTCAAACAGAGAAAGACAGACACTTTAGACATTCAAACCAACAGAGGCAAATTCTTGGACTTGCAAACACTAACCCAGACATGCAAACAAATAGAATCAGACACACAAACAGAGAAAGACAGACACTATAGGCATTCAAACCAAGAAATACAAATTCTTGGACTTGCAAACACCAACCCAGACATGCAAACAAATAGAATCAGACACACAAACATAGAAAGACAGACACTTAAGACATTCAAACCATCAATGAAAAATACTTGGACTTGCAAACACCAACCCAGACATGTAAACAAATAGAATCAGACACACAAACAGAGAAAGACAGACACTTTAGACATTCAAACCAACAAAGACAAATACTTGGACTTGCAAACACCAACCCTGACATGCGAACAAATAGAATCAGACACACAAACAGAGAAAGACAGACACTTTTGACATTCAAACCAACAAAGACAAATTCTTGGACTTGCAAACACCAACCCAGACATGCAAACAAATAGAATCAAACACCCAAACAGAGAAAGACAGACACTTTGGACATTCAAACCAACAAAGACAAATTCTTGGACTTGCAAACATCAACCCAGACATGCAAACAAATAGAATCAGACACACAAACAGAGAAAGACCGACACTATAGACATTCAAACCAACAAAGACAAATTCTTGGACTTATAAACATCAACCCAGACATGCAAACAAATAGAATCAGACACCCAAACAAAGAAAGACAGACACTTTAGACATTCAGACCAACAAAGACAAATTCTTGGACTTGCAAACACCAACCCAGACATGCAAACAAATAGAATCAAACACCCAAACAGAGAAAGACAGACACTTTAGGTATTCAAACCAACAAAGACAAATTCTTGGACTTGCAAACACCAACCCAGACATGCAAACAAATAGAATCAGACACACAAACAGAGAAAGACAGACACTTTAGACATTCAAACCAACAAAGACAGATACTTGGACTTGTAAACACCAACCCAGACATGTAAACAAATAGAATCAGACACACAAACCGAAAATTACAGACACTTTAGACATTCAAACCAACAAAGGCAAATTCATGAAGTTGCAAACATCAACCCGGACATGCAAACAAATAGAATCAAAAGTATTAAAAAATGTGGGGGCCCAGGGAAACTTTGGGGGGGGGGGTGGGGGCGGGGGGCATTTGGGGGAACGGGGCCCGTTGGGGGCTCAGGGGACCTTTTGGGGCTCAGAGGGACTTTGGGGGCTCGGGGGGCATTGGGGGACCGGGGGGCCTTTGGGGTCTCGGAGGCCTTTGGTGGCTCGGGGGGCATTGGGGGACCGGGGGCCTTTGGGGGCATTTGGGGGTCGTTACGTATATGATTGGGTTCGCCCCCTAGGCAACACCTCGCTCTTTAAGCCAAAGCTTTTTTAGTACTTTCATAAGAGCTATTTATTCTAAATAACAGCCTTTGTGATTAAGGGGTCATTTTCAAGGAACTGGAACAAAATTCGAACTTTAGCGTAAAGAGCGAAGTATTGAATAGGGGGCGAACTCCCTAACATACGTATTAAAAATATATGAATATAGAAGTTCGTTACGTATGTTAATTTGTAAGTTACGTATATTTATTACTTATAAAAACGTTCGTAAATAAAATTAAACAACTTTCGAGAAAGCCGTTTAGCCAAATAAAAGTAAAATTAATATGCAATTTTTCTTTAATTGTTCACGTACGATGAGCCAAAATCAAAACCTGCATTAATTCAAAAACGTTCAAAAAATAAATTAAAAAAAAACAAGTTTTCCTAACTGAAAGTAAGGAGCGACATTAAAACTTAAAACGAGCAGAACTTATTCTGTATATGAAAGGAGCTGTCCCCTCCTAAACATCTCGCTCTTTACGCTGAAGTTTGACTCTTTTTCATAACTCTATTTTTTAAACAATAAAAAACTTTAGCGTAAAGAGCGAGACGTTGAGGAGGGGACAGCCCCTTTCATATACGGCATAATTCCTGTTCGTTTTAAGTTTTAATGTCGCTCCTTACTTTCAGTTAAAAAAAAACTTATTTTTTTATTTAATATCTTTAAAGGTCCATTTCTCGACAATCAGCAAACTTAACCTACATAAGACGTGGCGATGTTCTAGTTAACACAAGTCTTTGCGTTCGTTAACTTATGCAAATCACTGTTTAAAGTAGGCCTATAGACAAATGGGTGTTTATTAATCAGCTAAAAATATAGTTATAATTATTCTATCTACTGCATTCTTTTCCTTTTCCTTCTACTGACAGACTGCCATTCATTTGCTTCAGACACAGGCATGACTTCCTATATTATAAGTAGTTGAACCATTAGTTTTACAAAAGATTTCTTGTAGGTCATTGACAATAAATACTGTCGAAAGATGGTACATAACTACAGACAATAAAGCTATTGTAAACTTGTTGTGTGGTTAAGCTGTTGAAGAAATGATTACCTGAAGCGCATTCTTTCTTAAAGACTTTAATAAGATTTCCGCTTCAAATTTCTGGATATCTGAATATTTCCCTCTCTCTCCTCTCTCTCCTCCTCCCTCTCCCTCTCTCTCTCTCTCTCTATATATATATATATATATATATATATATATATATATATATATATATATATATATATATATATATATATATATATATATATATATATATATATATATATATATATATATATATATATATATATATATATATATATATCTATATCTATATATATATATATATATATATATATATATATATATATATATATATATATATATATATATATATATATATATATATATAATATATATATATATATATATGCACTAACATTGCTATATTCAAACAATTCCTGGTAACAAACTGTAAGTAAGGAGAGAACAGCTCTAACTTTTGATAACGATAAATACATAAAGAAACCTTTTTTTTTCCCGTCCTATGTAGGCTTCATAAAGTTTAAAGTTATCCGCGGAAAGCTACTAGCCTCTATATATTTGCCTGTTTTTCAAACTAGGGGTAAAACACCTCCAAAAGGTAGTTGATCTCTATGGAAACTGCACTGCAAATCTAGCACATCAGAATTCAGAGAGCCTTATTGTCAAGGTTCCAAGCCTATGTATAAAATAATCTTAAGTTTTGCTTTTTTTTCAGTGAAGAAGAAACAAGGATGCATGTTAATCTGTTAGTTTCTTAGTTTTTGTTTTTCTAAGAGATGATCATATCGAATCAATGGTCCGTAAAAGCAGAGAAAAGCTTTTTCGAGCGAAAAAAAAGTTCTAATTTCTTTTCCAAGTAATACAAAATTGTGACACAACAAAGTAGCCTTCACTGCCATTTTGTGGCACAAAACAACAACTTTTCCAGAAAGAGAGCCAAAAATCTATCAATTAAAAATTATCAAAAACAAAATCGGCTTAAAAATATCTAGGATTTGTGTATGGATTATGGAGCTTTCCAGTTTCAGAGGTCGTAGTAAAACATAGTGGCTCACTTGCTCCGAAAGATTCGTGTAGCTAAAAAAGGGTTAGCATAGACATTTCTTTTAAAGCTCTATTTAATGCTCTGTTAAAGCTCTACTTCTGAACATAAATCATTACCAATAAGCAAATTAAATTCAAAATCAATAGAAATTACAATAAATAATCAAGTCAAACTTAAAAAGTACGGAAATCACCACAAACAGGAGTAGGGCTAACGCCCTTTTTGCCTTCTAAAGACCAGAACGTCCTATGTGCTTTGCTAAAAACAATTTTTATTTCGAGCTGTTTGTTATTCTATTCATCACAAATCAACAAGAAAATATAGAATATCACCATAATAACCAAGATTACTGAAAAGAAGTAATGAAGTCTAGTTTGTTAATTTAATATATATATTCATAGTCAATTTTGAACCTCCCAGAATTTTTAAATTTATCAACGTTATAAAAGAGAAAACGTCTAAAACATATTTTGTTTTCGGTAAAGCACAAATTGCATTACGGTCTTCAATACACATAGAGGGTGTTCGCCTTACTCCGGTTTGTGGTAATTTCTGATCGTTATGGGATTCATTTATTTATTTATATTGATTCATATTCATTTTACGGTTGAATTACTATTTGACTTTATTTTTGCTCGTCTTAGGTTTAATGTCGCCCTTTACTTTTCTTTGAAAAACTTCTTTTATCGGAAAAGCCATTTAAATTAATTTCTGTCCTATTTTAATTGTCATAATTCCTTATTGATTAATAAAAGTAACATTTGTAAAGGTTTTTCTGTATTTTCTCCAGATTCTATAATAGAATTAAAATATTTACCATTTGACAAGGATGTTAACATTTGGATCTGGGACCATGGTAGTAACTAAGCCTACATTAAGTGTGCTAATAGATGGGCTAAACTCACCATGCTGACATTTGCTGCCAGTAAACCCACGTGGACAGGCACATCCTGATTCATTTTTCCTTAAGCAGCGTCCCCCATTTAAACATGGAGGAGCACTATAACACTTCCAATATGTATTAAGTCCATCGTACCGGTAACCATATGCCAACACAAGGTACAGAGTCAAAATTCCAATCTCAGCAACTTTCCACATCTTTCTAATGTCATAACATTGAATCTTGAAGATTTAACTTTATTGTATACGCGTTTTTCCAAGCGTGATCTGAATCACCGAGATCTCAGAGCATTAAAGATTGCCAAAAAATAGCGTTGTTTAAAATGTAAACCTGGAAATGACAAGTTTCCGACAAATTTATTGCATGCTCATTCACATCCCTGGCATAAAAGAAAGCAACATTTGAGATGTTCGAGGAAAGTTATTTGAATGGAAAGCATTGCCTTTGCACCATTCAAAGGGCATCCATTATGCCAAAAATAGAAGGGAATTGTCCAGACATTTCGAAGGTGCCGTTTCTAGGCTCTGTTATTTAAAAAAAACTTTAAAACCTTTTCATTTTTTTTTCTAGTTTACTGAAAATACATGGAATTAAGTAAAGAAGCCCTATCAGCCACAGGCACACTAGCAATAGGGGAGCTTAGGGCTAAATCAATCCAAATGTCCATGCTTAGCATTTTTTTTTTTTTTTTTTTTTTTTTTTTTTTTTTTTTTTTTTTTTTTTTTTTTTTTTTTTTTTTTATACAGATTACTGTACTTCTTATTAAAACTGCCCGTTTATTTCTGGGTTGGAGAAGCTTGACCTATCCCTTCTGAAATAGATTCCTGCAAATATATATCTTCTTGCAGATGGGTATGGTTTCCTCATACTGATAAGGAATAGAAGGCACCCAGGCCAATACCATCCCGATATCTTGTGACTTTTACTAAAACTAAAAAATGTCTTATAACTGAAATGAGATTATCTTATTTCTGATGTAATTTGATTTTCCATCTAATCCCAAAACGAAATCCTGTAAACATACCTAACTTCTGGGTTTTATGATTGGGGGACGGGTAATTTAAAAAAAAACTAAAACAGCTGAAGTATTTTAAAAAATTAAGAATCTTTGGGGAGACTAAAAAAAAATTGCTTCAAGAGCCCTAAGCCCCTCTCTGCAAGTGCCTATTGCAAACCTGAAACCGAATGATTAATTATGTATATCTAATATTTATCATGGGTAACAATAACTAAAAACACTAAAACAACGAAGAAATTGTTGGCAAAACACAACAGGGCTGGATTATTGATTTTAATCTAACAACCTAATATTTACAATAACAAAAAAAAAGAAAAAAAAACTACTTTGAACTAAGGAGCCAAAAACTTGGCCACAACATGTCATGTTGGCAAAGCAGAACTCGGCTGGATTATAAATTCTAATCAGACAAGCAACCTTATATTTTGTGCGTTGGATAAAACGAAAAATTCAAACTAAGATGCCAAAAGTTTGCCATGGCTCAAACAAAATGCTGACAAAGTAAATACTGGATTATTAATTATACAGTCTGCTTTGATTTACAAATATTGTGTGTCAGCGTTTTGGGATTTAAGTTTAAAATTTTCACTTTTTGAAAATAGATTTTTTTTTTCTAGCTCTTTTCCTTTGCTTTGCCTTGATCACTTGATGCTGCAATTAAAATTAATTTAAGGTTTGAAAAAGGGTCAAGGAAGTTGTCCCGAACTACCTGGTATTCATGTTTAATTTTATGGTACTTTTAGATATCACTGTCTATAATAAAAAAAAGTTCGTTTTTTCGTAAAAAAGAAACTTTTAATATCAAACCTCGTTGTAAACACACGTTCTCGAAGCTTGCACCAAAACTTAAGCAAATCAGTATGTGAAGTTTTCAGGATTAACGCGGACCAACTATACCTTTTGACAATTTGAAAGTACCGATTCCCCAATGCTAAAACTGTATGCTTTCTCAAACCCAATTCTTCTATTTTCAATACTTTCTTTCGCTGTAAGTTTGAAACAAATCTACTTTGCTTGGTCTATTTCTCTTTGCTTTCACCAAACATTTACATACTTTTCATTGGAAACTGACCTTCAAGTCGTTTGTTTGTTTTTCATCATTATAAAAAAAGCTACCATTTAATCTAAGTCACTAACACGCAAAATGTAGGAGAGCAGGGAATTCTTCTTTCGGTTTTTAATGAAGATACACAAAACAACATTTTCAATATTTAAGGGGGCAATTATACGTTTTTTTTACGCTTCTATGAAAATACCAAAGCAGAGTAATTTGCAAGACCTTAAGATTGCTTCAGAAAATATAAAGATGTGCAAATGCAACCCCTAGCCGCCCCTCCCAGTGGTATCCCTGGATTTCCTTTGGATGCCACCATCTATTGCTTGAAAACTAGAATATTTATTTTAGCTGTCAATAGCCTAATATTTTTGAATAATGTTTCGATTTTTTAAGGAATTCTACTAGCAATTAATAATAATATTATCTGTTGGCTTTCAGAAATGTAGCTTTTAAAATTTTTGACATTACTGTTCTATTATCTGTAAGCCGACTCGAGAAGTGAAGTTCGGTTAATGCTAATGAAATAAAACAAAATAGGATGAAAATATAATAGTTTTGGAGCAAATTTTGGTTATATATTTGCACATTAGGGGGGTGGGGTTAAAGCAAAGCATATATTAAACACATAACCTAACCTAGGTACCTTTTCCCTCCCTAAACCCCCAAAAAACTAAATTTTAATATTGTTCAACGCAATGATAAATCACTGTTTGCAATCCTCAGCATAGGAAATCTCCGTTGAAAAAAACTGTTTGACTAGTTTCATTAGCAACTTCCCTGTACAATATATCGCGTGGCCTACAGCTAATAGAACAGTACCTTTTTTACTAACATTTTTGTTAGGGCACCAGAAACCAGCCTAATGTCTATAATTTTATGGTTATGTTGATTTTAAGAAATTCGAAAAGAGGGTTATTTGAACTGATGACGATTCTAAAAAGGTTTTATTTAATTTTGAACTTGTTTGTCTAAAAGTGTTTATGCCTAGGTACTGAATTGATAGAACAGAGCTGAAACTTTATGGCTTAAGATGCGTCACAAAATAAAGGTGATAAAAGATAAAATACATTGAAGGGACAATTTAACAGCTATTTCATTACATAGAATAGAAAATTGTTGATAGCAACAATATTGAAAAATTTTTGTACAGAACTACACAAATTTTCAATTTGAAAAAAAGTAATACTAGATGCTTCACTTGAATAACTCCAAGAGTCGGTCTTTGTTTTAATCTTCTATCTAAAGCACTTGCGTCCACTAAGCTGATTATCTGACTAATGATGCCGGAATCAAGAAGCAATAATACCGGGTGTATCCCATTTGAGCGCTTTCCCATTTGAGCGCCATGGCGCGCAAATGGGAAATTCCCATTTGCGCGCCGTATTTTAATTAGTTCAGTTGTGTCCCATTTGAGCGCCAGATAATATTTTGCGTTTCCTCTTCATGTTGAAAATCGCTCTTCTCTTATCCAAGTCCGAAATTGAACTGAACTGAGCTAACAATCTTGCACCCTCTTATAACATTTACTTCGAGCGCCCATTAATCCTAATTTACGATGCAAGGTCAGGTGACCTAATTGCGTAAGCGATTGCACAACCGTTTACCTACGGTATAGCCCTTACCGTTCATTATAGAACCGGTTTTTTTTCGTTAGTTTCTTTCAGCTTAGCGTGATACAAGCAGGGTTGCCAACTCGACATATTTTATGTCCAAAGGACATATTTCTATGTGCCTGGACATAATAGGGCAAAAAATGGACAGATTTTAGACATAAAGTGGACACATTTTCCAAATTTATGAGGTAAAACAAATTACTTTCATAAAAAAAATGTCACTCATCACCAAATGAGTGCTAAGACTTATATCTACTTATTTTTTAGTTCTGTTTTGTGTTTTCCGGGGTTGCTTGCTCTTCCCTGAAGCAAACTTTCTGAAAATGTCTTCAAAATTCTTTCACCTATAAATGGTATTATTAACCCTGATTTTGATCGCCACGGTCAAGATAAAAGACAAGCTGTCACCTTTTTCATATAAACTTACTTCCGGCTTCCGAACGTCACACAAAAACCTCATTGAAAAGTTAACAAAATGAAACCTTTCGATTGTTGTTGGTCTGAAATCAAAACAAAAGCCAAGTTGTCAAACACCCGGGGTAAATTCCTTCAGTTTGAAAATTTTCATCACGGGAAAGGAGCTGAGAGAAATTTAAGTAAGTAAAAATTTAATATTAGGTGATATAGCTAGGTGATCAGGTAAATTTTTCGCAAATCATATTATTGACTTACGAATAAAGTAAACACACCACTCGATGCCTTTTTTAGGCTCTTTCCAAATATAATAATCATTTTTGTCGGAAATGAATTTTACCCCCACCCCTATGTATACCAATCCAGGGTATATATTTGCACATTAGGGGGGTGGGGGTAAATTTTAAACTTACCTCCCATTAACATCAGAAATAAAATTTACCCCCCCCCCCTAATGTGCAAATATATACCCTGAATTGGTATATATAGGGGTGGGGGTAAAATTCATATCAGAAAAAATGATTATTCTATTTGGAAAGAGCATAAAAAAGGTATCGAGTGGTATGTTTACTTTATTCTTATGTCAATAATATCAACTGCGAAAAATTTACCGACGGGTCTTCATGTCTGTTTTCCTCATACAGTATATAGCGGTGGATACCGCATAATGCATAAGTACCTGTATATACCTTTAGTAGTAAATATATATGGTATACATAAATACTATATATATTTACTTAGTTTATAATACTATAAAGCAATATATATAGTATAAGCCTAAAATTGGGGCTATTGAAAAGGAGATATGTTAATAAGACAGTTCCTATTTATAATATAAAAAATTGTAGTTATCAAACTTTGAAAGTCATTTCGCTATACTTACCTCCCAGCACCTCTAATGTGCAGACGTATAGATAGACGAATTGTATTATTCCCATATGTTTCCCCGTTTCTTGCTTTCGTCAGCATTTATTTGATTTACGGTTATACTTGTTGAAAAAAGAGTGATGCATAGCAAAATGCATAGAAAAATATTAATTTTTACTATATTTTTGCACATTAAGGAGGGAAAGCATAGTGGAATAACTTTAAAAATTATATATATATATATATAAATATATATATATATATATATATATATATATATATATATATATATATATATAATATATATATATATATATATATATATATATAATATATATATATATATATATATATATATATATATATATATATATATATATATATATATATATATATATATATATATATATATAAATATATATATATATATACATATATATATATATATATATAGTTTCGATCACTCATAACTGACATAACTGACATAACTTACGATTTAACTTACATAACGAACTTCTATATTCGTATATTTTTATTACGTATATTAGGGGGTTCGCCCCCTATTCAATACCTCGCTCTTTACGCCGAAGTTCAAATTTTGTTCCAGTTTTCTTAGAATGACCCCTTAATCACAAATGCCGTTAGTTAGAATAAATAGCTCGGATGAAAATAAAAAAAAAAAAATAGCGCAAAGAGCGAGGTAGCCTAATGACTAGGAGGCGAACCCAATCATGTACGTATTAATTTCTGTTTGTTTTAAGTTTTGGTGTTGCTCCTTACTTTCAGTTGAAAATATTGTTTTTTCTTATTTAATTTCTTATTGTTTTTTAAATAATTCTGGGAAATCCGGCACCCCCTTCATAGTAATGTCTCTTCCTCCATGGAAAGATCCTCCCACGTAAAACCCGACCCCCCCCCCCAACTACCAGAAAAAATTCGCCCTGAAAACTTCTGTATACTTCCCAATAACCAATATTATGTGTAAACATTGGGCAAAGTTCAGAACTTGCAGACTGTCCCCGTGGGACTGTGGGGGTCATCCTCAAAGACGTAGTTATTGTATTTTTCGAACATGCTGAACAAAATGGCTATCTTAAAATTTTGATCCAGTGACTTTGGGGAAAAATGAGCCTGGGAGGGGGCTTAATTGCCCTCTATTATTTTTGGTCACTGAAAAAGGGCACTAGAACTTTTAATTTCCATTCGAATAAGCCCTCCCTCGATATTCTAGGACCACTGGGAAGTCAGTTTGACAATGAAGAGCTCCAAGAATAAACAACTGCTAGAACACGACGGTTTCGTCTACAGATTCGATAAGCCGATTTCTGGAGGAAGAAAGAAGAGCTGGAGATGCATGAAGAAGGGATGTCTCGGGCGGTTACACACTGATTCCAGCGACGGCTCACCAGTTTCAGTTGGTACGCACGACCACAGCGCTGATCCTCTGCAGACCCAGCAGTACAAATTCCGGTCAGACCTTCGAAGCGAGTCAGCCCGTACTACTCGTCCGATTCCCGCTATCTACGACGGCCAGGTCGCAAGTGCTGCTGCCAGTGGGCTGAGTGCTTTGCCTCACTTACCCTATAAGCACGTGAAGTCGTCCATGTACAGATCACGAAACAAGCTGATACCACCACTGCCCGCTGATACTATATCCGTACCGACGCCCTTGCCCCAGGCTTTCAGTGAGACGTCTGCAAACCAGAGATTCCTCCTCTTTCAGCTTCAAAATAACGCTGCGATTTGCTTTGCAACCGACGAGTCGTTAAGTCTGCTTGAACGAAGCCCGGAATGGTATATGGACGGCACCTTCGACTCAGCTCCTTCCCCATTCGGCCAGTTGTTCACCGTTCACGTTTTCTTCGGCGACAAGCAACTTCCCGCTGTCTTCGTGCTCATGGAGAGCAAGTCTGCACAGCTTTACAACGACGTCTTCAGCGAGCTGATCCTACAGGCTGCGATGAAAGGAGTGACACTTCGCCCGACGACCGTCGTCTCTGATTTTGAGACCGGTCTGCTGACATCCGTGAAGCAAGTTTTTCCGGCCGCCAAGCACCGTGGGTGTTACTTCCACTTTTGCCAAGCAGTAATCAGAAACTTGGGGCGTCACTCAGTCCGTGAGCTGTACATGACCGATGCAGACTTCAACCTCTACGTTCGAAAGCTTCTGGCTCTGGCGTTCCTACCTCCAGCGATCGTCAGAATCAATTCTGGTCCAATCATTTCTCACATCGTTCGTACCTGGCCTTCGGCTCGTCCGTTTGTCACTTACTTCAGCCGTCAGTGGTTCGACCAATGTCCTCCTCATTTCTGGTCAGTCTACGGCATCCAGCGAAGGACAAACAACGACCTCGAATCATGGCACATGCGGTTTAACCGAAGAGTCGGTCGCTACCACCCGAACTTGTGGCAGTTTATCTCTTTCCTGAAGGAAGAACAAGCAGTCGTCGATTCTGCAAGGACACAGCTACTCCAGGGTCATGTCATCCATCGGACGAACAAGAAGTATGCAGGGCTGAACGAACGACTCGAAAAGCTGTCGACGGAGTACAGGGCTGGAACTCGAACAGCAGACGAGCTTCTCTTGGGTGTCGCACATAACATTTCGCCGGATGTGTGATATTAGCAGTTTTTGTTTGTATTTTTACCAATATATTAATTTGAATTATCCGTTTTTGGCACGATTTTTGGGTGATTTCGTTCCATTTCTAAACGATCGTTGTGAAATAACTCTAAAAAAAGAGCCGAATATTTCGACTTGACCAGCAAGCCTTCTTCAGCGGCAATCAGTTCTTACCCTATGAACGTGCGTAAAATCTTCACTTATATTCTTGACAAGCTTAACAAACGTTTAGCTTCTTAACTCTCAGTACAGAGTTATTTCACAACCATTGACCCAATAAAATCCTCAGTTTTGTTCGTTGTCTTCGTGGCAATAAATATTTCTACAGGTCAATGTGGCAGCAAACCACGCTTCATCCACCGCAAAATCACAATTTTGGGTTTGGCGCTCAAATGGTACTCCGTGGCGCTCAAATGGGAACAAAATTCCATGGCGCTCAAATGGAACAAAATTCCGTGGCGCTCAAATGGGAAAGCGCTCAAATGGGAACACCCCATAATACCAACCCTACTCATTTCGACAACGCTCACCTGATGGGTCAAAGACGCCGACTCTCCTTATTTTTTCGTTCTTGGGACATAACAATAGGAAGTTTAATTACATCTTTTCAATAACGCAAAAAAGTGGATCTAATGAGAAGTTGAGTCTAGCAAATAATTCATAAATTTTTCACTTTTTAGCATTGCAACCAATTAAGGAATCATCGAAACAAAGCCCAATGGAAGATTCAGGAGGCAGAAAAGAAAGTGACCCCCTCCCCCTTTGGCTCGGTTTCTCTTATGTAATTTCTTTCAAATATATGATATTAAATAAGGAAAATGATATTTTTTTGCTAATCGACTTATAGTGCAAAATTAAATCTTGAAACGAACAGAAATTATGCAAAATACAAGGTGTTGTACCCTTTCCTAAACCCTCGCTCTCTACATTAAAGCTCTACGGTGCTTTATAGGAAGCAGTTATAAATGCAGCAAATGTAGTGAATGGGCAACCGCAAGTTACTTTACTTACCGATTATCTTTTAAAACATTGGAAATGAAAATTCTATTCAACATGTAATAAGGAATTTTATTTTTCAATTTTAGAAGGACCTTTCAACTCTTTTTTGATTATTTGTATTTTCATATTCTAATAGCTTTTGATTAAGGGATAATTTTTCCATCCGACTCCTGCTTTTGGGAAGCATGATGAAAGTTATAAAATTTATGTATTCAAATAAATTTTTTGAGGCGTCAGACATCCCCATTGCAGACAGCTTCACAGACTCTCCTAGATAATAGTTCATGCACAATTTTGCACAACTTTACGTAATTTTATACCGCCTCAAGTCAATCAAATCAATTAAATAAAGCATGATAACAGTCGTTTATAAAACCAATTATTTTTTATGCACTGTTTGCATCTTAGGAAACGAATAGACAACAACTTAATATTGTGGCCTATGAAATTGGAAAGCCCATAATAAAGGATTTTGGCAATTCTAAATTGAATTTTCACTCGACATCATTTTGCTCGTCTTTAAACTGAAATTATACTTATGTGCTGAAAAAACGCAGAAAACACCACTTTACTATATTTTGCTACATAAAAATGGCACGAGAATTTAAAATTCCCTTTAGGAACAGTCCCTCTGAATATTGAAAAACACTGATTCGATACTATTACCTTTTGATCACTTTTTGACACTACACTCAGGTGCCGGTAGTAGTTTTAATCCCTATTATCCCTCGCTAGATCCAACTCCTCCATTGGTTCAATACATATTTCTTCGGGGAAAGAAACTAATGAACAAAAAGGATTCATATTTTATTGGTAGGGATTTGAAACACATCAAGATTCTCTTATATAATGAATTTGATGATATAACTTTTTATCAAAATAGCTCTCGCTTTTTAATGTGTTTATTCTCCATTTTCAAGATTTGACAAATTTCTTTGGCTCCTTACTTTTAATCGTTGACCTTAAACTTAATGAATTTATATATTTTGAAAAACCCATGAAAGCCCAATTCTTGTTATGCATACATCTTTTTTGAATTCCAGCTGCTAACGGCATAAGTTGCTCCTTATGTACAGCTTGTTACCAGAAACTGTTTGAAACGCTATTTCAGTTTTGTACTGTAAATTTTAAAATTAGACCGATATATTTTAACCTATAATTTAATTTTTAGCTATTGCATATTGTTGTAAGTTTTACGGCACATAATTTATGCCTTGTTTTTTTGGTTTCTCACACGGAAAATCCCTTTGAAAATATCACGGACATTTTCCTTGGAATATGAAATTGTGTCGGTAAAGAGAAAGTCATTCAAATAAAAAGAATTTTGGATAAGATTTCGTGTAATTTTCCCCGTGTAAAATTTATCCTTCAGTTTTGATCCCCGGAAACTCACTTCCCAATGGAAAATTCTCTCTGTGGAAAATCCCTCCCCCCCCTCTGAAAATTTTCCCTCTCTGAAGAAATGTCTTTTTACTCCCCAATAACAAATACTACAAGTAAATAATAAGCAAATTTCATACCTTCCAGCTCTTTCCCCAGAGGCTGTGGGGAGTCTTGTCGTCCCTAGGGGCATGGTAATTCAACCTTTCAAGTATTCTGAACAAATTGGCTAAATCAAAATACAATCGGAAGACTTAGGGATAAGGGCGTGGGGGCGGCTAGTTGCCCTCCAGTCTTTTTAGACACTTAAAAAGGGCCATAGCACTTTTAAATTCCTTTCGAATGAGTTCTCTACCTACTTTTTAAGACAATTTGTTTGATACTTGACGAAAAACTCACACACAAAGAATAAACGCACATCTTCGATCTTTCTTTTGGCAAAAAAAAAAAAAATCCACATTTTTGGAGATGGGAGCTGGAAACCTCAATATTAAGGTTCTCTGAAATGCTGAATCTGATGGTGCAAATTTCATGAAGATTTCTTTACTTTTTGAGGGTGTTCCCTTCTTATACGAAAACCAAGAAAAATTTATAAAGCTCGTAGCTTTTGATGGGTAGTGTAATTAGAATGTATGGTATACCAGACAAATACATTAAAGTGATTAGTGTTATGTGTGGGAATAACACTGCTGTGGTTAAGGTAGGAAATGAGGTTAGCAACTGGTTATGCATTAATACAGGATTTAAGCAGGGTTGTGTTTTATCCCCCTTTATATGGATTATTTTGATGGACTTTGTCTTAAGGAGCACAGGAAAGGGAATGGGAGACCACGGAATCAAATGGGAAGGAAAAAGTCTCCTAGACTTTGATTATGCTGATGATTTAAGCATCCTAGCTAGAAGTGTGAGCAAAATGAATGAAGTTTTGGAGGTTTTGCGAGTTCAGGGTGCTAGAATAGGTTTGAAAATTAATGTTAAGAAGACTAAGTCACTAAGGCTAGGAATAAGTGAAGATGAAAAGGTGATGTTGGGTAATGAAAAGATTGATCAGGTGGGCAGCTTCACTTACCTTGGTAGTATTGTTAGTAAAGATGGTGGGAGTAGTGAAGATGTTAAAACTAGAATAGCCAAGGCTCAGGGTGTTTTTTTTCCACAGTTAAAAAAAAGTTTGGAAGAAAAGGAAGATAAGTCTGCCAAACCAAGATTAGAATATTAGAAGCTACAATGATGACAGCGGTCAAATATGGCTCTGAAGCATGGACGCTCCGAAAAGCGGATGAAGATTTGCTAGATGTTTTCCTGAAAAATTGCTTAAGGATTGTTTCTGGGTACCCGGCTGACTGACCGTATTTCAAACAGTAGGCTATACGAAAAATGTGGTTCAATACCTCTCTCTACGGCTGTAATGAAAGAAAAGGTTGAGGTGACTAGGGCACGTTGTGTGGATGAAGGATGACAGGTTGTCGAAGATTGTTCTTTTCGGCAAACCGTCTAGGGATAAACGGAAAGCAGGTTGTCCTCGTCTGGGGTGGGAAGACGTCATAAAGAAAGATTTAAAGAAAATGGAAACTTCGTGGGTGGGTTTATAAAGGGAGGCTTTTAATAGATTGGGGTGGAGGAGGAGCGTGCGTAGCTATGTTGGCCTCAGGCGGCTTGAACAGTTTCGTTACCGTTCTCTACCGTTATATTTCGTTACCATGAACGGTTTGATTAAATAAAAAAATAATTTTCTCAAATAAAACTATGGAGCGAGATTGAAACTTAAATCAAATGAAAAAATTCCCTATGTGAAGGGTGCAGCCCTCTCTTCATCCTATCCTCGTTATGTTAAAGCTCTTTAAAATACTTCTATTTCAAACTCCACGACCCTTGTCATTGAGCAGGCTTTCTTAAGGATATGGAACAGAAAGTGAGATTTTAGCGTATAGAGTGAGAAGTAGCCCCATCTAAGCTCCTCCAACTCCACAAATTATAAACACAGACACAATTATCATTCAAATGGTGTGACATCAGCAAGTTTCTACTGTAAAATGTAGGCATGAATCTTTTTTTTTAATAAATGGTCTGTTTGTATAACTTATCGCCGTTGCCCCAATGGATAGGCAGATCATGCCACCCCAATGGCGTGATATAAATTATTGATTTATATTATACCTAATTATCTGATTTTTAGCAAGAGTTCTGCTTTATTATGAAAGATAAAATTATTTTGGTGTCATGAATTAAAACAAACACATTTTCCCATAAATTTATTGTATTTATTGATGTCTCCTTTAAATTAAGTACATGTCATGCAAGCTCCAAAACAAAAAGCAAAAAATCAATTTTTTGCGTCATGACAAGGAAATTTTTCATTCAAATCCGTTTATTGTCTTTGAAATCCTTTTAGTCATTTCCTCTTACGCATAACCTAGTGGTGTCAAATCAAAAAAAAATATGAGGATTAAAAAAGCATTTATAATACCTAGGGGGGAAGAATAGTGGTATTCCTTTTTGGATCCCATGACAGCCCTATCCATGAATTCCCGTGACAGTCCTGGATTCCCGTGACAGCCCAGGATTACCTTGACAGCCTTAGTTTTAAGCGATTAGCAGGTGTTACATAATAGGGAATATTTACTTACTGTTATTATTTAACAGGAAATGTTTTCTAAGGGATGCAAACGTTACGTCACAGGGAATGTTTAATTTTGCTTGTTACCATAGGTAAACTAAGAGACACAGGTGCATGTTGTATTATAGGTGACTGTTTACATTTGCTTGTCATGTCATAGGGAGAGTTTACTTTGGTTCTAATTTGATTAAAAAAAAAACAAGTTTTTTTTTAACTGAAAGTAAGGAACGACGTTAAAACTTAAAACGAACAGAAATTATTCCGTATATGAAAGGGGCTGTCCCCTCCTCAACGCCTCGCTCTTTACGCTAAACTTTTTTATTGTTTAAAAAAATAGAGTTGTGAGAAAGTCAAACTTTAGCGTAAAGAGCGAGGCGTTGAGGAGGGGACAGCCCCTTTCATATACGGAATAATTTCTGTTCGTTTTAAGTTTTAACGTCGTTCCTTACTTTCAGTTAAAAAAAAACTTGTTTTTTTATTTAATTTTTGAACGTTTTAGAATTAATGCAGGTTTTAATTTTGGCTCACCGCACATGAACAATTACAACAAAATTTTCATATTAATTTTACTTTTATTTGGTTAAATGGCTTTCTCGAAAGTTGTTTAATTTTATTTACGAACGTTTTTATTAGTAATAAATATACGTAACTTACGAATTAACTTACGTAACGAACTTCTATATTCATATATTTTTATACGTATGTTAGGGGGTTCACCCCCTAGTCAATACCTTGCTCTTTAAGCTAAAGTTCGAATTTTGTTCCAATTCTTTAAAAATGACCCCTTAATCTCAAAGGCCGTTAATTAGAATAAATAGCTTTTATGAAAGTACTAAAAAAATTTGGCTTAAGGAGCGAGGTATTGACAAGCGGGTGAACCCAATCAATATAACGTAATATTTTCTGTTCGTTTTAAGTTTTGATGCTGCTCCTTACTTTCAGTTGAAAAACTTGTTTTTTATTTAATTTCTGATCTTTTTTTAAATAATGCTGGGAAATCTGGCGCCCCCTTCATAGCAATGTCCCTTCCCCTATGAAAACTCCCTTCATGAAAAGATCCTCCCACATAATACCCGACCCCCCCTCCCCCCCAATACCAGAAAAAACTCCCCCCTGAAAATGTCTGTATACTTCCCAATAACCAATACTACATGTTAACATTGGGTAAAGTTCATAACTTTCAGCCCTTCCCCCGGGGACTCCAGGGGATTAAGTTATCCTAAAAGGCATAGTTATCATATTTTCGACCATGCTGAATAAAATGGTTGTCTCAAAATTTTGATCGGGTGACTTTGGGAAAAAATGTGCGTGGGAGGGGGCCTAGTTGCCCTCCATTTTTTGGGTCACTTAAAAAGGGCACTAGAACTTTTAATTTCTATTGCAATGAGCCCTCCTACGATATTATAGGACCACTGGGTTGATACGATCACCCCTGGGGAAAAAAAACAACAAATAAACACGCATCCGTGATCTTTCTTCTGGCAAAAAATGCAAAATTCCACATTTTTCTAGATAGGTGCTTGAAACCTCTACAGTAGGGTTCTCTGATATGCTGAATATGATGGTGTGATTTTCATTAAGGTTCTATAACTTTTAGGGGGTCTTTTCCCCTTTTTTCTAAAATCAGCCAAATTTTCTCAGGCGCATAACTTTTGATGGGTAAAACTAAACTTGATGAAACTTATATATTTGAAATCAACATTAAAATCTGATTCTTTTGATGTATCTATTGGTATCAAAATTCCGTTTTTTAGAGTTTCGGTTACCATTGAACCGGGTCGCTCCTTACTTACAGTTCGTTACCACGAACTGATTGATAGGAGAATGTTTTCTAAGAGATGTAAATGACGCGTCATAGGGAATATTTGGTTATGCAAAATTTACGTAATAGGATGTGTTAGAGACAGTTAGTGAAGCGGGGGAATTTTATTAAAAACATTTCAAGATGTTTTTTGAGACGTTTCAAGACTTTTTTAAAGAAATTTTTCTTCAAGACGTTTCAAGACATGTCGACACATTTATTAAGATATTATTTCTTCGAGACGTTTCAAGAATTTCAAGACGTTTTTTCCTGAGACGTTTTTTCAAGATTTCTTTAGTTCTTACGTAATAGGGAATGTTTAAGAATAACACATTCACACGTGACATGTTTCATCAGGCCCTATGGGGGACCCCGGTTGTAACTGGGGAGGACAAGTATGTGGGTGTTACGTAATGACTGTGTACACACAGGGTGTTTTACAATACTTTTTGAGACATCATTTTTTCTCAGGGAACCTTTATATTCTAATGATTTATCCCCGTTAGAACTCGAAAGGACCATTTCCATCCAAAGGAATGGAGCATAAACTGGGTGGACCAGCAATCTGTTTCTAATATTTTGTTTTGGCTAATATATTCTATGAAATTGACTAGTGTACGCAAGGAGAATTCCCTTTTCGCGTAAGCTAGAATGACGATTGTGTTTTTCCTATGGCTGCAATAATTGACACGCAGAGGGAAAAATTGATTACTAGAAATTGCTTAAATTCGGTATGCACCTGCACGTTAAGTAATACTTTTAGACTGTGTTACCAATTAACATTGCGGGTTGCTGCTAGCGTATTTTTTTAGTAATATAGGTGAGAGTGGCTACAAAATGCTTAAATTAAGTAAATGTTTACCTATTGAAGATTCGTCCTGGGGTAAGGAATCTAAAAAGAGACAGGCTTTTGTAAATACAAAATTAATTGATAAAAAACGCTATAAAATCATGAAATCACAGAAATAGTCCCTAAGACTCAAGAAATATAAAAACAAAACGTGAAAATGCCTATAAAGGATAAAATATGAGCAAAAAAAAAACATGAAATCATAGATAAAGCAGTTAAAACTCAACAAATGGAAAAACAAAACATAAAAAATCTTATAAAGGATAAAATATAAGCAAAAAAAGGCATGAATTACAGAAAGGTGGGGGTCCTAGCAGACAATGCCAGGGAGGGAGGGTTGTTATTAGTGTTGAATTTAATCCCTATTGAAATACTTCGAGAGCTTTAATGAAAATACACATTTATTTGATCCAAGACTATGAATATTCACCCCACGATGGCAATATGCGGCCGGTCAATTCCCAAGCAACCAATTTCAGAGGGGGGAGGGATTTCTTTTTGTAAATACAAAATTCATTACTGTATGATGCATATTATCATTACTAAGACATTTTCATGATATTTTCTTGTTAAAAATCATGGGTTCAATCAATTGACTAATGTTCTCGCAAAAAAACCCTATCATGATGCTTCCCAAAACACCTCGCACCGCCACGCCATTACGCATCTGTCCCTTGCCATCCAAGTGACATCAACATTCACCCCTAGGACATTTTCAACGTTTTTCTACAAAAAATAAGCTTATAAATCAAAAAGTGAACACCATTTTTATTTAAACAGTGGGACTTAGCATTTCATTGTTAGAATGTGACAGTTAAGGCAATTCACACCACATAGAATTTTAAAAACGTCTTGAACGGGCCTTCTACTTATTTCCAATGGTTTTATAAAAGTCGGCTGAATCATTGAAGCGTTTTCTAATGCTTGAATATCCCAATAGACATATTTTTTTTATTTTTGTTGCTATTAATCATCATTGTCAAGACATTTTCAGACATTTGTGGTCAAAAATCATGCATTCAATCCATTGATTCATGTTAACTATCTTGATGACCCTACCCAAAACACCTCACACCTCTAAGGCATTACGCACCCCCCCCTACCGTCCACGTGGCAACCGTCATCACCCCTAGGACCCTTTAAACCTTTTTCCCACAAATAATTAGCTTATTTATCTAAAATTGAACATTGTTTTTATTTCAACAGCGAGACATAGCATTTTATTGTTCGAATGTGATAGTCGAAGGCCATTCATGCCACTTGGAATTTAATACATATCATGAACGATCCTTCTCCTTATTTCCAATGGTTTTATAACAATTGGCTGCATGGTGGCAACCTGCGACACCCGTCATCATCGTTTAAGCGTTTTCTAACGCTTTAATACCCAAATAGATTTATTTTTTATGTTGTGTTGCTATTATTTTCCAACAATTTACAACCTGTGCCACACAACGATTGGTCCGTGGCACCATCTACTACCTCCTCATCATTTTCAAGACATTCTCGGACACTTCCTGTTAAAAATCATATATTCAATCCATTTATTTCATATTTTCGCAACCCAACCACCTTGATACACCAAGGCAATACACACCACCGTGCCACTATAGTGCTGATCCACTGGCCCCCTTTACCACCACTCATTATCATCCAAGTCATATCCTATATATTTTTTTGTTGAAAATTATGCATTCAATATATTGATTCGTGTTCTCGCAAGCTAACCCCCGTGATACACCATTCCATCAATTCACGCAACACTGTCACACTAAGACTGGCCCCTCTGGAACTCCTCATCATTTCTAAACCTTATGAGATATTTTCTTGTTAAAAATTATGCTTTAACTCCAATGATTCATGTTCTTGCAAGCAAACCCTTTCATGATGCCCCCACAACACTTCACACCACCAAGTCATTATGCGCTTGACCCCATAGCACCCATGTGGCATCCATCATCGTCTCTAGAGGATTTTCAACCTTTTTCCACGAAAACTAAGCTTGTAAATCTAAATTGAACACTCTTTTTTTATTTGAATACTGGAAGTTAGCTTTTTATTGTTGCAACGTGACAGTCCATGACAATTCATGCCAACCATACACCCTAGTTCACCCGACTTCAGCTCCATCCTTCCCCCTCTGACCCCAACTCCAAATCCGGCTCCGGTTGCGTCAGCTCCGAATTCCCCGCTTCTGCCTCCGATTCCACAATTCTCATTCTGCCAATTCCACTCCAAGTTCCGTAAATTCCAATACTTTCTATGCGGCCGTCTCCGTGGTAATCAATGGCTGACAAACGGCACCCCTCTGACGCATATTAATAGTCTTAAGGGTTTTAAAGCCTTTCCCCCACAAAAATAGCTTTATAAACTAATAATTGCCGTTGTTCCTTATTTAAACAACGGAAACTTGCCATTTAATGTTATATTGCAATGTTCCATGCCAATTCCCAGTCTTCAACACTCAATAGCTAGCATGTTACACCCTCTGGCGTGCAATATCACACTTAAAGCATTTTCAGCTATTTCTCTGCAAAATTATCCGTTTACAATAAAATTGATCGCTTAAACTTAATTAAAAACCCTCAATAATGTCTCTTTTGATGAGTTCTGCCAATTGAGGCCAGAGTGACACAATATACCCCCCTTTGACACCCTCCGGCGAACATCCTAAGAAATCACAAATTCTAATTACAAAATACTTCTTACAAAACAAAACAAAAAATCCTACAAAACAAAAATACATCCTAAAAGATCGTAAGTTCTTTTCTCAAATACAAAATACTTCTTACAAAACAAAAAAAAATCATTCTTTCACAACAAAAATAAAACCTAGGAAATTACAAATTCTTCTTCTGAAGCAAAAATAATTCTTAAAAAACGAAAAAAGTTCTTACAAAACAAAAATACATCCTAAATAATTCCTACAAAACAAAATGCGTCAAAAAATCAGAGATTGTTCTTACAAAATACAACATTCTTCTTACAAAAGACTTCTTACAAAGCAAAAAATTAATTCTTACAAAACAAAAATACTTCCTAAGAAATCACAGATTCTTCTTACATCATACAAAATACTTCTTACGAAACAAAAAATTCTTACAAAACGAAAATGCATCCTAAACCATCACAAACGCTTCTCTTTCTCATTGTGAAACTGATTTTCTTCATAGAGCTAGTTGCATGCTGATTTTTTGTTCGTGAAACCTGTTTCACATTGTTTTTTTTCTTCGTGAAAGTTTTAGATTGATTTCTCACCTAGTGAAACATATTTTGCTTATGTAACACGTTGCGTGCTGATTTTTGTTTGTGAAACTAGTTGCATGCTGATTTTTGTTCCTGGAACCTAAAGCGTCACCTAGCCTAACTTAACCTAACCTAGCCTATGTAGGTTAGGTTAGCCTAACCTACTAGCATATCATGACAAATTAAGTTTCACAAAACAAAATCAGCACGCAACAAGCTCAATGGACAAAATCCCTTTCTTGAGGAGACAAAATCAATATAAAAGTTTCATGAACAAAAATCATCAAATAACAAATTCAACGGACAAAAAAAATCAGCATGCAGTAAAATCCATGAACATAATCAGTTTCAGGAGGAAAAAAATCAATGTACAAGTTTCACGAAGAGAAAAAATCGACATGCACAATTTGCATGAAAATAAATCAACATGCAACAAGTTAAACGAACAAAAATGAGCACGCAGTTAGTTTCATGAAGAAAATTAGTTTCACGAGGCGAAAAATCAACATGCAAGTCTCGCGATGAGAAAAATCAACATGTAAAAAGTTTCACGAAGAAATAGTCAGCATGCAACAAGTTCCCAGAACAAAACAATCAGCACGGAACAAGTTCTATGAAGAAAATCAGTTTCACGAGGAGAAAAAATAAATGTACATATTTCACTAAAAGAAAAATCAGCTTAAAACAAGTTTCAGGGACCTAAATCGACATGCAACAGGTTTCTTGCATAAAACCAGTTTCATGAGATGAAAATCAATGCACAAGTTTCATGAAGAGAAAAATCAACATGAAACACGTTTTACGAACAAAAAACCGCATGCCACAAGTTCCATGAACAAAAATAAGCATGCAATAAGTTCAATGAACAATATCAGTTTCGCGAGGAGAAAAAAAATCAATGGACAAGTTTCACGAAGAGAAAAATCCACATGCAACAAGTTTCACGAACAAACATCAGCTCGTAAAAACTTTAACGATCAAAGCCTGTCTCACAAGGTAAAAAGTTAATGTACAGTTTCACGAAGAGAAAAATCAACATGTAATAAGTTTCACGAACAAAAGTCAGCTTGCAACAAGTTCCACGGAAAAAAAACAGCACGCATCAAATTCCATGAAGAAAATCCGTTTCACGAGGAGAAAAATCAATGTACGAGTTTCATAAAGTATAAAATCATCATGTAACAAGTTTCACGTACAAAAATCAGCATGCAACAAGTTCCACGAACAAAAATCAGCATGCAACAAGTTTCATGAACGAAATGACTTTCACGAGAAAAAAATCAATGTACAAGTTTCATGAAGGAAAAAATCAACATACAACAAGCTTCACAAACAAAAATCAGCACGCAAAAAGTTGCACGAATTAAAATTAGCACGCTATAAGATCCACGAATAAAATCAGTTTCATGAAGAGAATAGAAAACAGCATGCAAGAAGTTTAAAACAAAATTCAGCAGGCAAAAGTTCCATGAACAAAAATCAGCACGCAACACGTTCCATGAACAAAATCAGTTTCACCAGCAGAAAAATCAATGTACAAGTTTCACGAAGAGAGAAATAAACATGAAACAAGTTTCACGAACAGAACTCAGCATTCAACGAGTTCCATGAACAAAATTTGTTTCACGAGGTGAAAAATCAATGTACAAGTTTCACAAAGAGAAAAAACAACATGCAACAAGTTTCAGGAACAAAAAATAGTATGAAGAAAATCAGTTTCACTAGGAGAAAACTCTATATATAAGTTCTATGCATAAGAAAAATCAAAATACCACAAGTTTCACGAATAGAAATCAGTATTCAACAAGTTCTACGGATAAAAACAAGCACACAACGAGTTCCGCGAACAAAATCTGTTTCACGAGGTAAAAAATCAATGTATAAGTTTCACGAAGAGAAAAAAAAACATGCAATAAGTTTCACGAACAAAAAATCAGCATGCAACAAGTTCCATGACGAAAATCTGTTTCATGAGGAGAAATAGAAGCGTTTGTGATTGTTAAGGATGTGTTTTCGTTTTGTAAGATTTTTTTTCGTAATAAGTATTTTGTCTGATATAAGGAGAATTTGTGATTTCTTAGGATGTATTTTTTTGTAATAAATTTTGCTTTGCAAGAAGTATTTTGTGTTTTGTAAGAAGAATTTGTATTTTATATGAACAATCTCGGATTTTTAATTTATTTTTGTTTTGTAGGAATTACGTAGGATGTATTTTTTTTTGTAAGAATTTGTTTTCGTTTTGTAAGAATTATTTTTGCTTCGTAAGAAGAATTTGTGATTTTCTAGGTTTTATATTTATTTTGTAAGAATAATTTTTTTGTAACAAGTATTCTTTGAATTCTTTCTATTCTTTGTAACAAGAATTCTTTGTGAGAAGAATTTGTGATCTTTTAGGATGTATTTTTGTTTTGTATGAATTACTTTTTCTTTTGTCATAAGTATTTTGTATTTTGTAATAAGAATTTGTGATTTCTTAGGATGTTCGCTGGAGGAGGTCATAGGAGTGGTACATTGTATCACGTTGGCATCAATTGGCAGGACTCATCAAAAGAAACATAATAGGGAATTTTCCATTAAGTTTAAACGATCGATTCTAGTGTAAACGAATATTTTTTTTAGAGAAATAGCTGAAAATGCTTTAGGCGTAATAATGCATGCCAGAGGGTGCCACATGCTAGTTATTGAGTTTCATAGACTGGAAATTGGCATGGAATATTGCAATCATAGGCAACGCAATACCGTTGCCTCAGTAAAGAACGATGTTGGCAAAATGTATTTTTTTCCATACCCGGGCACTTCGTATCGAAGGAGTTGTAGAAACTTCGAAAAGGGCTCATTCGATGGGAAATTGGAGTGGCTAGTGCCCTTTTTAATAGTCGAAAGTGATTGGAGGGCATCTAGCCCCCCACGCCCATCATTACCTCAAACATATCCAATCAAAATATTGAAATAGCCATTTTGTGCAGCCTAGTTGATTTCCAGATACAAAAATATGTTTTTGAGGAGGACACTCCCCCACAACTCTAGGGGCAAGGGTTTTAAGTTTTGCCCTGAGGGCATATAAGAACGATGTTGGCATAATGTATTATCTATTATTTGTTTTTCCTTTAGAGCAGGGCACTTCGTATCGAAGAAGTTGTCCTATTAATTTTGAAAAGGTCTCAATCAATTGGAAATTGGAGTGGCTTGTGCCATTTTTAATAGTTGAAAGTGATTGGAAGGCAACTAACACCCATTCTACGCCCACCATTTCTCGAAACACATCCAATAAAAATTTTTAGATAGGCATTTTGTTCAGCGTAGTTGATTTCCACGTAGAAATTATACTTGTGAGGACACTCCCTCATAGCCTTCAGGGCAAGGGTTGTAAGTTATACCCTTGGGGCATATAAGATTTTTATAGAAGGCGTTGTCGTAGAAACTTCAAAAAGGCTGATTTGATAATTCAAAGGGCTAGTACCCTTTTTAATAGTCGAAAGTGATTGGAGGGCAACTAGTCCCCCCCCTATGCCCAACATTCCCCCAAGCGCATCCAATCAAAACTTTGAGATAGACATTTTGTTCGGCGTACTTGATTTCCAGATAGAAAATATGTTTTTGAGGAGGACACTCCCCCACAACCCTCGGGGCAAGGGTTTTAAGTTATTCCCTGAGGGCATATAAGAACGATATTGGCACAATGTATTATTTATTATTTTTTCCATTAGAGCTGGGCACTTCGTACCGAAGAATTTGTCGTAGAAACTTCGAAAAGGGCTCATTCAATTGGAAATTGGAGTGGTTTGTGCCTTTTAATAGTCGATAGGGATTGGAAAGCAACTAACACCCCTTCTACGCCAACTATTTCCTGAAAAACATCCATTCAAAATTTTGAGATAGTCATTATTTTCAGCGTAGATGATGTCCAGATGGAAATTATGTTTTTGAGAAGGACACTCCCCACAGCCTTCAGGGCAAGGGTTGTAAGTTATGCCCTGGGGTATATAAGGTTTTATAGGACGCGTTGTCGTAGAAACTTCAAAAAAGGCTCATTCGATTGGGAATTCAAAGCGCTAGTGCCCTTTTTAATAGTCGAAAGTAATTGAGGGCAACTACCCCCCCCCCACGCCATCATTCCCCCAAACGCATCCAATCGAAACTTTGAAATAGCCATTTTGTTCAGCGTAGTTGATTTTCACATAGAAAATTTTTTTACGAGGTCACTCCCCCACAACCCTCAGGGCAAGGGTTTTAAGTTATGCAATGGTGGCACATAAGAACGTTGCTGGCACAATGTATTTTTTTCCCTTAGACCAGGGCAATTAGTATCGAAGAAGTTGTCGTAGAAACTTTGAAAAGGGCTAATTCAATTGGAAATCGGAGAGGCTTGTGCCCTTTTTAATAGATAAAAGTGAATAGAAGGCAATTAACACCCCTTAAACGCCCACCATTTCCTGAAACATATCCAATCAAAATTCTGAGATAGCCATTTTCTTCAGCTTAGTTGATTTCGAGATAAAATTATGTTTGTGAGGAGGACACTCTCTACAGCCCTTAGGGAAGGGTTGTAAGTTATGCCCTGGGGTTATATAAGGTTTTTATAGAAAGCGTTGTCGTAGAAACTTCAAAAAAGGCTCATTCGATTGGAAATTCAAAGGGCTAGTGCCCTTTTTAATAATCGAAAGTGATTGGATGGTAACTAACCCCCTATCACGCCTACCTTTTCCCCAAACACATGTAATCAAAATTTTAAGATAGCCATTTTGTTCAACGTGGTTGAAAGTTCTGGAAATTAGGTTTTTTGAGGATGACAACCCCACAGAGCGTTCAGGGCAAGGGTTGTAAGCTATGCTCTGGGGGCATATAAGGTTTTTATAGAACGCGTTGTCATAGAAACTTCAAAAAGGGCTGATTCGATTGGAAATTGAAATGGCTAGTGCCCTTTTTAATAGTCGAAAGTGATTGGAAGGCCACTAACACCCCTTGCACGCCCACCATTTTCCCAAACTCATCCAATTAAAATTTTGAGATAGCCTTTTTGATCCGCGCAGATAAAAGTTCAGGAAATTATACCTTTGAGCAAAGCACTCCCCTCACAGTCTTCAGGGCAAGGGTTATAAGTTATGCTCTGGAGAATATAATTTTTATTGAAATCTTTGTCGTAGATACTTGAAAAAGGGCTCATTCGATGGGGAATTCAAAGGTCTAGTGCCCTTTCTAATAGTCGAAAGTGATTTGAGGGCAACTAACCCCCCCCCCTCACGCCAACCTTTTCCCTAAACACATCCAATCAAAAATTTTAAATAGTAATTTTGTTCAGCGTAGTTTATTTCCAAATAGAAATTATGATTTTGAGGAGGACACTCCCCCACAGCCCTCAGGGCAAGGGTTATAAGCTATGCCCTGGGGGCATATAAGGTTTTTATAGAAAGCGTTGTCGTAGAAACTTCAAAAAAGGCTCATTCGATTGGAAATTCAAAGGTCTAGTGCCCTTTTTAATAGTCGAAAGTGATTGGAGGGCAGCTAACTTCCCTCTCACGCCCTCCCTTTCCCCAAACACATCCAATCAAAATTTTAAGATAGCCATTTTGTTCAATGTAGTTGAAAGTTCTGGAAATTAGGTCTTTGAGGATGACAACCCCCTCACAACCCTCAGGGCAAGGATTGTAAGTTATGCCCTTGGGGTGTATAAGGTTTTTATAGAACGCGTTGTCGTAGAAACTTCAAAAATGGCTCATTCGATTGGAAATTGAAATGGCTAGTGCCCTTTTTAATAGTCGAAAGTGATTGGAAGGCAACTAACACCCCTTCCACGCCCACCATTTCCCATAAAACATACAATCAATATTTTGAGATAGCCATTTTGTTCCACGCAGTTTAAAGGTCAGGAAATTATACCTCTGATTAGAACACTCCCCCCAAGGGTTAAAAGTTATCCCCTGGAGGCATATAAGTTATTATTGAAATCTTTGTCGTAGAAACTTGAAAAACGGCTCATTCGATTGAAAATTGAAAGGGCTAGTGCCTTTTAAATAGTCGAAAGTGATTTAAGGGCAACTAACCCCCCTCTCACACCCACTATTTCCCCAAACATATCCAGTCAAAAATTTGAGATATCTATTTTGTTCAACGTAGTCGAAAGTTCTGGAAATTAGGTCTTTTAGGATGATAACCCCATCAGAGCACTCAGTGATGGTTGTAAGTTATTCCCTGGGGTATATAATGTTTGTATAGAAATTTGTTGTAGGAATTTGAAAAGGGGCTCATTTGATCGGAAATTGAAATTGCCCTTTTTAATAGTCAAAAGTGAGTGGAGAGTAATTAACCCTCTCACGCCCACCATTTCCCCAAATAAATTCAATCAAAGTTTAAAAATAGTGATTTTGTTCAACGTAGTTGAACGTTCTGGAAATTATGTATTTAAGGATGACAACCCCACAGAGCCCCCAGGGCAAAGGTTGTAAGTTACGCCCTGATGGCATATAAGGTTTCTTATAGATAGAGTTGTCGTAAAAACTTCAAAAGGGGCTCATTCATTTGGAACTTGAGATAACTAGTGACCTTTTTAATTGTTGAAAGTGATTGAAGGGTAACGAACCCCCCTCTCAAGCCCACCATTCCCGCAAACACATCCAGTCAAAATTTTCAGATAGCCATTTTGTTCAACGTTGCACTTCTGGAAATTAGGTCTTTGAGGACGAAAACACCCACCCACCCCCCTCCCCAGCCCTCAGGGCATGGGTTGTAATTTATGCCCTGGGGGTATATAAGGTTTATATTGAAAGCGCTGTCGTGGAAACTTCAAAAGGGCTCATTCGATTGGAAATTGAAAGGGCTAGTGCCTTTTTTAATAGTTGAAAGTGATTGGAGAGCGATTAACACCCCTGTCACGCCCACCATTTTCCCAGACACATCCAATAAAAATTTTGAGATAGTTATTTTGCTTAACGTAGTTGAAAGTTCTGGAAATTAGATCCTAGAGGGTGACAACCACCCTAACAGCCCTTAGGGTAAGGGTTGTAATTTATGCCCTGGGGGCATATAAGGTGTTTATAGAAAGTGTTGTCGTAGAAACTAAAAAAGGGCTCATTCTATTGAAAATCGAAAGACCTAGTGCCCTTTTTAATAGTCGAAAAAGATTGGAAGGCTTGACTTCTTTATAGTAAAGATCGATGTAGGTATAATGTATTATTTTTTTTTTGGTTGCTGTTGTTGTTTAGACCAGGGCACTTTGTATCGAAGGAGTTGTCGTAGGAACTTGGAAAAGAGCTCTTTCGATGGAAAATAGAAAGGGATGATGCCCTTTTTCATAGTCGAAAGTGATTGGAAGGAAACTAATCCCCCTCCCACGCCCACCCTCCTATTGGCCTTTATGTTTAAAAAGTAAATGTTGCCATAAGATTAAATCAAAATGCACTGCGTTAATGCTAATTCCCAATAAGACATCTCAGCAGTATCCCAAGAACGACTGAGGGTTTTATGTTCAAACTTTCGGGGCTACTTCTGCTCTTAAAATATAACCAAATCAAAATAGCTTAAGTGTATCCAAGCTATCAAATTTTTTGCGAATTGTATCAAGTTTTCCATTTCAGGTCAACTAGAGGAGGTATGAAACTAAATTAAATACTACTATTTGTGTCCAGATTTTAAATGCTGTTAAAAATTGCTGAAAATTTTTCTCTAGCATACAAATAGCAGGCAAAAACTATAAATTCTTAAAAAACGAAAAGATTTAAAGTATTACTTTCTTTTTCCCTGAAAAGACTATGTCAATATCAAACGAATAGAAATTAATTAAAAAAAATTTCCACATAATAAGTTTTCAAAGAAAAGTAAAAAACTCCATTAAACAAAAAATTAGCTAAAATAAAATCAAATAATATACCAAGCGTGAAACTACCACAAATCAGTATCGATAAATAAATGAAACCCAAAACGAACAGAAATTACAATAAATAACCGAGTCAAACTCAAAACGAGCAGAAATTAGCATAAGTTGGGCTCAAAACCCCTATGCCTTCATAAGGCCAGAGTATAATTTTTACTTTACTGAAAAAAATACGAATGATTGTGCATTGTCAGTTTAATATACATATACTGATATTTAGTAATCAAAATGTTAATATTATTTGATTTATTAAAGTTATAAAAGAAAAACATTTATATTTTTTCAGTAAAGTGCAAATTATCACATTCTAACAATTAAATGTAAAGTCCCGCTCTCTAAATGAAATTAGTGTCCAATTATTGATTTTTAAGATTATTTTTTGTAGAAAAAGAGTTGAAAACGTTCAAGGGGTTATTGCCGATGCCACGTGGATGGCAAGGGATAGATGCGTAATGGCATGGTAGTGTGAGGTGTTTTGATAGGCATCATGATAGGCATCTGAATTGACATGGTGTATCACGGAGGGTTGGCTTGAAAGAACACGAATTAATGAATTGAATATATAATTTTTAACAAGAAAATACAAGGGAACATGAATCATGATATAGTTGATAGGGTTGAATACATGAGTTTTAACAAGGAAATATCCTGAAAATGTCTTAGAATAACATGCATCTAGTGTAATAAAATTTGTATCCACAAAAAAACCTCCCTCACCCCCCACCCTTGGAATATCTTGCTTGAGGGTTGACCAGCCACATATTGCCACTGTGGGTCATTATTCATAGTCTTAGTTCAAAGAAATGTAATATTTTCTTTAAAGCTCTCAAAGTATCTTAACAGGGCTTAAATTTACCACTAATAACAACTAATAATGTTTATGCTCATATTTTACCCTTTATAAGTTTTTGCATGTTTTGTTTTCCATTTGTTGAGTTTTAACTGCTTTCTCTGTGATTTCATAGTTCTTTTTGCTTATATTTTATCCTACATAGGCCTTTTTACCTTTCGTTTTCCTCTTGTAGAATTTTAAGTGCTTTTTCAGTGATTTAATGATTTTATAGTATTTTCCTTAATAAATTTTGCATTTTCAAAAGCCTGTATTTTTTAGATTCCTTGTTCCAGGACAAATCTCCAATATATGAATATTTACGTAATATAAGCATCTTGTAGTCCATCTTGCCTTATTATTAAAAAATATGCTAGCAGAAACCCGCGATATTATGGGGTAACACAGTCTAACAGCATTACTTAACGTGCAGGTGCATACCAAATTTAAGCAATTTCTAGTGATCGATTTTCCGCTCTGCATGTCAATTATTGCAGCCATAGGAAACACGCAATCCTCACTCTAGTGTGCGCGAAAGGGGGGCTCTCCTTGCGTGCAATAGGTTATTTCATGGAATATATTAGCCGAAATAAAATATTAGAAATAGATTACTGGTCCACCTGGTTAAGGCTCCATTCCATTGGATGGATATGGTCCTTTCGAATCCTAACGGGGACAAAAATCATTAGAATTTAAAGGTTCCCTGAGAAAAAAAATCATTGAAAGAAAAATGAAATCTCAAAAAGTATTATTCAGCACTCCGCGTGTACACCATCACTACGTAACAGCCACATGCGTGTCCTCCTCAGTTGCAAACAGGGTCCCCTCTGGGGCCTGAAGAAACATGTCACACGTGAATGCGTCATATTTAAACATTCTCTATTACGTAAGAATTAAAGAAATCTTGTATTAACGTCTTGGAAAAAACGTCTGGAAATGTCTTGAAACGTCTTGAAAAATGTCTTGAAGAAAAACGTCTTAAAAATATCTTGAACCGTCTTGAAATGTCTTGAATCATCTTGAAAAAATGTCTTAATAAAATTCCCCGCTTCACTAACGATCTCTAACACATCCTATTACGCAACATTTACAGAACTAAACATTCCCTATGACGTAAAATTTACATCTCTTAGAAAACATTCCCCATTAAACAACGAAAGTAAACTCTCCCTATGACGTAGCAAGCAAATGTAAAAATTCCCTTTAATGTAACATGCACCTGCTTCTCTTAGTTTCCCTATGGTAACAAGCAAACTTAAACATTTTGTTTGACATAATATTTGCATCTCTTAGAAAACATTCCCTATTAAATAACAACCAAAATTAAATATTCCTATGACGTAACACCTGCTGATCGTTTAAAACTATGGCTGTTACGGGAATCATGGTCTGTCACGGAATCCAGTGCTATCACGGAAATCCATGGATAGGGTTGTCACGGGATCCCAAAAGGGGATACTACTAACAATTTGGGTATTTTTTCAATTTTTCAATGATGCTATAAAAAAGCTGTTTTTTGGTAGGTAAAAAAATTGACAGAGGGCCAAAGCCCTTCCCTACCCTCAATGAACTTAAAGCCAAATGAAAAAAAAATACTTTTCCAGCTCATTCTGGGACATCACAAATCGATACAGCATTTTGTTTCATGATGTTTATTTTTTGGGGGTTATTTTACCAAGTTTACATTCCCAGTGAATTGTAAGTCAATAATAGACAAAAAATGGGTGTTTTGGTTATTATGAATCGATACAAACTACGGAATTTTCTAATATTTTAGGTCCTTTCTTTATAGAAGATTTTTGTATTTTTACAAGTTCATAAGAATGCACATTAGTTTTCCTTGCTGTTGGTATACGTAAAACCATTTTACAAATTGGTAAAACCGCTGCATTAGCCGATCGAGATTGAGGATTTTGTATGTTTCGTATCAGTATTTTCATGTTCTTCATTTAACCGAATTAATTTTTGTGGCATCATCCATAAAATCACAACACGAGTCAGTAATACAGCTGCGTTTAACGACCAAAACCGAGGTTTCGATAGACGTCATGTCAGTATTTTTGTGGCCTTTATTCAACCTAATAAGAAATTTTGAGGGTTAGAAAAATCGTGGTACTTTTCGCCATGATTTTTACTGACTCATTTATTTTTTTTTTTTTTTTGCCGAGCGGCCATAAAATTATGGAGGAGCCCCCTGTCCCCCATATGTGACACCTTCGGTAGCAGCTAGAATAGGCTAATATTAGAAGAAAAAAACACTAGCATGAAAAAAAGAAATATTTCCTTGTTTCTTTACTTCTGAATGTAAGCTTGTACATCCCTTACAAAACACGCAAAAATACTAATTTATTAGGTTTCAGTAAGAAATCAAAAGGTGGTTTTGAGAACCTAAGCTCACTGTCTGTGAGTTTCTATTAGAAACAATTCCGAAGTGCCATAGAATGCAGTTTTGAGTTTAAATTAAAACCCCATTTTGAAGTGATAGGAAACTTGACTGCACTGGTCAACCCGGCAGGAATCTTCACATAAGACAATTTTAATAATTCGTTATCACTGAAAATGTAATTTTGGTGGTTATTACATAACGTTACTGATGTGATTGAGATAGTGCAATAACTTACCTTCACCAGCATTTTTGTTAAGACTAAGACTAGGCAGCTCAATTGACTCATAGAAGCTAAGATCCAATAAACTTAGGATCCGAAAGCTGAATGCTGAAACGTGAGCAACCAAGACCAAAAGCTTCAACTTCATATTTAGAGCAAAGGCTAATCGTATACTGTTCTTGCAGGGGTTGAAAGGAAACCTAAAGAAAGAACTTCCCCAAGGAAACCTAGTAAAACTTTTAGGTATCAAATGACGGTCAAAATTGTGCTTAGCTATCTTATATGTCTTAAGAATGAATATTTAGACTTTTTCCAAAAGATTCATTCCCCTGTTAAAGCAAGAAAAACAATCTTCCTTTTATTCATCTTGAGGACCCGGGTCAAGATATCCCAGGGTAACGAAGTTCGGCTCTTAATAAGCGTTAATTTCAACACTAAGTTTCAAGTAAATAAAATACAAATAAATAAAAGACCTGGCATAAAAAGGGTTTTCCTACACCAAGCAAAACTTAAAAATTATCGATAATTTTTAGTAAGTGCTTACAATGACTCTTTGTTACGAACAAAAGCACTTGAGTATTAAACTTTATATTTTTAACTATAAGTAGAACTATAACACAATTTTTAACATAGCTCAATCCTAATGAATTGATTTATATGAATTATTTGGTCTGTAGGGTTTTAGAGATGTCCTGACACAATAATAGACTAGCCCAAATAGGCTCATAGATGCCCTGTATGCTCAGTCATTTAACTCTAATGGTTCCGCTTGTTATTGCAACTTCTACCGAGGAAAGTCTTCTTCCAGTAGTCTAAGACCATCTGTTCGGTTTGAGCAGCCCTAGTGATCGCTATTTCGGGAGAATTAAGCAAAGAGGATGGACTAGAATCTCGCCATCTTGAAATACTACGGCTACTCTCAATGTTATTTTCAAAATGTTAGAGTACTCAAAGTTTATCTATCAGCTAGCCCTTAGGCCTAGAATATTGCATTTGCATAGCTTATCATTTCAATAATAGTGAAGATCCTTGGAGCCCTGAAAAAAAGTCATATTAACTTTTTTTGCAATTTAACGTCAAACAAGGTAAAATATTCTCATCTTTCTAATGGAACCCACAAACAAGCATTATCATTTGAAATTAGGGACTCGCATAAAATATGACTGTTAACTTACAGCCCTTGCTCTGAGGGCTGTGGAAGTTGACATCCCCAGCATCCCCAGAGGCATATCTACTAGACCTTTTAACTATCCTGAACAAAAATCTCTAGATTTTGATTTAATATATTTGGAGAATTCATGGACTTTGGAAGGGGGCTGATAGCCTTCCAATCATCATAAACTCTTAAAAAGGGCACTAACACTTTAAATTTTTGATCAAATTAGCTCCTATAAAAGTTTCTCTAATTGCACTGAGCTACCTATGATACTGGAAATATGCCTTTTTGAAAACATGCATGTATATAGTTTTTTTCGTCTAATGCAATGGTCCAGATCAAGGCCGTGTCCAGAGGGGGGTTATGGGGGTTTGGATCCCCCCTCCCCAAATGTTTGTTTGACTCGTAAAAATGTAACAAAAATGGATATAAACAAATTTTGTATGCGTTTTTTTAGTTTTTTTTTGCTGTACCCCCCCCCCAAATTGTTTTTGAGTAAAACCCCCTTCGAAAATAAATCCTGGGTACGGTCTTGGTCCAGATTACAGAAAAAAAAACAAATAAATATGCATTAATAGTTTAATGTACATATACTGATATTTATTCCTTAAAATCTCAATAATTTTTGATTTAATAAAGTTAAAAATGAACATATTTAAAATATAATTTGTTTTCAGTAAAATAAAAACTATATGCTGAGATTGAAAATACATGGGGGTGTCAGCCCTGCTCATCTTAGTTTCTGCTTATTTTGAGTTTGACTGGATTATTTATTGTAATTTCTTTTCGCATTTGGTTTCATTTATTTATTGATGGTGATTTGTGGTAGTTTTACGCTTGGAATGTTATTTCACTTTATTTCTGCTCATTTTTGGCTTAACACAGCTCTTCACTTTTCTTTGAAAACTTCCCTTGTAAATTTTTTTTATTATTTAATTTCAGTTTGTTGCTTATTGACATAGCCTTTTTTATTAGAAAAGAAAAGAATATTTTAAGTCTTTTCGATTTTTTTCTATAAAAATCTATAGTTCGATGTACTGTTTATATATTGGAGAAAATTTCATAACAGTTTTTAGCAATTTAAGCCCTGCTGATAATTGGACATACATAGCATTGCCTAATTTAGTTTTACACCTTCCCAAACTTTCCTAAAAAATTTAACTAAAGACTATTCCAAAATATTATATGTATGTTATTTTGACAGAATGTATGCGTTTATTTGTTTGTTGGTTTGTTTTTGTTGTTATTGTTTTTTCCCCTGGGGTGATTGCATGGAACCAATATTCCTAGGATATCGGAAAAGGACTCTTTCGAACGGAATTTTAAAGTTCTAGTGCCCCTTTTATGTAGCCAAAACGATTGAAGGACAGCTGGCCCCCCTCCCACCTCTTTTTTCCTCAAAAATCTTCAGTTCAAAATTTTGAGATAGCCATTTTGTTCATCATAGTTGTAAAGTCCAGTAACTATGCCTTAAGGGATAACATGACCCCCCCAGAGCTCCTGGGGAAAGATCTGTAAGTTATAAAATTTGGCTAAGTATAGTATTTGTTATTGGGAAGTATACAGACAATTTTTTTTAGGAAGGGGGGGGGAATGTTTTGCTGGGGGTATTTTCCTTGGGAGCTTTTCCTTGGAAGGGAAGTTTCCTGTGGGTGAAATTTCCAGGGGAAATTTTACACTGGGGGAATTTGACAGAATTCCTATACAAAGTTCTTTTTATTATTCTTACTTTCTCTGTGTCAGCTCAATTTTACATTTGGTGATGTTAAGGGGAATTATCCGAGGGAAAAATATTACCAGGTTTAATTTGTATAGAGTATCGTACCGTAGTGAGAGGAATATTGCAGGGAGAAATCCTGCATGGAGGAGTTTTCCACGGATTAAATTTTCCAGAGGGAATTTTCTGCGGGAGCAATCTTTTGCTAGGGGGGGGGGATCAGTATTTGCGGGAAAACATTTCCACAGAGGAGGGGGGTTTCCGGAATTATTTTAAAAACAAACAGAAATTAATATCTTTTCAAATGAAAGTGCGCTGGGAAACATTTTTGACCCGGAAACGGCCACAAGAAGTTTTCCTGTATGAATTTTCTGCTAGAATGGATTTTCCTTTGGGGGATTTTCCAGGTCAGGGCGGGTGTTTTACGCTGAAATAACTTTCAATGGAGGGATTTTCTATTTGGAAAAGGAATTTTCCATGAGTGGGAAGCCGGATTTCCTGCCTTTATTTAAAAACGTCTTTTAAACTGAAAGTAAGGAGCAACATCAAAACTTAAAACGAACCAAAATTATTATGCATATGAGGGGGTCGTTCCCTTCTCAATGCCTCGCTCTTTACGCTAAGTTTGACTTTTTGTCCCAATTCTTTGAGGACGAATCCTGAACCACAAGGATCGTTTAATTAGAATAATAAGGTTTTTTAAGTTTAAAAAAATTTGCAGAAAGACCAAGGTATTGAAGAGGGAACGACCCACTCATACACGTAATAATATTTGTTTGTTTAAAGTTTTGATGTTGCAAGAATTTAAAATATTTTAATGCTGGGGCTTTTAAGTTCAGCTGTCTCAAAATTTCCTGACCAACTAGGTAAAATCTATCTAGTTATCGATACCAGTAGTATGGCCATAGACACTCTGACACGAACCTCATTTGCGTAAGCGTATTAGCACAAAATTCACATAAACGGTTTACCTAGCAACTACATCCGGTGAATGACCAACCTATTCATGTAAGGAGATGATTAACATATATTTAACCTTCACTGAATAAGAAGAATTGCCAAACCATTTTATTTGATTTCAAATTGGACGAATAGAATTTAGACAGCATATATAATATATATGGTGTCAAGAACTTTACTTGATAGGCACAGTGCAATCGCTTCTATCATGATACTCATGAGAATAAGTGCTTATATGTACACTGGTTTTAAAGGGAACTTATGGTCTTCCGACTGCAAAAACTACCGAGGTATATTCCTTATACCCATTGCTGCCAAGCTGTTCGCAGTCATACTTTTAAATACATTCAGAGACACCAGAAACAGCCCAACGCGACCCAACCAAGCAGGATTCAGGCCGGGTATGGGTTGCTGTGACCAGATTTTTAGCCTGCGACACATCCTTGAACACCGGTTTAAACACCAGCAGTATACAATCCAAATCTTCATAGACTTCATTACCGTGTTTGATTTGGTCCATTGTGATGCAACATGGGAGGCAATGAGAGAAGACAGTGTACCTGAGAAGATCATCAATCTGCTCAAGGCATACTATGCTGGAACCAAGGTCCGGGTAAGAGTCAATGGCGATCTTTCAGATCTGGTCCTGATCGAGGAAGGTGTACGTCAAGGATGTGTCCTTTAACCTACTTTGTTCAACTTCGTCATCGATTGGATCCTCAGGGTCCTGGACAATTATAAAGGCGTTGCAGTGAGCCCGTCCTTCTCCGTCACAGATCTTGACCATGCTGACGATGTGGACATACTTGCTGAATCCGTTGCAGAAGCCCAGGCTATGATAAATGACGTGGCAGTCAAGGCACTTTCGACTGGTCTGCAAATAAGCCTACCAAAAACAAAATCCATGCGAACGGATGGGGTGGATGAAACCCCTGTGACCCTAAATGGCAATCAGATAGAGGACGTCCAGTCGTTCAAATACCTCGGATCGATGGTAAACCCTGCCGACAAATCTTCAGAAGAAATCCAGAGCCACATATCGTCAGCCTGGAGTGTCTTCCTTCAGTTACGGAACTATCTCTGGAAGCGGAGCGAAATATCGCACAAAGCTCTGAGTGTATGAAGCTATGGCTCTCTCTGTCCTCCTCTATGGATGTGAAACGTGGTCACTTAAAGCAGCTGAAGCGTTGAGCTTGAATATATTCAACCACAAATGCCTGCGCTATATCCTGGGTATCCGCTTCTCAGATAGAATCTCGAATGAAGAAGTAAGGAGAAGATGTGGGGATTGCCTACTTGTCTCTGACATTGTTAAGCATAGGAGACTGAGATGGTTTGGCCACACAATGCACAGACCAGATGACCATGTAAGCAAAAAATGCCTCAAATGTCTACCACTACCTTCATGGAAGAAGAGGGCAGGAGGCCAAAAGAAGACGTGGCTAGCAACAGTTAAGTCTGATCTGGAGCCAATCGGTGGATTCCGAAAATACGGCTGTCGCTGGGATCGTCAGTGGCTGGAAATGGTGGAGCCTGCCACCCTCGAGCGAAACCTTTGGAAGGAGACATGTCGTCATCTGCTTGGCGCCACGATGAGTCCTGATGCGGCTTGAACGTCCAACAAGTACAAGTAAGTACAAGTACATACCCAAGGGCTCTCCAATATCCCTCCCCCAACTTTTTCCCCCTCCCCCTTTTAGGACTTAGAATTTTTGGGGGATTAGAATTTGTTGGACTTAGCATTTTTGGGAACTTTATTCAAATATTATAACAAAACAAATACATCCTAAGAAATCATCCTAAACAATCTCAAACTGATTTTACAAAACAAAAATACATCCTGAAAAATCAAAATTTCTTATTGCAAAGCAAAAAAAATAATTCCTATAAAACAAAAATATGTCACAAAAATCAGAAATTGTTCTTAAAAATACAAAATACTTCTTACAAAACAAAAAATACTTCTCACAAAGCAACAATAATTCTTAAAAAAAAAATACATCCTTTAAAATCAAAATTCTTATTACAAAATACAATGTACTTCTTACGAAACGAAATATTATTCTTGCAGAACGAAAATATATCCTAAACAATCACAAACTGTTCTTACAAAATAAAAAATACTTTTTACAAAACCATAGAATATTTCTTACAAAACAAATAATGTTTCTTACCAAACGAAAATACATCCTGAATGATCACAAATTCCTCTTACAAAATACTAAATATTTCTTTAAAAATTAAAAAATAATTCTTACAAAACATAAATCAATCATAAGAATCACCAATTCTTATTAAAAAACCAAAAATGCTTCTTAGAAACAAAAAATAAGCCTTACAAAACAAAACTACATCTTACAAAATCAGAGATTGTTCTTAAAAATACAAAATACTTCTTAAAAAAAGTTATTCTTAGGAAACAAAATTACACCCTAAAAAATCAACAAATTCTTCTTACAAAAAAAAATTATTGTTACAAAATAAAAATACATTCTAAAAACTCAGAGATTGTTACAAAAGACAAATCCTTCTTACTAAGCAAAAAATAGTTCTTACAGAACAAAATTAAGTTTTAAAAAAACCATAAATTCTTCCTACAAAATACAAAATAATTCTCACAAAAATATAATTCTTACAAAAAATACATCCTAAAAAATCAGAGTCTGTTCATAAAAATTGCAAAATAGTCCTTACAAAACAGCAAATGCTTCTTAAAAAGAAAGAAAATAATTCTTACTAAACTAAAATAGATCCTAAGAAATCCCAAATTCTTATTACAAAATACTACTTACGAAACAAAAAATAATTCTTACAAAACCAAAAATACATTCTAAACAATCACAGACTATTCTTAAAAAATACAAAATACTGGTTACAAAACGAAAAATACTTCTTAAAAAACAAAAATTAATCCTAATAAATCACAAATTCTTATTACAAAACAAAAGATATTTCTTACAAAACAAAAAACAAAATACATCCTATACAATCACAAATTCTTCTTACCAAATACAAAATACTTCGTAAAAAAAATTCTTACAAAACAAAAATACATCCTAAAAAATCAGATATTGCTCTTACAACATACAAAATTCTTCTTAAAAAACAAAAAAATAATCCTTACAAAATAAAATACACACTAAAAATTAGATATTTTTTTACAAAATACCAAATACTTCTTACAAAACAAAAAATAATTCTTACAAACCAAATTGCATCCTAAACAATCAAAAATTCTTCTTACAAAATACAAGTTACTTCTTAGAAAAAATGATTCTTACAGAACAAATACATCCTAAAAAATTTAAGATTGTTCTTACAAAATACAAAATCCTTAACAAAACAAAAAATAATTCCTAAGAAAAAACATTGCATCCTAAACAATAAAAAATTCTTCTTACAAAGTACAAAATACTTCTTACAAAAAAAAATTATTGCGAAACAAAAATACATTCTAAAAAATCAGAGATTGTTCTTACAAAATACAAAATCCTTCTTACTAAGCAAAAATTGGGTCATACAAAACAAAATTAAGCTCTAAAAAATCACAAATTCTTCCTACAAAATACAAACTACTTCTCACAAAAATATAATTATTACAAAAAATACGTCCTAAGAAATCAGAGACTGTTCTTAAAAAATGCAAAATAATTCTTACAAAACAACAAATACTTCTTATAAAGCAAAAAATAATTCTTACAAAACAAAAATAGATCCTAAGAAATCCCAAATTCTTATTACAAAATACAAAATACTTCTTACGAAACAAAAAATAATTCTTACAAAACCAACAATACATCGTAAACAACCACAAACTGTTCTTACAAAATACAAAATACTCGTTACGAAACAAAAATCAATCCCAAAAAATCAAAAATTCTTATTACAAAACAAAAAATATTTCTTACAAAACCAAAAACAATTCTTACAAAACATAAATACATCCTAAAACAATCACAAATTCTTCTTACAAAATACAAAATACTTCTTAAGAAAATAATTCTTACAAAACAAAAATACATCCTAAGAAAATCAGAGATTTTTCTGACAACATACAAAATCCTTCTTACAAAACAAAAAAATAATCCTTACAAAATAAAAATACACCCTAAAAATCAGAGGATTTTTCTCACAAAATGCAAAATACTTCTTACAAAGCAAAGATTAATTCTTAAAAAAACAAAATTGCATTCTAAACAGTCACAAATTCTTCTTACAAAATACAAATTAGTTCTTAGAAAAAACAATTCTTACAAAACAAAATACATCTTAACAAATTAGAGATTGTTCTTAAAAAATACAAAATCCTTCTTACAAAACAAAAATAATTCCTTAAAAACAATATTAGATCCTAAACAATAAAAAATAATTCTTAAAAAATAACAATCTCTGATTTTTTAGAATAATTAAAAAATACATCCTAAACAATCACAAACTGTGATTGTTTCAAACTGTTTCGGACTGTTTAGTGTGTCCCAAACTGGGTTTGGGACTGTTTAGGATGTATTATCGTTTTGTTAGAATTATTTTATTGTAAGAATTTATTGTGTTTTGTAATAATAATTATTTTTTTGTAATAAGAATTAATTATTTCTTAGGATGTATTTTCGTTTTTTAATAATAATTTTTTTTTATAAGAAGTATTTTGTTCTTTTAGGGTGTATTTTTGCTTTGTAAGAACAGTTTGTGATTGTTTAGGATACATTTTGTTTCGTAAGAATTTTTTTTTTGATTTGTAAGAAAAAATTATTATTATGTAATAAGAATTTGTGATTTCTTAGGATGTATTTTTGTTTTGAAAGAATTATTTTTTTGTTTTGTAACAAGTATTTTTATTTTGTAAGAACGGTTTTTGATTGTTTAAGATATATTTTCTTTGTGTAAGAATTATTTTTTGTTCGTAATAAGTATTTTGTATTTTTAAAGTAAAAATTTGTGATTTTTTAGGATGTTTTTTTGTATTGTAAGAATTATTTTTTTTGTTTTGTAACAAGGATTTTTTGTTTTGTAACAAGTATTTTGTATTTTGTAAGAACAGTCTGTGATTGTTTAGGATGTATCATCGTTTTGTAGGAATCATGTTTTTGTTTTGTAAGAAGTATTTTGTATTTTGTAACACGAATTTTGGATTTCTTAGGATGTTTTTCTGTTTTATAAGAACTATGTTTTGCTTTGTAAGAAGTATTTTTTGTTTGTTAAGAAGTATTTTGTATTTTGTAAGAACAATTTTGTTTTTTTAGCGCATTTTTTTTTACTAATTATTTTTTTCTTAGCATGAAGTTTTTTGTTGTTTTGTCAGAAGTATTTTGTATTTTGTAAGAACAATCTCTTATTTCTTAGGATGTATTTTCGTTTTGTAAGAATTATGTTTTCTTCGTAATTAGTATTTTTTATTTTGTAATAAGAATTTGTGATTTCTTAGGATGTATTTCAGTTTTGAAAGAATTGTTTTTGTTTTGTAAGAAGTATTTTTTGTCTATTAAAAACTATTTTGTATTTTCTAAGAACAGTTTTTGATTATTTAGGATGTATTATCGTTTTGTTAGAATTTTTTGTTTCATAAGAAGTATTGTGTATGTAATAAGAATAATTTTTTCGTAAGAAGTATTTGAATTCTGTAAGAACAATTTGCGACCTTTTAGGATTTATTTTTGCTTTGTAATAAATATTTTTTGTTTTGTAAGAAATATTTTTTTGTTTTGTAACAAGTATTTTGTAAGAACAGTTTGTGATTTTTTAGGATATATTTTTGTTTTGTAAGAATTATTTTTTATTTGTAAGAAGTATTTTGTGTTTTGTAATAAGAATTTGTGAGATCTTAGGATATATTTTTGTTTTGTAACAAGTATTTTGTATATTGCAAGAACAGTGTGTGAATGTTTAGGATGTATTATTGTTTTGTAAGATTTTTTTGTGTGTTTTGTAAGAAATATTGTATTTTGTAACACGAATTTTTGATTTCTTAGGATGTATTTTTGTTTTATAATTTTGCTTTGTAAGAAGTATTTTTTGTTTTGTAAGAAGTATTTTGTATTTTGTAAGAACAATCTTTGATTTTTTTTAGTATGTTATTTTTGTACGATTTATTCTTTGCCTTGTAAGAAGTTTTTTTTTGTTTTGCTAGAAGTATTTTGTAAGAACAATCTCTTATTTCTTAGGATGTATTTTCGTTTTGTAAGAATTATTTTTTCTTTCGTAATAAGTATTTTGTATTTTGTAATAAGAATTTGTGATTTCTTGGGATGTATTTTAGTTTTGTAAGAATTATTTTTGTTTTGTAAGAAGTCTTTTTTGTTTATTAACAGCTATTTTGTATTTTTTAAGAACAGTTTTTGATTGTTTAGGATGTATTATCGTTTTGTTAGAATTATTTTTTGTTTCGTAAGAAGTATTTTGTATTTTATAATAAGAATAATTTTTTGTAAGTAGTATTTGTATTTTGTAAGAACAATTTGCGATCTGTTAGGATATATTTTGCTTTGTATTAAATATTTTTGTTTTGTAAGAAATATTTTTTTGTTTTGTAACAAGTATTTGTAAGAACAGTTTGTGTTTGTTTAGGATATACTTTTGTTTTGCTAGAATTATTTTTTATTCGTAAGAAGTATTTTGTTTTTTGTAGTCAGAATTTGTGATTTCTTAGGATGTATTTTGTTTTGTAAGAATTATTTTTTTGTAACAAGTATTTTGTATTTTGTATGAACAATCTCTGATTTGTAGGATGTATTTTTGTTTTTTAAGAATGAGTTTTTGCTTTTGTAAGAAGTATTTTGGTTTTGAAACAAGTATTTTGTATTTTGTAAGAATAGTTTTGATTGGTTACGGTGTATTTTCGCTTTGTAGGAATTATTTTTTTGTTTCGCAATAAGTATTTTGTATTCTGTAATAAGAATTTGTGATTTCTTAGCATGTATTTTTGTTTTGTATGAATTATGTTTTGTTTGTGTGAAGTGTTTTGCACTTTGTAAAAACAATATCTGATTTCTTAGGATGTATTTTGTTTGTAAGAATTATTTTTTATTTTATGAGAAGCATTTTGTATTTTGTAAGAAGAATTTGTGATCTTTTAGGATGTATTTTTCTTTTGTAAGAAATATTTTTTTTGTTTTGTAAGAAGTATCTTTTTTTTCTAACAAGTATTTTGTATTTTGTAAGAACAGTTTGTGACTGTTTAGGAGGTACTTTCGTTTTTAGGAATATTGTTTTGATTTGTAAAAGTGTTTTGTATTTTCTAATAAGAATTTCGTGATTTCTTTGGATATATTTTTATTTTGTAAGAATTATTTCTTGATTTGTAAGAAATATTTTATGTTTTGTAAGAAGTATTTTGTGTTTTGTTTGAATAATCTCTGATTTTTTAGGTTATATTTTTGTTTTGTAAGTTTAGTTTCGGATAGTTTAGGATGTAATTATTTTTGGCTTTGTAAGAAGTATTTTGTGTTTTATAAGAACTATTTTGTATTTTTTAAGAACAACCTCTGAATTCTTAGGATGAAGTTTCGTTTTGTAGGAATTACTTTTTTGTTTTTTAGAAGTATTTTTGGTTTTGTAAAAATAATTAATTATTTTGAGGATGTGTTTTGGTTTTGTGAGAATTATTTTAACTCTAAATACAAAAAAAAATACTAAGCCTAAGAAATTTCAAGTAAAAAAAAGGGAGCGCAAAAAGTTTCGGGAGGGGTATTAGGGATCCCATGGTGATGGGACAATTATGACCATAAGTTCCCTCTAAAAAAAAGTATTGATATAAACGCTTATTCTCATGAATATGATGATGAAAGCGGTTACAATGTGCCTATGTTAATATATGCTTATGAGTTATTTCAATACAATATCATAAATTCTATTAGTCCAATTTGAAATCAAAAATAAGATAGTTTACTAAAGTGGTCATTCCTCTTATTCAGTGAAGGTTAAATATGTGTTAATCATGACCTGGCAGGTATTACTAAAGTGGTCATTCATTTAATTCAGTGAAGGTTGAATATATGCTGGTCTTGTAAGGGCAGGTATTACTAAATTGGTCATTCCTCTTATTCACTGAAAGTTGAGTATATGTTAATAATGTCCTCACATGAATATTTAGATTATTCGGCGGATCTAGTAGCTAGGTAAACCGGTTATCCAAATTTTGTGCTAATACAGTTATGCAAATGAGGTTCTCGTCTGAGTGCCTATGGCCATGCTACTGATACCCTCTCACTAAATTCAACTTGAATGCTACGTAACATTTAATATAGGAAATAAATGAGACGTAGAAGTGGAGGATGTCTCTAAAAATACCTCCATTCTTTTTCATCGGCACAAAATTACTTTCGCCATAAGTTTCAATTAGATTCGAGGTCAGAGAATACCTGCCTGAAAATCCTCATACTCATGTCGAATCAGCCCGTGTTACTAGGTCTACAAAGTTTAACCCAATTAGTAAAAACAGATGACTGGCTATCCTTCTGCTGAAACATTAGCGATAAACATAGGGCTTGGAGGGTGAAAGGGCCCACTTTGTGCCTCTAATTATGCAGATAAAACTCTTGGGGTGATGGTGATGTGTCTTAAAGGAGCTATGGGAGCATTTGTTGCCTGAAACGATACATATAAAACTATAACACTTTTTTACAACAAAGAAAGTGCAAATGGCAACCTTTCTGCTTAAATTTAGGTAGTAGGAGGGGTGGGGTGTGAAAGGGATAACATCCTCATTTTGCTTTAATAATCAAATTGAAAATTCTTATATTATTCCTTTTCAAAAAAGTCACAATTTGCCGAATATTCTGCTATAAAATTAATATCACAAGTGGGAAGAGGGAGGCACGGAAGGATCTAGACCTGATATCGATCAAGGAAGTTGTAAATTATTGGACGACCCTGCTTCAAGACGCTGCAACAAGTCTTTTCTACTAAGAGCAAGTCGAGGAGAAACTTTGCGGATGGGGAGAGGCTTTATAGGTGGGGAGGGGCCTTATTAGAAGGGCTATCAACCACTCTTTACCTCAAATCGCAAAGATTGAAATCATTGCACGTTTTTGGTTTAGACAATGCGCAAGATTTCTAAATATTTGCTATAAACTTTGAGGAGACAGACACGAGGAATGTTAGAAAGGACCACATGCAAATCCTCTAGCAGCAAGAGAACTAATTAATATTAGAAGGTTGATTTGAAACTGTTGCCCTACCTCAGCTCAAAACACTCAATCCAAACCGCAGCAGAAAAAGAAACAAAAACGTTTTTCTAGAAGTAGATGGCACCATTTTTGAGCCCCTTGCAAAATTCTCTTTCTTGGATCTTTACATTTTGTAGATTGTTATTTTAATAAAGTATTTTAGCAGTTCGGCAAAGGAGCCATCACACATCTTAAACATCTTCAGATTTTAATCTATATTTGATTTAAACGGCACAGTGCTATCGTGACAGGAGCCTTCCAATCCAAAGCAGAAAAACGTTTCGAAGAAACACAAAGTCCAGCGGAACAACTTCAGGTAGTTCCCACTGACGTTATTTCAGATCTGGGTCAAGAACGGCAAAAACAATCCTTCTTTACCCCAGGCGAGAATTTTCCGCACCTTTCCTAAATTTAATTTTGCATTCATCAATCCCGTTAGAGATCCACTGCAAAGTCTATAAAAACTACAAAAGTTAGTTCCTTACCACTTCCTCACAATAAATTGAAATCAGTGGCAGAGCAAAAAAAGGGACATAATCAAAGTGTTGCTGAGGCAACGCAATTACTGTCTATTGTGAATTTCAATATCTTACTTACAAAAACAAAAGTACTTTTAAATTTACGGAACTTTTTTGTGTCAAAATATGCTCCATTTCAATAAGTTAAATGATATTAATAGTTATATTATAATAAGTAAATCATAATATTACAAGGGCTATTCTTTATATATCATTCGTTATTCTTCACTTACGGTTACACGATTGTATTCCCCTGTGTGTAAATATTTGTTTTTGGGGCTAATTTCATTTACTAAACTGTTTAAAGGTGGGTATAGGATTTTCCTGCGGTGGAGCTAACCCTCCCAAACTAGTATATGGTGGAGGAAACCCTCCCTGTTTCAAGTTGGAAGCTGCCAAATTAATTCATCTTGTTCAGCAGAACGACAGTTTTGGTTCAAATTGATCTAAAATATCACGGAAAAGAAATTATGCGACATCCTTTGGCTTAAGAGTCAAGAAATCATATAAAAGTCAAGCAGTTTCCATGAAACGGCCTCATGTGTTGGAGGATTTTTTTTTTCTAAGGTACATCATTTTGCAATTTATAGCTTACTTATAAATAAAAAGATAAAAAGAGATTAAATTAAAAAAAATTCTATGCACAAGTGTTGAGTAACTTTAAAACTCAAAACCAATCGACGTTATCTAGAAATTAGCCTCCTTGTTTTTACAGAAGTACCAGCTCTTTGCGTTAAAGTATCACTTGTTTCTCTCCAAAGTATTATACGGTATACGAGAAAATAAGTATAGTCTGTTAATGATCAAGCCAACAGTAACTCAAAACATAACAAAACAAAAGTTTGGGAACATCATATGCATTTTTTTTAAATAACCGTTTTATGCTGATTCCAAATATATAAAAATTGTTAAGTTTAAATATATCCCTCAAAAGCCGTTAGTATAAGTTAACTTTGTATAAGTGCAGAGAAAGGGAAAACGATATCCAAAAGGGATCCAAACTTGATGAAAATTTCACCTTTAGGCTCTGAATGTTCATATAAACCTATAGAAAAATTTCCCCACAAAAATACAAAAATCGAGAAATTTCCCGCTTTTTGGGTTTCGTGTAAATACCTAAGGATTGTTGTAAATAATTCCGGGTGAAAAAATATGGTTACCAAATATAGAAGAAGATGATGTGCTAGAAGTATTTCAGGTGATTTAATTTAGGGTAAGTATCTCAGATACTAGATATGCTAGAAGTATCTCAGATGAATGAACTTGTGGCAAGTTCTTGAATCAGTGTACTAATACTGCGTTGAATACAAGTCCTTAATACGAAGTGGTTAAATGCGAATTATATGCGTATCACAGAAAAGTGCATTAGGTAGCTTTGATATTGTCCCTAAGATAGATTAGTCCTGTATCCCTAAAATAGCTAGACTACTTAGCCCACAAGGGTTTAGGTTTGACACTTCACATTATGCCAAAAAGAATAATCAATAGAAATGAGGTTTTGTGGGAGGGGGTCAACTCAATGATCTTGAATTCAGAGCTTTATTTTGAATGAGATTACAAAGAGATGCTCAACAGCGAGCTTAACTCCGTTGACTGAATTTTTGATGAGCTTCAGGCAGGAGAACAAGCATCAGATAGAATTTAAACATCAAGGATATCACTTGTTTAGAAATTTACTCTATCTTTCTGACGCATAAATATTCCGAACCTTTACAATAAAAGAGAGTAATGTTCATATTAGTATTATCGAGAAAAATTCTGTTTTTATAAGAATGAACTCTTTAAATGAAGCTAAGGATACGAACAATATCTTTATATGCTACATGTGACTAAAATACCTGAATTCACCTTGCACAGTAACTACGGTAAATTAAAAGGTTTTAATGTACGTTTGAATTGCAACTAAAATTGGCGTTAGCACAAAATCTTAATTTCACTCAAAAACAATGCAATCATCAGGTTTTAAACGGTCCGGCTGAAATTGCAGGCATTTCATACTATATATGTATATATATAATATATATATATATATATATATATTAATATATATATAATATATATATATATATATAATATATATATATATATATATATATATATATAATATATATATATATATATATATAATTATATAATATATATATATATATATATATATATATATATATATATATATATATATATATATATATATAATATATATATATATATATATATATATATATATAATATATATATATATATATATATATATATATATATATATATATATATATATAGCATATGGATTTATGTATGCATGCAATGTCTGTTTTGTTTCTAAAAACTACACATTCAACTTAGTAGGGTCGTATGAGCTAACTGAAGATTCTCCTGTTCTACAGTCTGATTTTCCCGTGATGGATGACGAAGCTGAAAGAAGTAGATTGATCCTCCTTGGGGGAGGACTTGACCTGGATATAACAGGAGGATGTTCCTCTAAAGCACCAAGATCTAGTAGAATCTGTTCACTTTGTTTACTAAGGAGTTAAGCTCTTTTGTAGCGTCATGAATCACTTTTAATGCCGTCACAGAATGAGGTATCTGCACTTTTGATTGCACAGGAGAATATTCTTTGAACTCTTCCTCAAGTTTTTCAAAGTCACGAGTCAGACAGTCAATTGTTATTCTTGACCTAGATGGGGAGCACCTTGACGATATGCTCAAGTCTGACTTGGAATCCAAACTTGATTGTTTTGACATGAACTTTTCTATGCCCGCACGCTCTCTTTGCAGCAGTTTATCTTTAGCCCAATTTGTATAATGTGTGGCAGAACATGCTTCTTTAATAGATGTCTCTATAGTAGTTAAAGTTTCTTGAACTGTTCTGAGAAGATTTTCTGTTTCCGTGTCTGCTGCACTTTTTATGTCAGTCTGACTAAAGGAGAATTGGTTTTGATCTTTCGTAGATGATGGCCCTATAACTGACGACAAAGACGATCTAGTTGATGCTGTGATTAAATGTACTGGGGACTGAGAGGGTTGCTTTATAACTGGCGACAGAGGTTGACCACTGCCAGTAGTTATACTTTTTCTTGGACTATCAAATACGTAAGGACTGTTTGGATGAGAATTCCAACGCTCAACAAATTGTTTTAAATTCTCTTTTGTGAGATCAAGCTCTTCTTTCTGAGTCTTTGGCTTGGGTGGCACGGGTGGTTTGTCTTTTTTGTTGGAAACCTTAGGCATATTTTCTTTATCATTCACTATTTCTATCACTTCACTCTCATGTATAAGTAATGATTGATCCTGTAGCGGTATAGGTGGAGGTGAAATTAATCTTGGCAGCTCTATTTCTTCATGGATTGGGCTGGGGGCTACCAGTGGAGGACGTTTTCGAAGCCATGGATGCTGGAGACATTGTGACGCGGTTGATCGGTTGCTAAAAAAGCAAGAAAAGTATTAAATTTCTTATTTATGTTACAAATAAAATAAATGGTGAATCGACTCGCGTCCAGTTGTATATTTTTTTGGTCTATTTGATTTACGGAAATATTTTTGTGTTGGATGAACAGATTTAGTGTTGATGAAATAAATACTTTGCTTTTAACTACAAGGAATTAGCTCGAATTAAAATGGATTCATAGAACCAAAATATAACAACTCAATAACAACTTTTGAACGAAGACTATTATTCAAACGTTAATGAAATTTACAGTTCTTTTGGATTACTTAAGAGTCAGGTCAAAGACTCTGTAAACGTGTTTTGTATTATTCATGGGTAAAGAAAATATGACTAATAAAAATAAGTCCCAAATAGGTTCAAAACATGTTTTTTCGAGACTTGGAAAATGAATGGTTGCTAAAAAAGCAAGAAAAGTATTAAATTTCTTATTTATGTTACAAAGAAATAATGTGAATCGACTCGCGTCCAGTTGTATATTTTTTTGGTCTATTTGATTTACGGAAATATTTTTGTGTTGGATGAACAGATTTAGTGTTGATGAAATAAATACTTTGCTTTTAACTACAAGGAATTAGCTCGAATTAAAATGGATTCATAGAACCAAAATATAACAACTCAATAAACAACTTTTGAACGAAGACTATTATTCAAACGTTAATGAAATTTACAGTTCTTTTGGATTACTTAAGAGTCAGGTCAAAGACTCTGTAAACGTGTTTTGTATTATTCATGGGTAAAGAAAATATGACTAATAAAATAAGTCCAAAATAGGTTCAAAACATGTTTTTTCGAGATTTGGAAAATGAGCTCAAGTAGGTACGTACAAGAGTTTAATCCAAATTAAACATTTATGTAGGTCATGTGCATCAAGAAAATAATTTAGCTACAACTATTCTTGGTTGTTAAAACTATCTTGAAAAAAAAAAATAATAATGATCATGCATGCTTTTCAACCCAAATTTCACCGTTTTAGAAATCTCACGGGCTATTTTAAAGCGCATGTTTCACGTTATAATCTACAAGAAATTGAATAATTCCTCAAATCTGGCTTTTGCGTCGAAAGTGTGAATAGAATATAGCTCGGTCCCTGGTATTGCAATTTCAAAATAAATAAACATAAATAACTAATTTTGATGTTTCTTATTGTCCAAGAAATTTGGGAAAACACCTAAATTGGATCGCAAGAAGATTTTTCTATTCTGGTTTATTTCATGTTAGCTCCTTGTACATTTACATCAGTCTTAAGCATTAGCTGTATTAACAAGTCTTGTTTCAATCAAAGGAGGAGTGGCTTTTAACACATATGATGAATACAACATGCCTATGATGGAAAACACCTAAAAGTGATCTTGAAAAAGATACTATTCGATCAGAATATAAAGTACAAGGTGCATAATGTACACCGGTGTTACACTACACGTGGGCCGTAAAAACTTAAAACCTCAAACAGACAATGGGCTTGGCAGTATGAGCAATATATAGTACGTTGTAGGAGGTAAGGAGAACATAAAGCACCTTCCGTACACTGATACCTTTTAAACTACTGAAACACGCTTTAAATTTAGCTTGCTTATTTATTCAAATATTCAAAATAAAGCAAAGCGCAAGTTAACTTCCCAGAAAAAAAACTGTTCATAATAAATGCATATTATGAAGGTTTCTCTGCTTTGTGACCATTAGTTTAGTTTCTCTGCTTTGAAAGTACTTATATTAACATTTTTTTTACTGCTCTGTAAATCAATGTCATTTAGTAAAAGTAAAAAAAAGTAGCGTAAAGGAACTGCTTTACATATAAAATGATGTAATTTATAATCAAAGTCTATAAAAGCATTTTTACTAAGTTTTCCTACAATAGTCGATTAATCCCGGTTAGTTATGTTCTGTTCCCATTCAAACTCGGAATCGAAGCTTGGGAAGAGACGATTCCATTACGACGTTCATTTCCTACTTCCATGCCAAGTTTTACTATTCTGCAAACTGTCACCTTGTTCTAGAATAAAAAGCCCACTTCCCAAGCCAACAAGAAATAAGAAATTGGCAGGGATTCACTTACTCATCATATCTTCTGAATTGCTTGAAAACAGTACATAATTAATTGTTTCATGGTTGTTTCAATACATCTTATTAATCCTTTATACAACCATACATGGATGAGCTAAAGACTATGGTGCATCCACTAGTATTGTATGTCATGTGCATTGCAAACACATGACTACACAACAGAATTACAACAGAATTAGGATATTGAACTGTGACACTGAATAGAAAACAGAGAAGATCAGTGTAATTTTTTACATTAAATATTAGTCCAGGATATGTAGCATTAAAGTTGGTTGTTTTTAAGGCGTTTCTATTAAAAGCATTTTTTTCGCAAACATTTTCAAATATGTGAAACAAGGACTCTGAAAGAAGAAAACTAGCTTTACCAAGCAATCAAATACCATATTAGTTAAATTAAATAAGCTTAAACCCTTATATTATTCCACAACTTAATATCGATGATATCTATTTTTTTCCATTCATACTTTTAAATTTGAATAAGTCAGCGCAAAAAAAGGAACTTGATCTAAAACAAATTTCATCTCAAAGGCTGGCGTAAAATAGGGTTTATTGGATAAAAGCGACCAGTATTAGATTGGAAAACCTTGTCTTTCTAGCCCTGTACACCACATTCCATAGGGAGAGAAAAATTTATTTTAAAAGACAAATATTCACAAGAAAAATCATATCAAACAAATCTACCACATGAAAATCCATACAGATCATAAGGCTAATATTTTAGCTAACTGGTAGGTGAAAAAGTTTTATTGCTGTACATTACATAATATTCTTCTGAGAATATTTATTCAACCAGCGAGCTAACTATAATAAAATGTAGTAAAGAGATTGGAATGTAAAATTATTCTGTCAGTTAATTTTGAATTTTATTCGTTATCGTTTTGCTGCTCTGCCGGCTGGTTTTCATCAATTAGATGCCTTTAAGTTGAAATGATGATGAAAAATGTATTGCATGCCAGAATAACTTAGTGGCACGTTGAAGAAGTGTTTTTTTTTTCTCCTTGGCTTAAACACGCGTGTATCTAGCCTTAAAGAAATATTACTGCCATTCTTCGTTTTACATGCGAGATATACTATGGATCAAGCAATATAATTGTTTATTAAGATGAAATAGATTACAAAACTATTTAGCTGTATCCCTTTCTCCAGCTTTTAAATAAGCTAAATTCTTTAGATCATAGGCAGCGCAATAGCGCTGCCTAAGTAAAGAACGATGTTGGCACAATGTAATATTTTTTTTCCAGACCAGGGCACTTCGTATCGAAGGAGTTATCGTAGGAACTTCGAAAAGGGCTCATTCAATTGGAAATTGGAATGGCTAGTGCCCTTTTTAATAGTCAAAACTAATTGGAAAGCAACTAACAGCCCTTGTACAGGCCAATGAGCCTTTGAGGGATTTAACATCTAATATTGTATGTGTATTTATGAAGAATAAAACTTATCTTATCTTATCTTATCTTATCCTTCACGCCCACCATTTCCCCAAACACATCCAATCAAAATTTTGAGATAGCCATTTTCTTCAACGTAGTTGATTTCAATTAGATAGACATTATGTTTTTGAGGAGGACACTTCCCCCAGAGCCCTCAAGGCAAGGGTTGTAAGTAATGCCCTGGGGGCATATAAGGCTAATTTATAGAAAATGTTGTAGTAGAAACTTCAAAAAGGCTCATTCAATTGGAAATTGAAAGGGCTTGTGCCATTTTTAATAGGCTAGTAGAAACTGATTGAAGGGCAACTAACCCCCCTTTCATGCCCACCATTTCCCAAAACACATCCAATCAAAATTTTGATATAGCCATTTTTTTCAACGTAGTTGAAAGTTCTGGATATTATGTCTTTGAGGACAATAATCCGAGCCACACCCCTCAGGGTAAGGGTTGTAAGTTATGCCCTGGGGTTATATAAGGTTTTTATAGAAAGCGTTGCATTAGAAACTCCTATTTAATAGTTTAAAGTGATTGGAGGGCAACTAACGCCCCTCTTACGCCCACCATTTCCCCAAACACATCCAATCAACATTTTTAGATAGACATTTTGTTCAACGTAGTTGAAAGTTCTGGAAATTAGGTCTTTGACAGCGCTGTCGTAGAAACTTCAGAAAGGAATCATTCAATTGGGAGTTAAGAGGGCTAGTGCCCTTATTAATAGTCTGAAGCGATTGGAGGGCGAATGCCGCCCATGCCCATCATTCCCCCAAAAACTTCGATCATCATTTTGATATAGCCATTTTGTTGAGCGTAGTTGAAGGGTCCAAAAATTATGTCTTTGAGTATGACAACCCCCCACAGCTCTTAAGGCTAAGGTTGTAAGTTATTCCCTGGGGGCATATAATGCCTTATAGAAAGTGTTGTCGTAAAAACTTCAAAAAGGGCTCTTGCAATTAGAAATTGAGAGGGCTATTGCCATTTTTAATAGTCGAAAGTAATTGGAGGGAGAATCACCCCCACCCATACCCATCATTTCCCAAAATATTTCAGATCAACATTTTGATATGGCCATTTTGTTCAACGTAGTTGAAAGGCCTGGACATTATGTCTTTGAGGATGATAACCCTCCCCCTATAGCCCATAGGAAAATGGTCAAAAATTGTGCCCTTGGGGCATATGACGTTTTTATAGAAAGTTTCGTCATAGAAGCTTCAAAAAGGGCTCATTCAATTGGAAATTGATTGGACTAGTGCCTTTTTTGTTAGTCGAAAATGATCAGACGGTAAATGTCCCCCTCCACACCTATCATTTTCACAAACCCTTCCAATCAAAGTTTTCATATAGCCATTTTGTTAAGCCTTTCCGAAAGGTCTGGAAATTATGTCTTTGAGGATAACAAATCCCCGCAGCCCTCAGGGCAAGGGTTGTAAGTTATACCCTGGGGAATATGTAGGTTTTTTTTATAGAAAGTGCGGTCATAAAAACTTCGAATGGGCCTGATTGGATTGGTAATCAGACGCTCTAGTGCTCTTTCTAAGAGTCAAAGTGATCAGAGGGTAGCTACCCTCTCCCCTCTACACACGCGCCGTCATGTCCCAAAATGCGTCTAATAGAAATTTTGAGATAGCCATTATATTCAAAATAGTCTAAATATCATACAACAAGGCTATTGGGGCTGAAACAACCCTAGAGATTAGGGGCAATGGTTGTAAGTTATGCCCAGGAGGCATTTAAGATTTTTATGGAAGGGATGGTTGTTTAACTTCAGAAGAGGCTGAGTCTTTCTCCCTGATAAAGACTATGTTAATATAAAATGAATAGAAATTAATCAAAAAAACTTTCTGGACAGAATAAGTATTTCAAGAAAAAAAGTAAACAACTCCATTAAACCAAAAATGAACAAAAATAGAGTCAAATAATCTACCAAGCATACCACAAATCAGTATCAATAAATAAATGAAACCCAAAATAAACAAATTAAAATTAAAAAAATAATTCTTTTAAATGTTTTCACTTTTAATACTTTAAGAAATCAAAAATTAACTAAGATTTTAAGTAATAAATATCAGCATATGTATATTAAACTGACAATGCACATTTTTTCAGTAAACTACAAATTATATTCTGGCTTTTAGAAAGTATAAGGCTTAGAACCCTACTCAGATTAATTTCTGCTCGTTTTGAGTTTGAATTATTTTAATTTCTATTTGTTTTGGGTTTCATTTATTCATTGACACTGATTTGTGGTAGTTGTATCCTTGGTAGATTATTTTATTCTATTTTTGTTCATTTTTGGTTTAATGGAGTTCTTTGCTTTTTTTTGAAAAACTTATTTTGTACAAAATTTTTTTTTGATTAATTAACAAATAGACTGAACTACTTTTTAAGGGTGCTGATTAAAAGCTTTTATAGTAGAATACTAACGGAAAGTGATTTGACTCTAAGAGCTTTTTTCATCAATGTCTTCATGCCAGCCAAGTTTTATTTCAGCTTCCGAAACAAAGCAACTGGATAATGTTTGTTGTTGTTCACCAGTGCCAGGAAAACACTATTTTGTCCCTGAAAACTTCAATCAGGAGAGAAAAGAATAAACAATTCATCGCAAAATTTGACACAAAACTTGGCATGGGTATTGACGCGGTAAAAAGTAAATGACGGTGCATTTTTATTCGTAATTTGCAGACGTTATCTTTAAAAGTTAATGAAAACTTATGACCCCTGAAACTCAGACATTGTTGTGTTTTTCGTCAAAGATCCTGTTCTCACCTCATTTCCTTAACGAGCAAATTCGAAATAAATTCTTTAGCTTCTTTGCTTATGTCATCGAAAGCCTCATCATCAAAGTCGTATCTGGCAATTGTCACGTTTGCCATCGTTTCAACGTCAGAGTCTCCCATGAAAGGCGACAATCCTGATAGCCTGAGAAGAATATATTCTGTAACCTTTGACATACAAGACAAGAGGAAAGAAAAAGAAAATGGTGTGACAGCATTAAACTCTCTTGAATACTCTACGTAGCTTTAGCAATTATGATGCGTTTGATGTAATTTGCAGTTTTAAATTATGATGTAATTTGCGCGATAAGTTGTCACGCGATAAATAAATACGATTTCACAAGTTTTTCACATAAAATTTCTTTAAGTACTTGCGTGTGATAGCGACTAGACTTAGTTCTTGATCTGTAATGATACCGGTTTTCTGTGTCCACTTGGAGATAATTAGCTTAGCCCGAGCAAGACTAAGTACTATGCAGGTATATTTCAATTGAATATGTAATGTTAGGTTAGGTATATAACATAATGCGTTCCAAGGCCGAACCCAGGATTTTTTTCGGAGGGGGTTTTGCTTAAAGTTTTTTTCGGGAGGGGGGGGGTTACACAAAAACAAAACCTCCAAAAACACATACAAAATTTGTTTATGTCCATTTTTGCTACGTTTTACGAGTAGAACAAGTATTTCGGGGGGGGGGGGTCGAAGCGCGCCCCCCCTCCCCCCCTCTGTGGCTACGGCCTTTATGCGTTTTGAAAGGCTTGCTTTCCATAATTCTCTGTTGTAGTTTTCATAATTTTGTTAATAGATATAACATTTTCATCATATTTTGATATATTTTATTACTAAACAGGGGCGTAATTTGCTATGGGACCGGGAGGAGGGGGGGGGGGCTTAACTTCCCCTCAAGCTCGAAGCTTGTCCCATCTCAGACCTCAATTTGCCCCCTCCCCCAGCTGAAATTTGGTTTCTGCAAAAAATCTTGACTGAATTAAGATAGGCCTGCGTAATTCAAGTATCCTGAGAAACAGATCAGTTTTCTTTAGTATATCTTTGCCTTTATGGTATTATATGACTCATTTTTCAGTTTTAACTGTCATTTTCACTTGATGTGGGAGAATTGTCTCCAACTCCTCCCCCCCTCCCCAGGATTTTGACGAAACTACGCCACTGGTATTAACCTCACTCCACTTCTTTGGTCTGGTCTCTATAACACGTAAGTACCTCGTTTTATTTTATTCTTTAGTATTATTTTGTTTCTAGGGACATTTCCAGATATATATTTTACAGGTTTCCGACAGGGAGGAAATCCTTATGGTTAACTTGAAGCTTCCGGTATTTTTGGCTGCATTTCATTCTTTTTTTCTTTTTTTTACTAATTCCAAATTTACTATGATTTTGATTTTAGGATGGTAATGTTCTGCGTTAAATTATCCACACCATTTTATCCGCACTTTAGGTCGTTAAATGTAAAAAAAAATAAGATTTTAAGTGAAAGTAAGGAGCAACATTAAAACTCAAAACGAACAGAAATTACTTCGTATATGAAGGGGTTGCCCCCATCCTCAATTACGTTTACGTTAAAGCTTTTAGCACTTTTAAAAAAGCTTCCTATTACAATTAAATGGCCATTGTGTTTCAGGAACCGTTCTAAAAAAATACGAAAAAATAGTCAAACTTTAGCATAAAGAGCAAGGTATTGCGAAGGGGCAACTCTTTCATACACAGAATAATTTCTTTTCGCTTTGAGTTTTAATGTTTCTCCTTAACTTCAGTTTAAAAAAAATAGTTTGTTTATATTTAATTTCTAATCATGATTTCAAATTATTTGTGTAAATCGGGATCACCACCCCATGGAAAATCCCCCCCCCCCTCACGATCAAATTATCCGTGTAAGGTTCCTCCCACGTATAAAACCCCACCCCCCCCCCGTAAAGTTCCCTCCAGACAGTTTGATCCTCGCTGAATATCCACTTCCCCGTAAAATTTCTTGCGGACGATTTAGCCTGAAATATTCTCTTCAGCATACTCTCATTTGAAAAACACTTTAGTTTTTCTAATCGTTTTCTCGATTGCTCAGAAAATCCCCCTTCAACGGATTTTTTTTTCCGGAAATCCAAACACCCTGAAAATAGCCTCCAAATAATTCCCCCAGAATATCTACACATGCGAAAATGAGTTAACAAAGAGAAAGTAAGACAAATAAAAAGAATTTCGTACAGGAATTGAGTCCCCAGCGTAAAATTTCCCATGGAAAGTGTAATCCCCGGAAATTTCCCTCCCCACGGGAAATTTTTCCTATGGAAAGCCATCTCAAGCGCAAAATGCCCCCCCCCCAAAAAAAATAAAAAAAATCTGTATACTTTCTAATAACAGAAACTGTACATAAACAATGGGCAAATTTCACAATTTACAGGCCTCTCCCCAAGGACTGTTGGGGTCATGTTATGCCTAAGGACATAGTTATTGAATCTTTCAACCATGCTGAACAAACTGTCTATCTCAAAATTTTGATTGGATACCTTTGGAGATAAAAGGGGCGTGGGAGGTTTGCCCTAGCTGCCCTCTAATCTTTTTGGTCACTTTAAAGGGGCACTAGAACTTAAAATTTCTGTTTGAATAAACCCTCTCCCGATCTTTTAGGACTATTAGTTTGATACAATCACCTTTGGAAAAAAATAAACACATATCCGTGATCTTTCTTCTGGCCAAAAAAAAAAAAAAAAAAAAAAAAAAAAAAAAAAAAAAAAAAAAAAAAAAAAAAAAATTGCAAAATTCAACATTTTGTATATAGGAAATTGAAACATCTACAGTAGGCTTCTCTGATGCACTGAATCTGATGGTGTGATCCTCACCAAGATTTCTTGATCTTTATGGGTGTATATTATCCCCCCTTTTTCGAAAATTAGGCAAATTCTCTGAGACTCGTAACTTTTGACGAGTAATACTAAACTTGATGAATCTTATATATTTGGAATCAGCATAATAAGCTAATTCTTTTGTTGTATCTATTGACATCAAAATTCCGTCTTTTAGAGTTTGGGTTACTATTGAGCCGCAACACTCCTTATTTACAGTTCGCTACCATGAACTATTTGATAAGTTTCAAATCTAGCATTTCAAAGAAAATCACTTTTACAATGACAGAACAATCAATCGGTATTCAAAGCTGGATTGAATCAATCACAAATGTATTAGGGATCATGGTTCATTTAAACATTGCAGAAATCCGTCCGGATTGTCCGGATTTAGCAATCCGTGCGGAGGTTCCGCCCGTTTTCGTGCTTGAAAAACTCTCTAGCTTTCTGAAACGATTTGATCAAATCAGGACGGGTTCTTGGCAAGAATTTTAAATGAATAGAACCATGAATATGAATCATCAAAAGCTTCCTGATCTTATAACATTGGTTCAAGGCTACCCCAGCTTGTATGATACTGCTCCCCAAGGCTATAAGAAAACCAAGAAAAATGGTGTTTTTTGGCTTTCTATTGCTCAACGGCTTTTAGAAGCGGGTAAGATATATCCTTCTTGATGTTTTGATGATTAATTAAAAAAAAAAAACCAATAAATAAGCTTTTCAAAGAAAAGTAAAGAACTCCATTAAACCAAAGATGAGCAAAAATAAAATCAAATAATCTACTAAGCGTGAAACTACCACAAATAAGCATCGATAAATAAAAGAAACCCAAAACAAACAAAAATTACAAGAAATAACTGAGTCAAACTCAAAACGAGCAGAAATTAACATAAGTTGGGCTCAAAACCCTCATGCCTTCCTAAGGCCAGAACATAATTTACATTTTACTGAAAAAAATACGAATGAATGTGCATTGTCAGTTTAATATACATATACTGATATTTAGTAATCAAAATGTTAATATTATATGATTTATTAAAGTTATAAAAGTAAAGACGTTTATATTTTTCGATACGAAGTGTCCTGGTCTAAAGAACAAAAATATATATATATATATATATATATATATATATAATATATATATATATATATATATATATATATATATATATATATATATATATATATATATATATATATATATATATATATATATATATATATATATATATATATATATATATATCACAGTTTATAGACAGTAAGCTTATCGCAGATCATTTCTGGTCTTCGTCCTCGGTGCGAACAAAGCTCCTCCCACTTATTTCTGCATTAGCGGGATCGATGTTTCCGATTGTTTCCAACAAAGTGCATTATTCGTAATAGCGGGTTTCCACTTGTTTCCGATTAGATCACAGTCTGACTTGTCTACCCATGAAAAGATCTGACTTCGCTTATGTTTATATCTGCAAAAACGTTCTCCGGAGCAATCGCACCCCGGTCCGGGTTTTTATAATGGGTGAGATAGAGAATGATCATACTGGATAATTCTATAAACTGTGATATATACCTATATTATACCCACATCGATCATTACTATAAAAAAAAAAAAATTCAAGCCTTCTAATCACTTTCGACTATTAAAAAGGGCACTAGGCCTTTCGATTTCCAATCGAATGAGCCCTTTTTGAGTTTCTACGACAACACTTACTATAAACACCTTATATACCCCCAGGGCATAAATTACAACTCTTACCCTAAGGGCTGTGAGAGTGGTTGTCATCCTCAAAGAACTAATTTCCAGAACTTTCAACTAAGTTAAACAAAATGGCTATCTCAAAGTTTTGATTGGATGCGTTTGGGGAAATGGTGGGCGTGAGAGGGCGTTAGTCGCTCTCCAATCACTTTCAATTATTGAAAAAGGCCCTTGTCCTTTCAGTTTCCAATCAAATGAGCCCTTTTGAAGTTTCTACGACAATACTTTTAATAAAAACCTTATATGCCCCCAGGGTATAACTGACAAACCTTGCCTTGAGGGCTGCGGGGGGGTTGTCATCCTTAAAGACCTAATTTCCAGAACTGTCTACTACGTTGAACAAAATGGCTATCTGAAAATTTTGATTGGATGTGTTTGGAGGAATGGTGGGCGTGAGAGGGGGGTTAGTTACCTTCCAATGACTTCCGACTATTAAAAAGGTTACTAACCATGTCAATTTACAATCTAATGAGCTCTTTTTGAAGTTTCTATGACAACACTTTCTATAAATACCTTATATGCCCCCAGGGCATAACTTACAGCTTTTGCCCTGAGGGCTAGGGGGGGGGGTTGTCATCTTCAAACACCTAATTTCCCGATCTTTCAACTATGTTGAACAAAATGGCTATCTCAAAATTTCGATTGGATGTGTAATAAATAATACATTGTGCCAACATCGTTCTTATATGCCCCCAGGGCATAACTTAAAACCCTTGCCCTGAGGGTTCTGGGGGAGTGTCCCCCCAAAAAACATAATTTCTATCTAGAAATCAACTATGCTGAACAAAATGGCTATCTCAAAATTTTGATTGGATGTGTTTTGGGAAATGGTGGAAGGGGTGTTAGTTGCCTTCCAATCACTTTCGACTATCAAAAAGGGCACAAACCACTCCAATTTCCAATCGAATGAGCCCTTTTCGAAGTTTCTACAACTCCTTCGATGCGAAGCGCACTTATCTAAAGGGAAAAAATAATACATTGTGCCAGCATCATTCTTTACTTTGGCAGCGCGATTGCGCTGCCTATGACAGCTATAGGCACTGCAGCTAATCCTAATCAAAGTTTAGGGTAAATTTAGAACTTAGGACCATAAAGAGATATAAGACCCACCATCTCCCTCTTCCTAGACTTTGTTGTTTCAGACTGAATTTCTTTCTCTTTTTGTCATCTGTGCCTCCTTTCCTTCGCGGTATAAGGAATAAAGTGAGAGTCAAATTAGCCAATATTCTTCTTTTAGAACTCGTCCTCATTCTTCTTTATGAGTAATAAACCCTTTCTAAATTATCATAATTTTAAGCATTGGGAGACTTCAGAAGTAAATGAAATTTACTGGTGTTATTTATGTAATTAAATTGTTATGTGAAAATAAATATGTCTGTTAAATTTAAAATTGGTTACATTATAATGTCCATTATATTGTTTAGAAAACCTAACAACGATAAGATTATACGGAACTTTCTCAATAATAATTTTTTTCAGTTCGTTTTAAAGAATTATAAAAAGCAATTTTCACAGAGATATTTAATGTTCCAACAAACAGAAATAATGTTTACAAGAGATGGCTACCAATCCTCTCGACCCCTCCCCTAATCCATGATTCCATGTTAGTATTAAAGCGAATAATTCGATGTATTTTCAATCATGTAGCTGTTATGCAAATATTCATGACAAGAATTTGATTAATTAGCTACATTCTCACGTTTAAGTTGCGAGTGAAGTGAAAAGGACACTTTATTGTAGCCGCTGGCTGTTAGAGGCACAAAGAAAGGGATCCCTCATCCACTGCGTTTATTACTATTTTTAAGCTTTTGGAAGAAAATGAATTCATAAACGCTTTACTGTAATCAACTCTCTATTGTCCCAAGAGGTAAATTAGCTGATTGCAAACTCTTTTAATGATAGCCTGTATCCTCATTTTATTTTTATTCTAATTTGCAAAAAAAAAAAAAAAAAAAAACGAAAAAAAGATTAGATGAGAAGTTTGATGATACAAAATGGAAATCTTTGTGGTAGTTTAAAGTGATGCCACTTACTTCACTGATGTCCCATGTATGACTAATTTCAAATTTTAACGACTACACAATTTTCTAGACATTTTAAGGTACGCCCTCAATTACAGCCATGGCTGAACCCTATCTACTAATCGTCATCTGTTATAAGCATTATAGAAGTCCCTTGAAACCGATGCTACGAGTGCAAAGGAAGTCATGTAATTCAGACAATCATGAAAGATTAGATTTGTGCAAGTCCCTAAGGTTTGCTAAATTGACTTTCTAGATATCATGGAAAACCTTTCCCTGTGGACGGACAGCATTCTTGGAGAAATGCCTTGGCGTGGAGATGCCAGGTATGTGCCTCCAACTATGCCAGCAAGTTTCATCGAGGATGATATTTAAAAGAAAAGGAAGTTCTCCGTCTTATTTAGAAACAAAATTATCGAAATATTAAGAATGTCATAGAGGAAGAAAGCAAAAAGATTCTAAAAAAAAAATAATACTTCACTGATATTCGCTAGTTGCTTTAAAACAGTTCGTGGTAACGAACTATAAGTAAGGAGCGACAAGGACTAATAGTAACCGATACTCTAAAAAGCTAAATTTTGATAACAAGATATATATATATATATATATATATATATATATATATATATATATATATATATATATATATATATATATATATATATATATATATATATATATAATATATATATATATATATATATATATATATATATATATATATAATATATATATATATATATACATATATATATATATATATATATATATATATATAT
>CM051257.1:42171104-42308604 GCA_027921565.1 Artemia sinica
ATAACATTTTCATCTTTTAATTTTTTTGTCGTGTTTTTTTAGCTGTCTTTTTTCTTATATGTCATTGCTTGTCAATTTGTTTTTTATTTTCATTGTCTGTGTTTGTTAAGATTTATTTTTTTGGGAGGAGTAAAACAAGCATTTGCCCCTTATTAATAGCTTGAATGCAAATACCCCCCCCCCCCCGGAGTGTATCAAATTTGACAGTAAAACACGCCGTTCTAAACCGACTGCCAAAAAAATGAGAAATCTCACATAATATCAAAGTCACCCAGGGATGGGGGAGGGGGTGGTGTCACATGGGTGAGATGCTCTGGTAGTCTGTAGTATTTTGTGGGGGCGTTATGATTGGTTTTGGGGTAACAAAAAACTTGAATCACGGGATTCAGAACCATAGTATTTATTAGGAAATGCGCGAAATATTTTCTTGAGGGAGATGTAGCGATGTCGTGGGAGGTGTTTAATATCATCCATAAATTTACCAATGTGATATGCATTGTCACTGATTAAATATACTCTAGTGTTTAAAAATAAGTCAGGAGGTGGAACCTATTGTTAGTATATTTTTTTAATATTCATAAATTTGTCTTAATGAAAAAGGGGTATTTCTTTGAAAGCTCTTAATATGGTTTAAATTGCATCTAATATCACTCCCCTCCCCCTCCCCTAGTCTCTGGGGGGTTTTCAGGATAGAAGCCCCCAGTTTTTCTACAATAGATGGTTCTTTTTTTGCGTATTTAATAAATAAATATGATAATATGACATTTTCATCTTTTTATTTTTTTTCGTGTATTTTAGCTGTCTTTTTTTATGTTTTTATTGCCTGTCAATTTGTTTTTTTTATTTTCATTTTCTGTGTTTTTAAGATTTATTGCTTGGGGACGAGTAAGACACACATTTCCCTTTAGAAAATACCCCCCCCCCCCGGAGTGTATCAAATTTGGAAATAAACACGCCCATTTTAACGACTGCCAAAAAAATGGCGAATCTTAGGTGTCGTGCAATAGTTTTATATTTAGAATATGGCTCAAAATACAAAATATTGACAAAGGTTTCATGGAAGACTTGCTTGGGGCGCAGTAGCACTGGAAGGGAATGACCTTTCGAGTCCTGGCAGGGTCAATAACTCTAGGAAAAATGAAAGGTGTTTCGAGTGAAAAATGAAACGCCGAAAAGAAAGGCTTTTCGGCAAAAATTTCAAAAACGGTATTGTTTGGCAGTGAGGGATGCGCAATCATAACGTAAAGTGTGTAACACCATTAAGTTAATGAAGAAAAAACGCTTTGTGGGGTTTCGGGTGTCGTTACCTTGCAAGCAGGGATTCCCCCATGGGTTCCTGTGGTAGGGTTAAGAAAAATTGCCTCAAGCATATTAGACCTGTCCGTTTGAAACAAGGTAAAGTCGTATGACGTCATTGGAGTCCAGAGGGGTGTGTCATGGAGTCTTGTTAAGTGTGTTCCCTTTAATAGAACCGGTAACTGCACTGTGCAGGTGCGAGGGGTTGTTAGCTCCCTTATCTGACCCTTTAATGGGGAGGGTGTGTCGCGTGGTGTAACATGCGCTTGAAACGGGGGTGTGTACCGTGATGTCAGAGAGCATGCGCTAGAAACAGAGGTGAGGGGTTAGGAGCTTATTATTAAAACTTGTGTATTATACGCACCAAATTCCAAGTAGTTGAAACACTTGGATATTTCACTTAGAAACAGGGCATGGGCTCGTAATCTTACCAGCCGTCGCCTAGAAACAGCTGACCGCACTTGTACGGGTGTGCCGCGTTGGGAAAAGGGATAGGGCTGTGCTTGAAATCTTGTGTAGACATGCCGAATCTTGCCTGCATCTGCATAACCTTGCCTGGACACGCCAAATCCTGCCTGCACGGTAATTTTGCGTAGAAACAGGTGCAAGGGGCTAGGAGCCTAACATATTATTAAACTTATGTATTATATGGACTACATTCCGAGTAGTTGAAACACCTGGGACTTTTACCTAAAATTTTGACAGCTGGTCGTGCCAGATCTTGCCTGGGCGGGAATTTTGCCTAAAATTGCGACACCTGGTCACCAAAAGAGGAAATCGCCGTTAAACATTCTTCTTGAACCTATGAAAGAAAGAAGTAGTCCCTAGGGATGTGCTTGAACCTGGACCCCCCCCCCACTACTGATACCTCCTTTCTTACTATAGAAAAACGTTTTTGACGTTTAAAATAGATGTATAATCTCTCTTGATTCCCGAGGATATTTTTGTTTCCACACCTTTATTATTGGTGTTGGGGGGGGGGGGGACTAATAGTGCCCTTCCTATTGAAAGAATCTTTTTCTATGTAGCATAAAATATTATATTCACATGCCTACCAGCACAGAGGTGGAAAAGACAAGGCAGGGTACCAAAAAGCCTTGCCATAAAATTTCTTGGGAGGGGGGAGGACAATTGCTACCAGGAGCTTTGTATTCAAATATTTTAATTGGTAATGTTTTTTTCCTATTTATATTAAATGTTTCAATGTATTCAAACATCAGAGAACCGTATTGTAGAGGTCGCGATGCTTCAGTCACGTATAAAATAAGAAGTAACGCAGAACGCAGAATTTCCGTGTGTTTGAATAAGAAGAGGCTACCATTCTACTTCCACCTTAAATTCCGTTGTAAAATACTATCAAGAACCTATTTAACAAACTACTTTTCATAAAAATGTTGACTAAATATTTAAGTTTTGTTAAAAATTTTAATTCCATCCAACATTATAAATCTTAAGCAGAACAATTAAAAAAGCAGGATGCTACCGTGCGCTTTACAATTCTTATCATAGGCAGCACGATAGCGCTGCCAAGTAAAGAACGATATGGGCACGATGTCTTTTTTTATTTTTCACCATACCAGGGCACTTCGAATCGAAGGAGTTGTCGTAGAAACTTCGAAAAGGGCTCATTCAATTGGAAATTGGACTGGCTAGTGCCCTTTTTAATAGTCGAAAGTCATTGGAGGGCAACTAGCCCCCCCACCCCACGCAAATGATTCCCCCAAACACATCCAATCAAAATTTTGAGATAGCCATTTTGTTCAGCGTAGTTGATTTCCAGATAGAAAATATGTTTCTGAGGAGGACACTCCCCCAGAACCCTCGGGTCAAGGGTTTTAAGTTATGCCCTGAGGGCATATAAGAACGATGTTGGCACAATGTATCATTTATTATTTTTTTTTCCTTTACAGCAGGGCACTTCGTATCGAAGAAGTTGTCGTGGAAACTTCAAAAAGGACTCATTCAATTGGAAATTGGAATGGCTTGTGCCCTTTTTAATAGTTGAAAGACATTGTAAGGCAACTAACACCCCTTCCACGCCCACCATTTCCTGAAACACATCCAATCAAAATTTTGAGATAGCCATTTGTTCAACGTAGTTGAATTCCAGATAGAAATTATGTCTTTGAGGAGGACACTTCCCCATAGCCTTCAGGCAAGGGTTGTAAGTTATGCCCTGGGGGCATATGAGGTATTTATAGAAGGTGTTTGTCGTAAAAACTTCAAAAAACGCTCATTCGATAGGAAATTCAAAGGGCTAGTGCCCTTTTTATAGTAGAAAGTCCTTGGAGGGCAACTACCCCCCCCCTCACGCCTACCTTTTCCCCAAACACATCCAATCAAAATTTTGAGATAGCCTTTTATTCAAAGTAGTTTTAAGTTCTGTAAATTAGGTCTTTGAGGATGACAAAACCCTCACAGCCCTCAGGGAAAGGGGTGTAAGTTTATGCCCTGGGGGCATATAAAGTTTTTTATAGAACGTGTTGTCGTAGAAAACTTCAAAAAAGGGCCATTCGATTAGAAACTCAAATGGCTAGTGTCCTTTTTAATAGTCGTAAGTAATTGGAAGGCAACTAGCACCCCTTCCACCGCCCAAACATTTCCCCAAAAACATCCAATCAAAATTTTTGAGATAGCCATTTTGTTCCACGCAGTTAAAGTTCAGGAATTATACCTTTGAGCAGGACACTCCCCCCACAGTCCTTCAGCAAGGGTTTATAAGTTATGCCCTGGGGGCATATAAGTTTTTTATTGAAATCTTTGTCGTAGAAACTTGAAAAAGGGCTCATTCGACAGGATATTCAAAGGTCTATTGCCCTTTTTAATAGTCGAAAGTGATTTGAGGGCACTAGCCCCCCTCTCTCGCCCACCTTTTCCCCAAGCACATCCAATCAACATTTTTTAGATAACCATTTTGTTCAGTGTTGTGGATTTCCAGATATAAATTATTTTTTGAGGAGGACATTCCCCCACAGCCCTCAGGGCAAGGGTGTAATTATGCCCTGTGGGAATATAGGTTTTTATAGAACACGTCATCGTAAAAACTTCATAAAGGGCTCATTCGAATGAAAATTGAAATGATTAGTGTCTTTTTTAATAGTCGAAAGTGATTGGAAGGCAACTAACACCCCTTCCACGCCACCATTTCCCCAAACTAATCCAATCAAAATTTTTAGATGGCCATTTTGTTCCACGCTGTTTAAAGTTCAGGATATTATACCTTTGAGCAGGACAATCCCCCCACAGTCTTCAGGGCAAAGGTTATAAGTTGTGCCCTGGGGGCATATACGGTTTTTTATTGAAATCTTTGTCGTAGAAACTTAAGAAAGGGCTCGTTCGATTAGAAATTCAAAGGGCTAGTGCCCTTTTTAACAGTCGAAAGTGATTTGAGGGCAACTAACGCCCCTCTCATGCCCAACTTTTCCCCAAACACATCCAATCAAAATTTTTAGATAGCCATTTTATTCAACGTAGCTGAAAGTTTTGGAAATTAGGTATTTAAGAATGACACACCCATCCCCTCACAACCCTCAGGGCAAGGGTTGTAAGTTATGCCCTGGGAGCTTGTAAGGTTTTTATAGAAAGCGATGTTGTAAAAACATCAAAAAGGGCCTATTCAATTAAAAATTGAAAGGGCTAGTGCCCTTTTACTAGTCAAAAGCGATTGAAGGGCAACTAACCCCCCTCTCACACCCATCATTTCCCCAAACACATCCAGTCAAAATTTTTTAGATATCCATTTTGTTCAACGTAGTCGAAAGTTTCGTTGTCGAAATTAGGTCCTTTAGGATGATAACCCCATCAGAGCCCTCAGTGCAAGGGTTTTAAGTTATGTCATGGGGGCATATAAGGTTTATATAGAAAGCCGTTGTCGAAATTTCAAAAGGGGCTCATTTGATTGGAAATTAAAATTGCCTTTTTAATAGTCAAAAGTGAGTGGAGAGTAATTACCCCTCCCACGCCCACCATTTCCCCAAACACATTCAATCAAAGTTTAGAAATAGCCATTTTGTTTCAACGTAGTTGAAAGTTCTGTAAATTATGGATTTGAGGATGACAAACCCCCCAGAGTCCCCAGGGCAAAGGTTGTAAGTTATGCCCTGGGGGCATATAAGGTTTTTATTGAAATCTATGTTGTAGAAACTTCAAAAGGGCTCATTTGATTGGAAATTGAAAGGGCTAGTGCCTTTTTTTAATAGTGGAAAGTGATTGGAGAAAGACTAACGCCCCTCTCACACCCACCATTTTCCCAGACACATCCAATCAAAATTTTGAGATAGCCATTTTGTTTAACGTAGTTGAAAGTTCTGGAAATTAGGTCTTAGAGGATGACAACCACCCTCACAGCCCTTAGGGTAAGGGTTGTAATTTATGCCCTTGGGGCATATAAGGTATTTATAGGAAGTGTTGTCGTAGAAACTCAAAAAAGGCTCATTCGATTGGAAATCGAAAGGCCTAGTGCCCTTTTAACAGTCGAAAGTTGAATGGATGGCTTGACATTTTTATAGTAAAGATCGATGTGGGTATAATGTATTATTTTTTTGTTGTTGTTTTTTATTTAGACCAGGGCACTTTGTATCGAAGGAGTTGTCATAGGAACTTTGAAAGGGCTCATTCGATTGAAAATGGAAAGGGCTAATGCCTTTTTTAATAGTCGAAAGTGATTGGAGGGAAACTAATACCCCCTCCCACGGCCACCCTCGCATTTGACTTATGTTTTAAAAACTAATGTTGCCATAGGATTAAATCAAAATGCACTGTGCTAATGCTAATTCCCAATAAGGCATCTCAGCATTATCCCAAGAACGACTGAGGGTATTGTGTTCAAACTTTTGGGGCTGCTTCTGCTCTTAAAATTTAACCAAATCAAATAGCGTAAGTGTATCGAAGCTATCAAAGAAAGTAAACAATTTTTTTAGCGGATGGTATCAAGTTTTCCATTTTAGGTCAACTAGAGGAGGTATGAACTAATTAAACACTACTATTTGTGTCCAGATCTTTAAGAGGGTGGTATGTTGTTTAAAAATTGCTGAAAAGTTTTCTCCAGCACACAAATAGCAGGCCAAACTAAAAATTCTTATAAAAACGAAAAGATTTTAAGAATTATTTTCTTTTTCTCTGAAAAGACTATGTCAATGTAAAACGAAACGAAAATTAAGTGTTCTAGTGCCCTTTTTAAGTGACCAAAAAATGGAGAGCAACTAGGCCCCTTCCCACGCTCATTGTTTTCCCAAAGTCACCCGATATAAATTTTGACATAGCCATTTTGTTCATCATGGTTGAAAAATACATTAATTATGTCTTTGAGGACGACTTAATACCCCATAGTCCCCAGGGAAAGGTCTGCAAGTTATGAACTTTGCCCAATGTTTACATATAGTATTATTGGAAAGTATGGAAAGTATCGAAGTTTTCAGGGGGATTTTTTCTGGTAGTTTGGGGGGGGGGGGGGGTCGGAATTTACGTAGAAGCCTCTTTCCATGGAGTAAGTTTTCATGGGGGAAGGGATATTGCTATGAAGGGGGTTCCGGATTTACCAGCAGTATTTAGAAAAAAAATCAGAAATTAAATAAAAAACAAGTTTTTCAACTGAAAGCAAGGACCAACATCAAAATTTCAAACGAGCAGAAATTACTACATATATGATTGGGTTCGCCCCCTAGTCAATACATCGCTCTTTACGCTAAAGTTTTTTTAGTCATTTCATAAGAGCTATTTATTCTAATTAATGGCCTTTTGCGATTCAGGGGTTATTCTTAAAGAATTGGAACAAAATTCGAAATTTAGTGTAAAGAGCGAGGTATTGACTAGGGGCAAAACCCCTAATATATGTAATAAAAATACACGAACATAGAACTTCGTTTACGTTATTTATTCGTAAGTTACGTATATTTATTACTAATAAAAACGTTCGTAAATAAAACAAACAACTTTCGAGAAAGCCATTTAACCAAAAAAAAGTAAAATTAATATGAAAATTTTATTTTAATGATTCATGTATGGTCAGCCAAAATTAAAACCTGTAATTAATTCAAAAATGTTCAGAAATTAAATTAAAAAAACAAGTTTTTTTAAGCGAAAGTAAGGAGCGACATTAAAACTTAAAACGAACAGAAATTATTCCGTATATCAAAGGGCTTTACTCTCCTCAAAACCTTGCTCTTTACGCTAAAATTTGATTGTTTCTCACAACTATATTTTTATAAACACCAAAATACTTTAGCGTAAAGAGTGAGGCGTTAAGGCGGCCCTTTCATATACGGAATAATTTCTGTTCGTTTTAAGTTTTAATGTCACTTTCTACTCTCAGTTAAAAAAACTACTTTTTTTTTATTTAATTCGTAAATAGAAGCTTAAAACACTACAGCATGGTTCTCAGTATATGCTGAGTCTGACGATGTGATTTTCAGTAAGATGGCTAGGCTTTTTGTTTTTTGCCTCTTTTTGAAAACCGGGCAAATTTTCTGAGGCAAGTACCTATCGATGGGTATTAAATTTGATGAATTTTATATATTTGGATTCAGCGTGAAAATACACTTTTTTGATGAGTTGATTACTATAAAAATTCCTTTAATTAGATTTTTCGTTACTATTTGGCCAATTTCTCATTACTTACAGCTAGTTACCACAAACGGTTTGATATATTGCTATTAAAACCCTCCTTTTTAGAGGTTCTTTTATTACGAGCACAATTCACTTTTTACTTCGTTTTATTTTGTTTTAGTAGTTTCGCTATACCATGAGCTATTTATGTTTAGTTTACGTCAAAACTGGTCCCGGAAGTTCAAAATCAAAGGAATTCCTTCGAAAAAAAAAATCCTGCTGGATTGAGGAAATGCCAAAAATAAATTTGAAAGACAAATATCATCTATTTTCTGTGGACATCCTCAACAGAAATGTAAGCTAAAGAACAGCTGGATGCTTTCAAAGCAAAACCAACGAGGTATCAAAAGACTGGCATTGTTGGAAATAACAAAAATGCGATAAAATAAGAAATAATAAAATAGAATATGGACAGGGCTACAACCGTCATTGTAACTAGGGGGTGGAGTTAATATTTGCACACCATCTTCTAAATCTGAATAGTAGTTGTAGAAAGGCACTGTTTTCGGCGGAAAATATCTTTTTAAAGAAGAATAATTTTGACTAACCTCTTAATCCAAACCTGAAAAGTTAGGCTCTTTCATTCTCACAGCAATTTGATGGACATTTTCACTTTTTATAACGTTGCTTTTGTGTAAGAGCACTCATTCTTGAAGCACAGAGGAAAAAAATCACTCTAGCTTTGACTGAGAAGTTGAGGGGGTAACAGTCTCTCTATTAAATTGAGTACTTTCTCTTGGTTAATGTTGATTTCACTTAAGTTTAAAAAAATCCTTTTCTTTATTTTATTTCTGTTATTTTTAGCATTATATTTCTTTTATTCTTAAAATGAATGGAGTCGCCACCCCCGCATCCCCAGCCCTTATGTTAAAGTTTAACTTCTCCATAAGAATGCTCCAAAATGAAAATCATCTCTTAAAAAGATGTCCCTTAAGATATCTTCAAAGGAGGCCTGCAATACCAAAATGCTTTTCATATCTTGAAGTTTAGATTTTTTAGGGGGCGGGGGTATAAATTGGGAGATATTGCTGCTGTGAAATGTCCCCATGCTCTTATGCGCTTGTACACGTGAGCGTAAGATAAAATACTTAATACAGAGAAAAACGCTGGACCATTCCAAGAAACAAAATAATAGAAAGTAGTAAAAGTGAGCATTTACTGGCATAATCATAATTGGAGCAAAACTAGTTGACAATGCCCAACATTTCCAACGTGATTTAAGCTTACCCAAGGAAATTTCCCCAGTTGCCTAATATTATCAAATAAATGTAATCTTTCACGTTAAACACATTAAACTCACTTCACTTTAAACACAAGCAATTATCATGGAGCCTTTCTCCTCTCAGCATCCATAATGCGTTTTTAAGCTAATACAGCATGCTAGAGGTTCAATCCTCTCTCCATATTGATTGGAAGGACCTCTTTAAAAAAAATCAGGAAATTTGGGATTAAACATCCTTTTTAGAGGGCTGAAGCCTGCCGTTTCTTACAAAATTACCCATTAACTTCTCTCTTCCCCAAGTTTTGGTGTATTACTAATGTAATAAAGTAAAACCTTACTAACATTGCACATGCGTTCTACATAACATAAGCCGATCATTCTTTTTTGTATTGACTTTGTATGGTTAGGGATAACTGCATCACCATGCAGCAATATGACCTCTGAAATGGGAGGATATACTTCTGTTTTTTGATAGTTCTAAGCAGATTGGCAATCTTAAAATTGTTGCTTGATAGCCCACTTCTCGGTCAATAAATTTTAGTCTGCGGCAGGATTTTCTTTCCTTATTGTACGAGAGCTATTTTGATTTGACCATCCGAAAAAAAAAAAAAAAAAAAAAAAAAAAAAAAAAAAAAAAAAAAAAAAAAACGCATAGACACTGTAACTTTCGTTACCAAATTATTCAAAAAAAAAAAAAAAAAAAATTCTGAATTTCTGGACATATGAGCTTGAAACCTTCGCAATGGGGCACTTGAACATGTTGAAAGATGATCCGATTCTCATCAAGATTTTATCCCAGTAGGGTTTCTTCTTCTTTTTACAAATTTCGCAAATTTTACAAGGCTCGTAAATGAGTGATTGATTTTTTTTATTTTATATATTTGATAATAGGCTAATTTTACTTACCATATAATAGCCACAAAAAGGAGTTTCCCTTGATATGTTTATTTTTTTTATCGACATTTTTCTCTTTAGAGCTTCATTCGCTATCGACACATTAATTTTTTACTTATAGTTGTGTACCATGAACTATTTTATCAAATTAGCAATAGTCAATAATTTAAACTATGCTAAAGAGTCTACAGGCAAAAAACGAAATAATGGAAGGAATGACTTTAAATGACTATTTAAAAAATAAAACCGCCATTTTTATTAAACATCCTCATGAAGGAGCCATAAAGCTTGTTCACTAACCTAAATATATAATATTTTAAAAGATATTTTAGGTAACTACTGCGTAATTGTCAAGTTACTGCTCAATTTGTCACGACGAAAGACTACAACAGGGCGATTATTTTACACAACATATATATTTATAGAACATAACTACACACAAAATAATAACTGCATATTCCTACATTATAACTATACATACACTATATATATATACATATGTTTACATACACTACATATCTATATATGCAGTATAACCATACTACATATAGCTATAGTATATAACTCCATAAGGTATAATACTACAAGCCAATAACTTTACCTCACTAACTAAGTAAAAAGAATATTTGCATCGGTAGCCAACGAATCTAAAAAAAAACATAATTTTGATCAAAATAAACATGTCAGTAAACAATAAACATATAAAAAAACATATAAACATATCAAACTCCTTTTCTATGGTGATTCCAAATATGGTTGTTTTCTTGGTATAAAATTTGTGAAATAAGGAGCTGAATTTTCAAAGTTATACAAATTACCGTTTCGATGTAAGAGCAAGTGCGTTAAAAAAAAAAAAAAAAAGGGAGGAACACAAATTATGCGGGATATGGTTAACAATTAGAAACTTACAGAACGTAGGCGATGACTCCAATTGACCACATATCTGTGGCAAACCCAATCTGTTCAAAGTTTACAACTTCTGGTGCAACGAATTCAGGTGTCCCAAAAGCACTTGAAGCTTCTTTTTGGCGTCGAATCTTCTAGCTAGTCCAAAATCGATAAGCTTATGCGATTTCCAGTCTGTGACAAGCACAGTATATTTTCTGGCTAAACAGTATAAATAGAATCAGAACCGATAATGAAAATAGGGTACTTGTGCATTATATCCAACACACGAAAGAAGTCAAGTTTGGATAATGCTAATGAAACAAAATAAAATAGGATGAATATATAATAGTTTAGAAACAAATTTGGGCTATATATTTGCACATTAGGTGGGAGGGGTAAAGCATAGCATATATTAAATTCGTAACCTATCCTAACCTAGGTACCTCCCCCCCCTAAACCCCAAAAAACAACAGTTTAAATATTATAAACGCAATAAGCAATCACGCTTTGCAATCCATTTATCTCTTGCAAATACCCGTTTGACGGGTTTCCGTTAGTATTTCCCTGTACAGTCTATAGCGCCGTGTTGGATATAACGAACCAGTACCGAAAATAGTCTATGTAGTTCAATACGAGTATATGAAACTAACAAAGAATGCTCGAAGATTTCAAATACATGATCAGAGATTTTATACAATTTCAGTGTCTTCGGGGAAGAATGTTATCTGTATTATTTTTGTTATTTTTTTCTTCTTCATTTTTGTCTGTTGCACAGCATTAAACGATTTAAGTCAGCTGCTGTTAAAAAATAAGCGACCCCTTTCTTATTGGTTTACAAGGCAGTGTTTCAAGATTTGTAGTGGTTCTAAGATTTGTTCACCTTTTCTTTCAGTGAAAGGTGTTTTTCTAGGAAGTACAGTTGTCTGCTCTTCGTTTTTCTGTACATTTTGACATTCCTAATATGTCTCTGTAAATAAGCTTAATTTATAATGAAGCCTGATGTCCGGTACTTTCATTATGCTATCCAACATTCATGAGAGTAATATTGCTTATCATGATGTTCCGTAAACTCCATAAAGTTTGAGTGTGTATGCTTTCGTTCAGGGCAGTATCGGGCGCTTGTTATCCTAGGCTGAATAGTCAGATTTGGGACGTAATGATCTCTACTTTGTTAGGAATTCGTTACCTTAGTTTCCTTTTTAATGAGCATTTGCTTGATGCTGTTCAAATTCATAATCTTTAAGGTCAGTCTATTATAGTAGCCAATATGCCGCTACCACGGTTAAGTCATTACTCAGTTCTTTCAGGATCTTTCCTTTTTGTTTTTATTCTTACTAATATTTTTGGATCGCCTCTAGTTTTTAACCCTGCGTTTCATGTCTATATCATCTTAAATAGCACACACTGGAAAGTCTGTATTTTCTTCATAACTACCCGTTATGTCAGGGTTTATGAGCTGTTTGCGGATTTTCGTTTCCCAGCGTTTTAATCAGATCCGTATAGCACAACTAATGAGTCGATTAACAAGTTATGTACTGCAATTTTATGGCTGTCATTCCCATATCGAAGAAGTTCGACCAGCCTATTTAGATCGCTATGGTTTGGAGTTGTGTTTTTTTTTTTTTACTCTATGTTACATTTTGACTAGACTACAGTATTGTATTATATATATACGTAATATACAAGTGCCTCTACTATTACACCTACTCCTAACAGTTCATGGCAACAACAAGGCGTCTGAGGTCAATGCAATTGCAAATGCACCTCATTTACCCCAAATCTATTCACACATTTACGCTTGACGTCCTCCTACAACGTTCTAAACTTACTTCAAATCCCCTTATTACTTCTCCCATCTTGCCCAAGAACGTCAGTCTTTTAGTTTGACCCTTTTTGACTCTTTTAGTTTGAACCTTCGATGAAAGCTTATTCGAAAAATAAAAAGAAAGTCATAGGTATGATTGGGTTTAAGATCCCGAAGCCATTTAAGCCTTACTTATTTATTACCCTCTTCAATCCAGTATCACATCGAGAAAAAAAAAAGATTTTTGACACAGAGAATAGCATTGTTTTTCTTTGAAGTTTGCCATTTTGATCCCATTATGCCATTTAGTTCGCCGTAAATTGGATTCTTCGCAAGATGCACTATTTTTCGTTTGAAGGACAATTTGGGAAACAATTTTGTCAAACAAATTAGAATAAGGAAACCTATCATTAGTGGTGTTAACGTGCACTGTTGTTTCCAGAAACCTGCAATAAACCCATTCTTATTTTTATCATCCCCCTTTTTGTCGTTGAACCGTCCTATTTTATTTCTGGTTAGAAAAGGTTTATATCAAAGGGATGATACGGTGAAAAAAATTGATGCAACCGCACATTCAAGTCTCAACAGTAAACACAGGAATTTCCAATTATTTCCAAATATAACTTTCTGGATTCTAAAAAAGATGCATATATAGGCTTGTAAGGTTGTAGGGTGTAAATATAAGAAGCATAGTCAAACAACTTCTACGGTAGTGACTCTACTTCCTATTTTTATTCTCTTTTTGTCTTGTATATTTTTTCTCCTTTTTTTATGGAAAATATTTCTTCTAGTTTCGTTTTGCTTTGAGTTTCCTAGTTTTCAGTCTCTTTTCTATATTTTCTTTTAGTCTCTTCTAAAATAAAGACTGCAGGCTTTAACTGGAAGCAATTCACAGAGATGAAAAGTAATTATTAACTAGTTAGTTCCTTAATACTCCTGTCATAGATCTTTGATTGTAGCCGTCTGAATGATTTGTTATTCATATAATGGTTTAAAAGTATTGTTTTCTTTTTAAACTATTTTCCTGGTAGTTGGTTTACCTTATTTGAACTACCATGCTTAGGGGCAACTATTTCTAGTAGCTTTCCCTGCAAAAGATGTCTTTATCAATGTAATCTTACTTCTTATACGTTTTACTATCTGTTCTGATAAAAATATGCATAATTTATTTTCTAAATTCAATGTAAACTTTAGTAATATCTCCAAAGAATGTCAATTTTGTCCAAACTTCCAATAATATAATAATCTGTTTGCTCGAATTTGTTAGAATAACTTGTTTCAAAAATTTAGCGAACAAAATATAAAATTTACAAAGGTGCTCTCTATTTCAGTTTAGATCTAAGCAGGATATTTAGATAGCAGCCTACTATTAATCATTAGGTGAAGTATGATGGGGAAAAATTGTTGGATAGTATATTTATTACCCTAGTGCATTTGCATTAAACAATCCACAATACAGTTTTTTTTCTTTTAACACAAGACTAACTATAGGAAAACAAAACAAAAATTGTTGACCGGATTTAAATTAACTTCTTCTACAGATTTGATAGGATTTTTTTTTAATTTAGTGGTTTCGGAACAGTTATCTCCAGGCCAAGAGTAAAGATCTCACATACTGAAACCATGAAACTTACTTAGTTAAGGACCATTTGAAAAAAGTGATAAAAAAAAAGTTTTCACAAACCAAACCGTTATTAAAATAAAGCTGATTAATAAAACTCATCCCATTCGCTTAACAAAGCCTGCCAACAACTTTAAAAAAGGAATTGTGTTCGGCCAAGTATTAAAAAAAGCAACGAACTAAACGACAGAATTTTGTTGTACATCCTCTAAATCTGTAAAGGATCTGTTGCTTGATTCATTTTTTTTTTTTTTTTGCACACCAAGCTTGGGCCTATTCATTTAGCCTAATAGCACCTATATATCAGGCTAACTTACCTTCATGTCAAGGTGTAATATTGACTGTTGATGCATATAGCTAATGCCTTCGACAATTTGTCGAACCAAAATTGCACAAGCTCTTTCAGTAAGAATAAAGTCGTCATCTATGACTCTATCAAAAAGCTCACCTCCTTCTATTCTGAAATATACGAACAAATAATATTCAAAAAGATAGTATTAATATTCAAAAATTTTACGATTACTGTTTAAAGCTGTTTGTAGAGTTAATACGTTTGAAGCCACGGCTTGGATGATCCATGGAGGATTTTTGTGGGGAAGGAAGGGAATTTTCCATGAGGGACAGGCAGATTTCACAGCATTATTTAAGAAATCATAAGAAATTAAGTAAAAAAATAAACAGTTTTTTCAACTGACAGTAAGAAGCAACATTAAAACGTAAAACGAACAGAAACTATTCCGTATAAGAGGGGGGTTTGCCTTCCTCCTCAATACTTTTCTGTTTACGCTAAAGTTTGGAGTTCTTAACTTTTCTTTGAAAAACTTATTTTTTGGAAAAAGTTTTTTTTTTATTAATTTCTGTTCGTTTTATATTGACATAATCTTTCCAGGGAAAAAGAAAATAACACTTTAAATCTTTTCGTTTTTTAAGACTTTATAGTTTGGCCTGCTATTTGTATGCTGGAGAAAATTTTTCAGCAATTTTTAACAACATAAACCATTTTAAAAATCTGGACACAAATAGTACTGTTTACTTAGTTTCATACCTCCTCTAATTGACCTGAAATGGAAAACTTGATACCATTCGCAAAAAATCTGTTTGCTTCCTTTGATAGCTTGGATACACTTACACTATTTTGATTTGGGTTAAATTTTAAGAGCAGAAGTAGCCTCAAAAGTTTGAACATAATACCCTCAGTCGTTCTTGGGATACTGCTGAGATGCCTTATTGGAAATTAGCATTATCATAGTGCATTTTGATTTAATCTTAAGGCAACATTTAGTTTTTAAACATAATAGGCAAATGGGAGGGGGGAGTGGAAGGGAGATTAGTTGTCTTCCAATCACTTTCGACTATTAAAAAGGCATCAGCCCTTTCTATTTTCAATCGAATGAGGAACTTTCGAAGTTCCCACGACAACTCCTTCGATATGAAGTTGCCCTGTTCTAACAACAACAACAACAAAAAATATTACTAATCACTTTCGACTATTAAAAAGGGCACAAGCCCTTTGAATTTCCAATCGAATTAGCCTTTTTTGAAGTTTCTACGACAACGCTTCTATAAAAACCTTATATGCGCCAAGGGAATAACTTAAAATCCTTGCCCTGAGAGTTGTGGGGGAGTGTCCTTCTCAAAAACATATTTTCTATCTGGAAATCATTTAGCCTACACTAAACAAAATGGCTAACTCAAAATTTTGATTGGATGTGTTTGGGTGAATGATGGACGTGGGGGGAGGGGGTCTAGTTGCCCTCCAATCAGTATCGACTATCAAAAAGGGCACTAGCCCTTTTAATTTCCAATCAAATGAGCCCCTTTTGAAGTTTCTATGACAACGCCTTCTATAAAAACCTTATATACCCCAGAACATAACTTAAAACCCTTGCCCTGAGGGTAGTTGGGAGTGTCCTCCTCAAAAATATATTTTCTATCTGGAAATCAACTACGCTGAACAAATGGCTATATCAAAATTATGATTGGATGCGTTCGGGGAGTTATGGCGTGGGGGAGGGGCTAGTTCCCCTCCAATCGCTTTCGACTATTAAGAAAGGAACTAGCCCTTTGAATTTCCAGTCGAATGAGCTTGTTTTGAAGTTTCTACGACAAAACCTTCTAATAAATCCTTATATGCCCCCAGGGCATAAATTTAAATCCTTGCCCTGAGGGCTGTGGGGGAGTGTCCTCTGGGAGAGGGTCCTCCTAAAAACATATTTTCTATCTGGAAATCAACTAGCCTACGCTGAACAAAATAGCTATCTCAAAATCTGATTCGATGTGTTTTGGAGAATAATGGGCGGGGGGGGGGGCTAGTTGCCCTCTAATAACTTTCAAATACTAAAAGGGCACTAGCCCTTTGAATTCCCATCGAATGAGCTGTTTTGAAGTTTCTACGACAACGCCTTCTATAAAACCTTATATGCCCCCAGGGCGTAACTTAAAAACCTTGTCCTGAGGGATGTGGGGAGTGTCCTCCTCAAAAACATATTTTCTATCTGGAAATCAACTACGCTGAACAAAATGGCTATCTCACAATTTTGATTGGACGTGTTTGGGGGATTATGGGCGTGGGGGGGCTAGTTGCCCTCCAATCACTTTCGACTATTAAAAAGGGCAAACGCCCTTTGAATTTCCAATCGATTGAGCCTGTTTTGAAGTTTCTACGACAACGCCTTCTATAAAAACCTTATATGTCTCCAGGGCATAACTTAAAACCTTGCCCTGAGGGTTGTGGGGGAGTTTCCTCCTCAAAAACACATTTTCTATCTTGAAATCAACTACGCTGAACAAAATGGCTATCTCAAAATTTTGATTGGATGTGTTTGGGGGAATGATGGGCGTGGAAGGGGGGGGCTAGTTGCCCTTCAATCACTTTTGACTATAAAAAGGGCACTAGCCCTTTGACTTTCCAATCGAATGAGCCTACTTTGAAGTTTTTACGACAACACCTTCAATAAAAATCTTATATGCCCCCAGGGCATACTTAAAACCCTTGCCCTGAGGGTTGTTGGGGAGTTTCCTCCTCAAAAACGAATTGTCTATGTGGAAATCAACTAAGCTGAACAAAATGGCTATCTCACAATTTTGATTGGATGTGTTGGGGGAATGATGGGCGTGGGGCAGGCTAGTTGCCCTCCAATCACTTTCGACTATTAAAAAAGGGCACTAGTCCTTTGAATTTCCAATCGAGTAAGCCTGTTTTGAAGTTTCTACGACAACGACTTCTATAAAAACCTTATATGCCCCCAGGGCATAACTTTAAACCCTTGCTCTGAGGGTTGTGGGGGAGTGTCCTCCTCAAAAACACATTTTCTATCCGAAAATCAACTACGCTGAACAAATGGCTATCTCAAAATTTCGATTGGATTTGTTTGGGGAATGATTTCCGTGAGGGGGGGCTACTTGCCTTCCAATCACTTTCGACTATTAAAAAAGGCACTAGAAACTCTCGATTTCTAATGGAATGAGCCCATTTTGAAGTCTCTACGACGACCCCTTCTATATGAAGTGCCCTGCTTTAAAGAACAAAAAAATAAACTGTACATTGTCAACATTGATCTTATATGCCTTCAGGGCATAACTTAAAACCCTTGCCCCGAGGGTTGTGGGGAGTTTCCCCCTCAAAAAGATATTTTCTCTCTGAAAATCAACTACGCTGAAACAAAATGGCTATCTCAAAATTTGATTGGTTGTGTTTGCGGGATTGACGGCGTGGGGGGGGGGCTAGTTGCCCTCCAATCACTTTCAACTATTAAAAAGGGCATTAGCTACTCCAATTTCCAATCGAATGAGCCCTTTTCGAAGTTTCTACGACAACTCCTTCGATACGAAGTGCCGGGTATGGAGAAAAAAAAAACAAAAAAAAAAAACATATTGTGCCCACATCGTTCTTTACTTAGGCAGCTGTAGCGCGCTGCCTATGAAATCGTCAACTGATAATGACACGAATACTGCCAGCCGAAAACAGGAAATTTCAAAGCCCCTATTGGCGTTTTCTACCTTTTTTGCCACGAAACATCAATTTTTTCTCAAAATGAGCAATCTGCCGGGCAACACAGAATATAAAAGGGGCGATCGATTTGCCATGGTCTAAAACCCTAGAGAAAAAGGTTTCAGCACCTCCCTAATCTTGAAAAACGGCTCTAAAGTATGACGTGAATGCCAAAGCTAACTTCGTTCTTGTTCATAAATCGTCACCTGATAACGACATGAATGCTGCAGTTATTACCAAACTTTTTGATAAATCCACAGCCGATGAAGACCACGCGTGTCACATCAGCAAAGAGGTAATTTCTGCCACTTTGTGTCACAAAGCATAGAGGGTCCAACCCTCAACTGGTGGTTTTGAGTCCCCTAAGAGGAAAAAGTCGCTTTTTTTTGCATGGTTAGCGTACAACTCACCATTTATTTCTAATTTATTCTTTGCCATTGCTAGTAGGCTACTGCAAGGTCGCAAAGAGATATTTAATGTTTTCTTTAAAAGTTATTGCTTCTTTATTCCGGCCGCTCATAAGTTTGTCTGAATGAGGCAATCATAAAGTGCCATATGGCCAATTTTGGATCGGGTAGACTGGAATAGATAATAAGAGTACAATAATTATCTCCACGGTCAGAAATACTTAAGTAGAGGTTCAAAATTCCCCTATTGTATATTCCCTCTCCCAGCCCCCTTAGTAAGCGAAAATTAAAAAATGTGTTTTGAAAAAAAATCCTAATGAAAATATGATGTTTCTGCCTTTTTGTTTCTGCTTTTTTTTAGGAAAAATGATGTTAATTACTCTTATTTCCATGAAAATCATTGAATTTGATTTTTGCACAAGTATTCAAAAGAAAAAAAAACGTGATAAAAAACCCTTCAGACCCTTTAGTTATGGGACAAAGTTGCGCACATCTTGTGGAAAAGTTTAAGGGAGGTAGGAAGTAAAATCTGTATTTACTGTTAGTGTTATTGCCTAATTCAACGTAAGATATTTTTGTAAGATTTATAGTGTTTTTTTTTAATGATAAAAAATTAATAAAAAAAAGCAATATCAACAAAACTAGCCTAAATAAACTGACTCTGATATTTTCTATTGTTGGTAGAATTCTAAAAACTGGCGCTTTACTGAAAACTGAGCTTGCTTGAGTTTTTTTAGTGAGTCGTTATCATAGAGATTATGAGAGTCACTGTCTTAAGAAGGTTATCGATGACATGGCTGATGAAAGACTATTGAAAGACATACTTTTGTTAGTTTTAAGTTTGAACTTTACTCTTTAATTTTGTTAGAAAGACTGGTTTGTTTAAACTAATTCTAAGGGAAACCGCCCATGATACCACCTGTACGCAACTACGGAATGATGTCTTTTTCGTATAAAATCCTTTAAAAAAAAGACTACTCTAAACAGGGAATTAAGACTGTTTCAGAAACTTACAGTTCAAGAATTAAGCACATTTCTTTCAGGCCGTCATCAAAGGCGTCATATAGCTGGATGAGCTTTGGATGAATGAGACTTTTCATTATTTCAATCTCACGTTCAACAGCTAATCTGTCAGTTTTTTTTGTAGCAGAGACAAACTTTGCAGCCAGTCGGAGCCCACTGTTTTTTTCGCGGCACTCATAAACGACGCCAAACTTTCCTCTAAAAAGAGAATATATTCAGTGAGTCAGTGTCGTTAATCTTTCCAGATTCTTCTTCTTCTGAATATCGGTATATTTTAAAGACGGTTATTAAAGATGTTGAAACAGTGTTAAACTGTTTCACAAGCGCATTTGCCAGCGATAAACCATTTTTTTTATTAAGACCATTATAGTTAGCTCAAAGACGTTGCCAGTTCATTTTTTTTCCTTTCTTAAACATATTTAGAATTTAATTTGCCTGTATTCCTTTTATCTTGAGGTTTCTGGTAAAGCAATTTACGCAGTTTCCTAGGCTTCAGAAGTCACAGTGCTGTAAGTTACGCTTGTTAGTGCATTCATCCCAAAACAAGTTTGCGATCCATATGAAATGGACGATTTTAAACCACATATTGTATACATTGTGTGCAAAAATACTATGAATACAACGCATTGCCTAATTTTGCACCAACTATTAGGAGGGTGTCACTGTTACTCTAATTATGGGCCCAAATTTGTCAATCAAATTTGGACAAATTTGGAGTTTTCACCAAAAGGTGAAAACTCCTCAGGTCAGTACAGAAGAGGAGAGTAAGTATCCCCTGACCTCTGCTCATTTGGTGGAATATATTTAAATTTATCGTAGAATTCAAATGTTAAATGGATTACAGCTTAACCTCTATTGCTGAAATGTTTTGATTGTAAAATTAAAAAGTTACCACTCAGTCGCTTGCCGGCTGAGAGGTATAGGAAGTGGGGAGAGTGTCACCGAGGACCTGACTTTGTTAGAAGATCCTCTTTACTATTTTCTTTTAATGGTGATGTGATAAATCATTCTTTAATCACAGACTCTCTTGATCCCAATAGATATATCAAAACAATCGGCTTATTATGCTGATTTGAAATAGGTATTTTTCATTAAGTTTAGTCTTGCCAATCAAAGGCTACAAGCCTGAGAATATTTGCCTGGTTTTCCAAAAAAAGGGTATAACACCCCCTAAAAGTCACAGAATCTCAACGAACATCAAATCGTCAGATTCAGCGTATCAGAGAACCTTACTGTAAAGGTTTCAAGCTCCTATCTGCAATTAAATAAAAAAACAAAGTTTTTAAACTGAAAGTAAGGAGCGACATTAAAACTTAAAACGAACAGAAATTATTCCGTATATGAAAGGGGCTGTCCCCTCCTCAACGCTTCGCTCTTTACGCTAAAGTTTTTTATTGTTTTGAAAAATAAAGTTATGAGACAAAGTCAAACTTTAGCGTAAGGAGCGAGGCGTTGAGGAGGGGACAGCCCCTTTCATATACGGAATAATTTCTGTTCGTTTTAAGTTTTAAGGTCGCTCCTTACTTTCAGTTTAAAAAACTTGTTTTTTTTTTTTATTTAATTTCTGATCGTTTTTTAGTTAATGCAACTTTTATTTTGGCTCACCGTCATTGAATAAGTAAACAAAATTTGCATAAAAATTTTACTTTTCTTTTGCTAAATGGATGTCTCTAAATTTGGTTATGACGTAATTTACAAATTAACTGACGTAACTAACTTCTATATTCGTATATTTTTCTTCTAGCAAAAAATACAAAGTTGCAGATTTTTGCAGATATGAGCTTGAAACCTACGTAATAGGGTTTTCTGATACGCTGAATCTGACAATGTGATTTTCATTAAAATTCTTTCACTTGTAGGGGATGTTTCCCCCTCTTTAAAAAATCAGATAAATTTTCTCAGGCTCGTAGCCTTTGATGAGTAATACTAAACTTAATAAAATTTATATATTTAGAATCAGCATTATAAACCCATTCTTTTGTATACATTTATTGACATCAAAATTCCGTTTTTAAAAGTTTCGATCGTTATTGAGCCGTATCGCTTGTTTTTTTTATTGTTTTTTTTATTACGTACATGTTATTACGTATATGAGGGGGTTCTCCCCTTAGTCAATACCTCGCTCTTTACGTTAAAAGTTAAAAACAAATTTAATTCACAAACCCCTGAATCACAAAGGCCGTTTAGTTAGAATAGATAGCTCTTTTGAAAGCACTAAAAAAAACTGTAGCGTAAAGAGCGAGGTATTGAATTGGGGAGAACCCCCTCATATACGTTATAATTTCTGTCCGTTTTAAGTTCTAATGTTGCTTCTTATTTTCAGTTGAAAAAACTTGTTTTTTTTTATTTAATTTCTGATCGTTTTTTAAATAATGCTTGGAAATCCGGCGCCCCTTCATAGAAATGTCCCCTACGCCAAAGAAATACCTCCACGGAAAGATTCTCCCGAGTAACCCCCTCCTCCAGCCCCATCCTCCAGAAAAAAATCCTTCCTGAAAATGTCTGTATACTTCCAAATAACCAATAAATAATGCTGGCAAGTCCGGCGCCCCTTCATGGCGATTTCCCTTTCCCCATGAAAACTTCCTTCATGGACAGATCCTCCAACATAACCCCCGACCCACCCCCCCCCCCTCACTACCAGAAAAAACCCTCCTGAAAAACGTCTGTATACTTCCCAATAACCAATACTATATGTTAACATTGGGTAAAGTTCATAACTTTTAGCCCTCCCCCCGGGGACTTCGGGGGATTAAGTCATCCTAAAAGACATATTTATTATATTTTCGACCATGTTTTTGTTATTGGGAAGTATGTATACATTTTTCGGATGTGGGGGGGATGAATTTTACTGCTGGAGGGATTTTCCACGGGGATCATTTTCTATGGGTAGAGAAGTTTCCAGGGGGTGAATTTTTCAGGGGAATTTTTACACTGGGGGAATTTTCCAGAATTCCTATACGAAATTCTTCTTATGGCTTGCTTTCTCTTTGGCGACTCAATTTTACGCGTGAAGATTTTAAGGATAATTGCACGGGATTAGATTTTCACCAAGATATTGTCTAGAGAATACATCTGTGGGGAGGGGAAATCTTTCCGAGGAGTTGGAGCCAGATATCCTGGCATTATTTAGAAAACGATCAAAAATTAAATAAAAAAAAAACAATTTTTTTTAGCTGAAAGTAAGGAGCAACATTAAAACTTAAGGGAACAGAAATTAATACGTATATGAGGAAGATTGCTCCTCCTCAGCCCCTCGCTCTTCACACTAAATTTTGAATTTTATACCAATTCTTTAAGAATTGCTCCTGAAACACAAGGTTCGTTTAACTAGAACAATAAGAAGCTTTTTTTTATATACTGAAAATTTAGCGTAAAGAGCGAGGTGTTGAATCCTGCTGTAGAGGTATCAAGCTCCCCTCAGCAAAAATGGAGAATTTTGTATTTTTGGCCAGGAGAAGATCATGGGATGATCGTATTGAACCAGGGGAATTTTAAACTTTCCATGGGAATTTTACATTGGGGAACCGAATTCCTATTCTTGTTATTTGTCTTACTTATCTTTGGTGAGTCAATTTTGCATGTGGACATGTTCCGGGGAATAGCCCGTGAGAAATTTTTAGCTGGTTTTGAAATGTCTGTGGGATTTTTCAGGGAGGAGAGGGATTTTCCAAGGGATGTACTCTCCATAGGGGAATTTTCTGCACGAGGAATTCTCCATAGAGGAATTTTACGCAAAAACACTTCCCACTAGGGGTGGGGGGGATTTCCGGGAGAATTTTTCACGAAAGGGGGGGGGGGGCTTGGGAGGAACTGGAATAACGATTAGATATTAAAGTCTTTTTTAAATGATAGTATGCCAAGGAGAATGTATCAGGTGGAATCGTGCACAAGAAATTTTACGGGGGGAGGGATTTTCAGCGAGGATAGAATTATCCAGAGAAAATTTTACGGGGGGGGGGATTTTGCGTTGGAGGACTTTCCACGGAAGAGTTTTTCATTAGGAGAGGAAAGTTTTCATAAAGGGGGAACCAGATTTACCGGCGTTATTTGAAAGACGATCAGAAAAAAAAAAACAAAAAAAAACAGTTTTTTCAAATGAAAGTAAGGTTACAACTCAAACATTAACATTAAAATTACAAATTAATGGTCCTATATCAATTCTATATTCTTGGTCAACCTTCTTAAGACCATAGGCGGGCGTGCCTTGTTTGCCTCTCATTACAGGCAATCTAACGGTCTTCTGTTAATTTTAAATTCTTGGTCAACATGATGCCTGAGACTCTAGGCAGGCATGCCTTTCCAAAAACTAACCTGACAAGTATGTGCCCAATAAAAGAGTCATACATACTCCCGCCATTTACCCATACAGCCCGAGCCATTTAAACATTTGCCTCTCAATTACTTGAACTATCTGTCTTGGCTTTTCTCTGTCTACAATTACCCATGTCTTGATGCAACCATATGCAACCTACTGCAAAATACTTGATAACTTCAATTCAAAACATACAGAAATTATTCTGTATATGAAGGGGTCGCCCATCTCCTCATACATTACTCTTTACGCTAAAGTTTGATTGTCTATCCCAACTTCTTAAGAACGACTCCTGAAACACAGGGGCCATTCACTTAGAATATGAACCTTTTTTAAAAGCTCTAAGAAACTTAAGCGTGAAGGGCAAGGTATTGAAGAGGGGGAGGCAGCCGCTTCATATACTGAACAATTTTTTTTGTTTTGAGTTTTAATCCTGCTCCTTACTTTCAGTTGTAAAACATGTTTTATTTTGTTTATTTACTACAAACAACAAAGTAAACTCATAACCAGCAAAAACTATCACAAAGTGTAGGGCTAACGCTGCTTAGGCCTTCTAAGGGCCAGAGCGTGTTTTGGACTTTACTGAAAACAATCTTTATTTAGAGCTATGTGTTTCTATTTCTCAAAACATAAAAGAAAGAAAAAAATTGCCATCACGACTAAGATCAAACAGTTTACTGTAACTAAAACACCATCTTTATTGGTTGAGAAAATGGTGATAGCAATGAAATCTTTGAATAAATGGTTTGCATGTAACTACGTAGCTCCAAATTTTTCTAAAACAGAATTCATGATTTTTGGGCGGTCACAGCGGACAGTAAATAAAATTACCATAGAAGAGTTAATTGTAAATCAAAGTAAGATAAAAGAGTAAAATCATTTCGTTACCTTAGGATTATTCTTGATGAGCTTTTATCCTTCCATAAATAAAATAAACATTCTGATTATTTGAGTTTTGAAACTTGCCCATAACTTAGGTTGTCTTCATAGATTGAAACATGTGTATCCTTTTCCATTCAATTTTATACCATTCTCTAATTGTATCATATCTAAATTATTGCCCTGTAATCTATCTCAACACATTTACGGTCCATCTGCAACCTCTTCAGATAATTCAAAATAAGGCAATTAGAATTCTGGGTAATTTTGTTCATCGCCCAATGAGGCTTCAAAATCTCTCGGAAACTCAAACTTTATATGTCTCTCAATATACTTAATCTTAAACAACTGAAAGACCTGCATATAGCAATGTGGTATTATGATATTCAATCTTCAACAAATTATTTCCATGATTTGGGTATGATTGAGATTCCCATTTCTCCTGCCCACCCCGTCCGCTCCAAGAAGTATCACTTTCCTCCAATTAAATCAGAAAGAGCTAGATTCTCAATCAGATACCAGATTCCTCATATTCTAAATAAACTTAATTTAGTAGAAATGTTCCAAGTTTCAAGAGCAGATCTTCTTTGAAAAAAACATATTTCAAAAATGATTCTTTGTCTGGATGTTGGGATTGATGAATAATTGATATTAGTATGATTTGTGTTGTGGTTTTCTCGCGCTGGGGTGGCCTCCTCTGTTATCTCCTACCTTGTATGTTTGTTGTTTTTTTTTTTTGTTTTTTTTTATATCCTGTATTTGTTATTTCGGCATTTTCTTATGTTTGTTTATGGCCGAGACATCGAGCCCTGCTCTCCGTCGACCAGTTTAGAAATTTATTTGTCATGTGTTTTTGTCAATAAAAGATCTTGTCTTATCTTGAACTAACTATAAGCAAAGAGCAACGCGGCTCAACAGTAACCGACAATCTTTTAAACGGGATTTTGATATCAATAGATTTGATCAATAGAATTGGCTTATCATGCTGATTCAAAATAATATTCATCAAGTTTAGTGTTACCCATCAAAGGTTACGAGCATGACGAAATATGCCAGATTTTCGAAAAAAGGGGAAAACATCCCCTAAAAGTCAAAGCATCTTAATGAAAATAACATCATCAGATTCTTTGTATCACAGAACCCTACTGTTGAGGTTCCAATCTCTTATCTGCAAAAATGTGTAGTTTTGTATGTTTTGCCTGAAGATGACAGATACGTGTTTATTTGTTTTTTGTTATTGTTTTGTTTTGTGTTTTTTCTCAGGGATGATCGTATCAAACAGATGGTCCTAGAATATCGTGAGAGGACTCATTCGAATAGAAGTTAAAAGTTCTAGCTCCCTTTTTAAATTACCCAAAATTGGAGGGTAACTATCCCTCCTCCCAAGCCATTTTCCCAAAAGATGTCTGATCAAAATTTTGAGATAGCTATTTTGCTCAGCATAGTTGACTATGTCTTTGGAGATGACATAGCCCCCCAGAGCCATCGGTGAAAGGGCTGTAAGTTAAGAAATTTGCCCATTATTTACATATAGTATTTGTTATAGGAAAGTATACCGATATTTTTCAAGGGAGAAATTTTCTAGGGATGGATTTTCTACGGGAACAGTTTTCCATTCGGATGGAAATTTTCGGGGATGAACCTTTCAAAATTTTACACTGGGGGAATTTGTCCGAGTTCGTATGTGGAATTCGTTTAATTTATCCCACTGTCTCGTTGGCGACCCCATTTTACATGGTGAGATGTTTTGAGGGGATAGTCCAGGAGAAATTTTCAGCGGAATTTTAATTCCCTAGGTGAATTTTTCGTGAGGAGGGGATTTCCCACGGGAGAAATTCTCCACTGGGGAATTACCACTAGAGTAGAAAGGCCTTATTGAATCGTGACACTAACCCCTGCTGCCATCTACAATTTAGTTAAATGCCGACGGGGCACCATATATGGGCATAGCCTCCTAGGGAGAACACGTGGTTAATCAAATTGTTTCCGGAAGTTTATTAATATCTTTGGAGTTCGACCAGAATTGTTTCCGGGGCAAAGTTTAGATCACACGTGACAGATGATGTCATGGTTGATTGATTGACACAAAAGGGGAATTAATTTGTTTGTTTATAAGGGGAATTATTGATTCAAGAAAGGGGAATTAATTTGTTGTTTCTAAGGGAATTATTGATTCACGAAAGGGGAATTAATTTGTTGTTTCTAAGGGGAATTATTGATTCAAGAAAGGGGAATTAATTTGTTGTTTCTAAGGGGAAGGTGGGGAAGAGATATATTGATTGCGTAATCGAAGGGAGAGAATTCCCGAGAAATTGATTACATAATCGGTAGAACCCTATCAGGAGCTCGTGACGGGAATCCATTTATGTGCATAGAATGACGTAATCAACTAGGACAAATGGATTTCAGAGAAATTGATTACATAATCGGTAGAACCCTATCAGAAGGTCATGACGGGGGTCCATATATGGATATAGAATGACGTAATCGACTAGGACAAATGGATTTCTGTGAAATTAATTACATAATCGGTAGAACCCTATCAGAAGGTCATGACTGGACTCCAAGCAATACTTTTCAAAAGGCATTTCAGAACAAGTTCTTTTCTAAGTGACCGTCCTAAACCCATTTTACAAGTTGAAGTACTTATCTTTTTCACCCACAACTATACTTTACAGCTTTTTGGATACCTCAACACCAAGAAATACTTTTCAAAGACCATTTCAGAGCAAGTTACTTTCTTAATGTCCCTCCTAAACCATTTTCCAACTTGAAGTACTTATCTTTTTTATCCACAACTATACTTTACAGCTTTTTGGTTACCTCAACACCAAGAAATACTTTTCAAAGACCATTTCAGAGCAAGTTACTTTCTTAATGACCCTCCTAAACCCATTTTCCAACATGAAGTACTTATCCTTTTCACCCACAAAAATACTTTATAGCTTTTTGGATGCCTCAACACCAAGAAATACTTTTCAAAGACCATTTCAGAGCAAGTTACTTTCTTAATGTCCCTTCTAAACCTATTTTACAAGTTGAAGTACTTATCTTTTTTACCCACAACTATACTTTACAGCTTTTTGGATACCTCAACACCAAGAAAGACTTTTCAAAGACCATTTCAGAGCAAGTTACTTTCTTAATGTCCCTCCTAAACCCATTTTCCAACTTGAAGTACTTATCTTTTCACCCACAACTATACTTTACAGCTTTTTGGATACCTCAACACCAAGAAATACTTTTCAAAGACCATTTCAGAGCAAGTTACTTTCTTAACATCCCTCCTAAACCCATTTTCCAACTTGAAGTACTTATCTTTTTCACCCACAACTATACTTTACAGCTTTTTGGTTACCTCAACACCAAGAAATACTTTTCAAAGACCATTTCAGAGCAAGTTACTTTCTTAATGTCCCTCCTAAACACATTTTCCAACATGAAGTCCTTATCTTTTTCATTCACAACTATACTTTACAGTTAGAGTTCTAGTTTAGTTTAGTTTTAGTTAAGAGTTTAGAATTTTAGCTTAGAGTCTTAGCTTAGAGTTTTTGTTAGAGTTCTAGTTTATTTTAGTTTTAGTTAAGAGTTTAGAGTTTTTAGCTTAGAGTCTTAGCTTAGAGTTTTTGTTGAAGTTCTAGTTTAGTTTAGTTTTAGTTAAAAGTTTAGAGTTTTTAGCTTAGAGTCTTAGCTTAGAGTTTTGTTAGAGTTCTAGTTTAGTTTAGTCTTAACTTAGTTTTTTGATAGAGTTCTAGTTTAGTTTAATTTTAGTTAAGAGTTTGATGTTTTACCTTTGAGTTTCAGTTAAAGTTCTAGTTTAGTTTTAGTTAAGAGTTAGTTAGCTTAGAGTTTTTGTTGAAGTTCTAGTTTAGTTTAGTTTTAGTTAATAGTTTAGAGTTTTAGCTTAGAGTCTTAGCTTAGAGTTTTTGTTAGACTTGAAGTTTAGTTTAGTAATAGTTAAGAGTTTAGAGTTTTAGCTTAGAGTCATAGCTTAAAGTTTTACTTATAGTTGTAGTTTAGTTAAGTTTTAGTTAAGAGTTTCGAGTTTTAGCTTAGAGACTTAGCTTAGAGTTATAGTTTAGTTTAGTTTTAGTTAAGAGTTTGATGTTTTACCTTAGAGTCATAGCTTAGAGTTCTAGTTTAGTTTAGTTCTAGATAAGAGTTTAGAATTTTAGCTTAGAGTCTTAGCTTAGAGTTTTTGTTAGAGTTCTAGTTTAGTTTAGTCTTACTTAAGAGTTTTTTTATAGAGTTCTAGTTTAGTTTAATTTTAGTTAAGAGTTTGATGTTTTACATTTGAGTTTCAGTTAGAGTTCTAGTTTAGTTTAGTTTTAGTTCAGAGTTTGGTGTTTTACCTTAGAGTCTTAGCTTAGAGTTTTAGTTAGAGTTCTAGTTTAGTTTAGTTTTAGTTAAGAGTTTAGAATTTTAGCTTAGAGTCTTAGCTTAGAGTTTTTGTTAGAGTTCTAGTTTATTTTAGTTTTAGTTAAGAGTTTAGAGTTTTTAGCTTAGAGTCTTAGCGAAGAGTTTTTGTTGAAGTTCTAGTTTAGTTTAGTTTTAGTTAATAGTTTAGAGTTTTAGCTTAGAGTCTTAGCTTAGAGTTTTTGTTAGACTTGAAGTTTAGTTTAGTAATAGTTAAGAGTTTAGAGTTTTAGCTTAGAGTCATAGCTTAGAGTTTTACTTAAAGTTGTAGTTTAGTTAAGTTTTAGTTAAGAGTTTCGAGTTTTAGCTTAGAGACTTAGCTTAGAGTTATAGTTTAGTTTAGTTTTAGTTAAGAGTTTAGAGTTTTTTAGCTTAGAGTCTTAGCTTAGAGTTTTTGTTAGAGTTCTAGTTTAGTTTAGTTATAGTTAAGAATTTAGAGTTTTAGCTTAGAGTTATAGCTTAGAGTTTTAGTTAAAGTTATAGTATAGTAAAGTTATAGTTAAGAGTTTAGAGTTTTACCTTAGAGTCTTAGCTTAGAGTTTTTGTTAGACTTGAAGTTTAGTTTAGTAATAGTTAAGAGTTTAGAGTTTTAGCTTAGAGTCATAGCTTAGAGTTTTACTTAAAGTTGTAGTTTAGTTAAGTTTTAGTTAAGAGTTTCGAGTTTTAGCTTAGAGACTTAGCTTAGAGTTATAGTTTAGTTTAGTTTTAGTTAAGAGTTTAGAGTTTTTTAGCTTAGAGTCTTAGCTTAGAGTTTTTGTTAGAGTTCTAGTTTAGTTTAGTTATAGTTAAGAATTTAGAGTTTTAGCTTAGAGTCATAGCTTAGAGTTTTAGTTAAAGTTATAGTATAGTAAAGTTATAGTTAAGAGTTTAGAGTTTTACCTTAGAGTCATAGCTTAGAGTTGTTGTTAGACTTGAAGTTTAGTTTAGTTTTAGTTAAGAGTTTAGAGTTTTTGCTTAGAGTCTTAGCTTATAGTTTATGTTAGAGTTGAAGTTTAGTTTAGTAATAGTTAAGAGTTTAGAGTTTTAGCTTAGAGTCTTAGCTTAGAGTTTTTGTTAGAGTTCTAGTTTAGTTTAGTTTTAGTTAAGAGTTTAGAGTTTTTAGCTTAGAGTCATAGCATAGAGTTTTTGTTGAAGTTTTAATTTAGTTTAGTAATAGTTAAGAGTTTAGAGTTTTAGCTTAGAGTCTTAGCTTAGAATTTTTGTTAAAGTTGAAGTTTAGCTTAGTAATAGTTAAGAGTTTAGAGTTTTAGATTAGAGTTTTTGTTAGAGTTCTAGCTTAGTTTAGTTATAGTTAAGAATTTAGAGTTTTAGCTTAGAGTCATAGCTTAGAGTTTTAGTTAAAGTTCTAGTTTAGTAAAGTTATAGTTAAGAGTTTAGAGTTTTACCTTAGAGTCATAGCTTAGAGTTTTTGTTAGACTTGAAGTTTAGTTTAGTTTTTAGTTAAGAGTTTAGAGTTTTAGCTTAGAGTCTTAGCTTATAGTTTATGTTAGAGTTGAAGTTTAGTTTAGTAATAGTTAAGAGTTTAGAGTTTTAGCTTAGAGTCTTAGCTTAGAGTTTTTGTTAGAGTTCTAGTTTAGTTTAGTTTTAGTTAAGAGTTTAGAGTTTTTAGCTTAGAGTCATAGCATAGAGTTTTTTGTTGAAGTTCTAGTTTAGTTTAGTAATAGTTAAGAGTTTAGAGTTTTAGCTTAGAGTCTTAGCTTAGAGTTTTTGTTAAAGTTGAAGTTTAGCTTAGTAATAGTTAAGAGTTTAGAGTTTTAGCTTAGAGTCTTAGCTTAGAGTTTTTGTTAGAGTTCTAGTTTAGTTTAGTTTTAGTTAAGAGTTTAGAGTTTTTAGCTTAGAGTCATAGCATAGAGTTTTTGTTGAAGTTTTAGTTTAGTTTAGTATAGTTAAGAGTTTAGAGTTTTAGCTTAGAGTCTTAGCTTAGAGTTTTTGTTAGAGTTCTAGTTTAGTTTAGTTTTAGTTAAGAGTTTAGAGCTTTTAGCTTAGAGTCATAGCATAGAGTTTTTGTTGAAGTTTTAGTTTAGTTTAGTAATAGTTAAGAGTTTAGAGTTTTAGCTTAGAGTCTTAGCTTAGAATTTTTGTTAAAGTTGAAGTTTAGCTTAGTAATAGTTAAGAGTTTAGAGTTTTAGATTAGAGTTTTTGTTAGAGTTCTAGCTTAGTTTAGTTATAGTTAAGAATTTAGAGTTTTAGCTTAGAGTCATAGCTTAGAGTTTTAGTTAAGTTCTAGTTTAGTAAAGTTATAGTTAAGAGTTTAGAGTTTTACCTTAGAGTCATAGCTTAGAGTTTTTGTTAGACTTGAAGTTTAGTTTAGTTTTAGTCAAGAGTTTAGAGTTTTAGCTTAGAGTCTTAGCTTATAGTTTATGTTAGAGTTGAAGTTTAGTTTAGTAATAGTTAAGAGTTTAGAGTTTTAGCTTAGAGTCTTAGCTTAGAGTTTTGTTAGAGTTCTAGTTTAGTTTAGTTTTAGTTAAGAGTTTAGAGTTTTTAGCTTAGAGTCATAGCATAGAGTTTTTGTTGAAGTTCTAGTTTAGTTTAGTAATAGTTAAGAGTTTAGAGTTTTAGCTTAGAGTCTTAGCTTAGAGTTTTTGTTAAAGTTGAAGTTTAGCTTAGTAATAGTTAAGAGTTTAGAGTTTTAGCTTAGAGTTTTTGTTAGAGTTCTAGTTTAGTTTAGTTATAGTTAAGAATTTAGAGTTTTAGCTTAGAGTCATAGCTTAGAGTTTTAGTTAAAGTTCTAGTTTAGTAAAGTTATAGTTAAGAGTTTAGAGTTTTACCTTAGAGTCATAGCTTAGAGTTTTTGTTAGACTTGAAGTTTAGTTTAGTTTTAGTTAAGAGTTTAGAGTTTTAGCTTAGAGTCTTAGCTTATAGTTTATGTTAGAGTTGAAGTTTAGTTTAGTAATAGTTAAGAGTTTAGAGTTTTAGCTTAGAGTCTTAGCTTAGAGTTTTTGTTAGAGTTCTAGTTTAGTTTAGTTTTAGTTAAGAGTTTAGAGTTTTTAGCTTAGAGTCATAGCATAGAGTTTTTGTTGAAGTTCTAGTTTAGTTTAGTAATAGTTAAGAGTTTAGAGTTTTAGTTAAAGTTATAGTTTAGTAAAGTTATAGTTAAGAGTTTAGAGTTTTACCTTAGAGTCATAGCTTAGAGTTTTTGTTAGAGTTCTAGTTCAGTTTAGTTTTAGTTAAGAGTTTAGAGTTTTAGCTTAGAGTCTTAGCTTATAGTTTTGTGTTAGAGTTCTAGTTTAGTTTAGTTTTAGTTAATAGTTTAGAGTTTTAGCTTAGAGTCTTACCTTAGAGTTTTTGTTCAAGTTGAAGTTTAGTTTAGTAATAATTAAGAGTTTAGAGTTTTAGCTTAGAGTCTTAGCTTAGAGTTTTTGTTAGAGTTCTAGTTTAGTTTAGTTTTAGTTAAGAGTTTAGAGTTTTTAGCTTAGAGTCATAGCATAGAGTTTTTGTTGAAGTTCCAGTTTAGTTTAGTAATAGTTAAGAGTTTAGAGTTTTAGCTTAGAGTTTTTGTTTAAGTTGAAGTTTAGTTTAGTAATAGTTAAGAGTTTAGAGTTTTTTGCTTAGTGTCTTAGCTTAGAGTTTTAGTTAGAGTTCTAGTTTAGTTTGTTTTAGTTAAGAGTTTAGAGTTTTACCAGAGAGTCTTAGCCTAGAGGTCTAATTAGAGTTGAAGTTTAGTTTAGTTACAGTTAAGAATTTAGTGTTTTAGCTTAGAGTCATAGCTTAGAGTTTTACTTAAAGTTGTAGTTTAGTTAAGTTTTAGTTAAGAGTATGGTGTTTTACCTTAGAGTCTTAGCTTAAAGTTTTAGTTAGAGTTCTAGTTTAGTTTAGTTTTAGTTAGGAGTTTAGAATTTTAGCTTAGAGTCTTAGCTTAGAGTTTTTATTAGAGTTCTAGTTTATTTTAGTTTTAGTTAAGAGTTTAGAGTTTTTAGCTTAGAGTCTTAGCATAGAGTTTTTGTTGAAGTTCTAGTTTAGTTTAGTTTTAGTTAATAGTTTAGAGTTTTAGCTTAGAGTCTTAGCTTAGAGTTTTACTTAAAGTTGTAGTTTAGTTAAGTTTTAGTTAAGAGTTTCGAGTTTTAGCTTAGAGACTTAGCTTAGAGTTATAGTTTAGTTTAGTTTTAGTTAAGAGTTTGATGTTTTACCTTAGAGTCATAGCTTAGAGTTCTAGTTTAGTTTAGTTTCTAGTTAAGAGTTTAGAATTTTAGCTTAGAGTCTTAGCTTAGAGTTTTTGTTAGAGTTCTAGTTTATTTTAGTTTTAGTTAAGAGTTTAGAGTTTTTAGCTTAGAGTCATAGTTTAGAGTTTTTGTTGAAGTTCTAGTTTAGTTTAGTTTTAGTTAAAAGTTTAGAGTTTTTAGCTTGGAGTCTTAGCTTAGAGTTTTTGTTAGAGTTCTAGTTTAGTTTAGTCTTAACTTAAGAGTTTTTTTTTATAGAGTTCTAGTTTAGTTTAATTTTAGTTAAGAGTTTGATGTTTTACCTTTGAGTTTCAGTTAGAGTTCTAGTTTAGTTTAGTTTTAGTTAAGAGTTTAGAGTTTTAGCTTAGAGTCTTAGCTTAGAGTTTATGTTAGAGTTGAAGTTTAGTTTAGTTATAGTTAAGAGTTTAGAGTTTTAGCTTAGAGTCTTAGCTTAGAGTTTTTGTTAGAGTTCTAGTTTAGTTTAGTTTTAGTTAAGAGTTTAGAGTTTTTAGCTTAGAGTCATAGCTTAGAGTTTTTGTTGAAGTTCTAGTTTAGTTTAGTAATAGTTAAGAGTTTAGAGTTTTAGCTTAGAGTCTTAGCTTAGAGTTTTTGTTAAAGTTGAAGTTTAGCTTAGTAATAGTTAAGAGTTTAGAGTTTTAGCTTAGAGTTTTTGTTAGAGTTCTAGCTTAGTTTAGTTATAGTTAAGAATTTAGAGTTTTAGCTTAGAGTCATAGCTTAGAGTTTTAGTTAAAGTTCTAGTTTAGTAAAGTTATAGTTAAGAGTTTAGAGTTTTACCTTAGAGTCATAGCTTAGAGTTTTTGTTAGAGTTGAAGTTTAGTTTAGTTTTAGTTAAGAGTTTTAGCTTAGAGTCTTAGCTTAGAGTTTATGTTAGAGTTGAAGTTTAGTTTAGTAATAGTTAAGAGTTTAGAGTTTTAGCTTAGAGTCTTAGCTTAGAGTTTTTGTTAGAGTTCTAGTTTAGTTTAGTTTTAGTTAAGAGTTTAGAGTTTTTAGCTTAGAGTCATAGCATAGAGTTTTTGTTGAAGTTCTAGTTTAGTTTAGTAATAGTTAAGAGTTTAGAGTTTTAGTTAAAGTTATAGTTTAGTAAAGTTATAGTTAAGAGTTTAGAGTTTTACCTTAGAGTCTAGCTTAGAGTTTTTGTTAGAGTTCTAGTTTAGTTTAGTTTTAGTTAAGAGTTTAGAGTTTTAGCTTAGAGTCTTAGCTTAGAGTTTGTGTTAGAGTTCTAGTTTAGTTTAGTTTTAGTTAATAGTTTAGAGTTTTAGCTTAGAGTCTTAGCTTAGAGTTTTTGTTAAAGTTGAAGTTTAGTTTAGTAATAGTTAAGAGTTTAGAGTTTTAGCTTAGAGTCTTAGCTTAGAGTTTTTGTTAGAGTTCTAGTTTAGTTTAGTTTTAGTTAAGAGTTTAGAGTTTTAGCTTAGAGTCATAGCATAGAGTTTTGTTGAAGTTCAGTTTAGTTTAGTAATAGTTAAGAGTTTAGAGTTTTAGCTTAGAGTTTTTGTTAAGTTGAAGTTTAGTTTAGTATTAGTTAAGAGTTTAGAGTTTTTTGCTGAGAGTCTTAGCTTAGAGTTATAGTTAGAGTTCTAGTTTAGTTTAGTTTTAGTTAAGAGTTTAGAGTTTTACCATAGAGTCTTAGCTTAGAGGTCTAATTAGAGTTGAAGTTTAGTTTAGTTACAGTTAAGAATTTAGTGTTTTAGCTTAGAGTCATAGCTTAGAGTTTTACTTAAAGTTGTAGTTTAGTTAAGTTTTAGTTAAGAGTATGGTGTTTTACCTTAGAGTCTTAGCTTAAAGTTTTAGTTAGAGTTCTAGTTTAGTTTAGTTTTAGTTAGGAGTTTAGAATTTTAGCTTAGAGTCTTAGCTTAGAGTTTTTGTTAGAGTTCTAGTTTATTTTAGTTTTAGTTAAGAGTTTAGAGTTTTTAGCTTAGAGTCTTAGCATAGAGTTTTTGTTGAAGTTCTAGTTTAGTTTAGTTTTAGTTAATAGTTTAGAGTTTTAGCTTAGAGTCTTAGCTTAGAGTTTTACTTAAAGTTGTAGTTTAGTTAAGTTTTAGTTAAGAGTTTCGAGTTTTAGCTTAGAGACTTAGCTTAGAGTTATAGTTTAGTTTAGTTTTAGTTAAGAGTTTGATGTTTTACCTTAGAGTCATAGCTTTAGAGTTCTAGTTTAGTTTAGTTCTAGTTAAGAGTTTAGAATTTTAGCTTAGAGTCTTAGCTTAGAGTTTTTGTTAGAGTTCTAGTTTATTTTAGTTTTAGTTAAGAGTTTAGAGTTTTTAGCTTAGAGTCATAGTTTAGAGTTTTTGTTGAAGTTCTAGTTTAGTTTAGTTTTAGTTAAAAGTTTAGAGTTTTTAGCTTGGAGTCTTAGCTTAGAGTTTTTGTTAGAGTTCTAGTTTAGTTTAGTCTTAACTTAAGAGTTTTTTTTATAGAGTTCTAGTTTAGTTTAATTTTAGTTAAGAGTTTGATGTTTTACCTTTGAGTTTCAGTTAGAGTTCTAGTTTAGTTTAGTTTTAGTTAAGAGTTTAGAGTTTTTAGCTTAGAGTCTTAGCTTAGAGTTTTTGTTAGAGTTCTAGTTTAGTTTAGTTTTAGTTAAGAGTTTAGATTTTAGCTTAGAGTCTTAGCTTAGAGTTTTTGTTAGAGTTATAGTTTAGTAAAGTTATAGTTAAGAGTTTAGAGTTTTACCTTAGAGTCATAGCTTAGAGTTTTTCTTAGAGTTCTAGTTCAGTTTAGTTTTAGTTAAGAGTTTAGAGTTTTAGCTTAGAGTCTTAGCTTATAGTTTGTGTTAGAGTTCTAGTTTAGTTTAGTTTTAGTTAATAGTTTAGAGTTTTAGCTTAGAGTCTTACCTTAGAGTTTTTGTTAAAGTTGAAGTTTAGTTTAGTAATAGTTAAGAGTTTAGAGTTTTAGCTTAGAGTCTTAGCTTAGAGTTTTTGTTAGAGTTCTAGTTTAGTTTAGTTTTAGTTAAGAGTTTAGAGTTTTTAGCTTAGAGTCTTAGCATAGAGTTTTTGTTGAAGTTCTAGTTTAGTTTAGTATAGTTAAGAGTTTAGAGTTTTAGCTTAGAGTCTTAGCTTAGAGTTTTGTTAAAGTTGGAGTTTAGTTTAGTAATAGTTAAGAGTTTAGAGTTTTAGCTTAGAGTCTTAGCTTAGAGTTTTTGTTAAAGTTGAAGTTTAGTTTAGTAATAGTTAAGAGTTTAGAGTTTTAGCTTAGATTCTTAGCTTAGAGTTTTAGTTTAGTTTACTTTTAGTTAAGAGTTTAGAGTTTTTTAGCTTAGAGTCTTAGCTTAGAGTTTTTGTTAGAGTTCTAGTTTAGTTTAGTTTTAGTTAAGAGTTTAGAGTTTTTTGCTTAGAGTCTTAGCTTAGAGTTTTAGTTAGAGTTCTAGTTTAGTTTAGTTTTAGTTAAGAGTTTAGAGTTTTACCATAGAGTCTTAGCTTAGAGTTCTAGTTAGAGTTGAAGTTTAGTTTAGTAATAGTTAAGAGTTTAGAGTTTTAGCTTAGAGTTTTTGTTAAAGTTGAAGTTTAGTTTAGTATTAGTTAAGAGTTTAGAGTTTTAGCTTAGATTCTTAGCTTAGAGTTTTAGTTTAGTTTACTTTTAGTTAAGAGTTTAGAGTTTTTTAGCTTAGAGTCTTAGCTTAGAGTTTTTGTTAGAGTTCTAGTTTAGTTTAGTTTTAGTTAAGAATTTAGAGTTTTTTGCTTAGTGTCTTAGCTTAGAGTTTTAGTTAGAGTTCTAGTTTAGTTTAGTTTTAGTTAAGAGTTTAGAGTTTTACCATAGAGTCTTAGCTTAGAGGTCTAATTAGAGTTGAAGTTTAGTTTAGTTACAGTTAAGAATTTAGTGTTTTAGCTTAGAGTCATAGCTTAGAGTTTTACTTAAAGTTGTAGTTTAGTTAAGTTTTAGTTAAGAGTATGGTGTTTTACCTTAGAGTCTTAGCTTAAAGTTTTAGTTAGAGTTCTAGTTTAGTTTAGTTTTAGTTAGGAGTTTAGAATTTTAGCTTAGAGTCTTAGCTTAGAGTTTTTGTTAGAGTTCTAGTTTAGTTTAGTTTTAGTTAAGAGTTTAGAGTTTTTAGCTTAGAGTCATAGCATAGAGTTTTTGTTGAAGTTCTAGTTTAGTTTAGTTTTAATTAATAGTTTAGAGTTTTAGCTTAGAGTCTTAGCTTAGAGTTTTTGTTAGACTTGAAGTTTAGTTTAGTAATAGTTAAGAGTTTAGAGTTTTAGCTTAGAGTCATAGCTTAGAGTTTTACTTAAAGTTGTAGTTTAGTTAAGTTTTAGTTAAGAGTTTCGAGTTTTAGCTTAGAGACTTAGCTTAGAGTTATAGTTTAGTTTAGTTTTAGTTAAGAGTTTGATGTTTTACCTTAGAGTCATAGCTTAGAGTTCTAGTTTAGTTTAGTTCTAGTTAAGAGTTTAGAATTTTAGCTTAGAGTCTTAGCTTAGAGTTTTTGTTAGAGTTCTAGTTTATTTTAGTTTTAGTTAAGAGTTTAGAGTTTTTAGCTTAGAGTCATAGCATAGAGTTTTTGTTGAAGTTCTAGTTTAGTTTAGTTTTAGTTAAAAGTTTAGAGTTTTTAGCTTGGAGTCTTAGCTTAGAGTTTGTGTTAGAGTTCTAGTTTAGTTTAGTCTTAACTTAAGATTTTTTTTTATAGAGTTCTAGTTTAGTTTAATTTTAGTTAAGAGTTTGATGTTTTACCTTTGAGTTTCAGTTAGAGTTCTAGTTTAGTTTAGTTTTAGTTAAGAGTTTGGTGTTTTACCTTAGAGTCTTAGCTTAGAGTTTTAGTTAGAGTTCTAGTTTAGTTTAGTTTTAGTTAAGAGTTTAGAATTTTAGCTTAGAGTCTTAGCTTAGAGTTTTTGTTAGAGTTCTAGTTTATTTTAGTTTTAGTTAAAAGTTTAGAGTTTTAGCTTAGACTCTTAGCTTAGAGTTTCTGTTAGACTTGAAGTTTAGTTTAGTAATAGTTAAGAGTTTAGAGTTTTAGCTTAGAGTCATAGCTTAGAGTTTTACTTAAAGTTATAGTTTAGTTTAGTTTTAGTTAAGAGTTTAGAGTTTTTTAGCTTAGAGTCTTAGCTTAGAGTTTTTGTTAGAGTTCTAGTTTAGTTTAGTTATAGTTAAGAATTTAGAGGTTTAGCTTAGAGTCTTAGCTTAGAGTTTTAGTTAAAGTTATAGTTTAGTAAATTTATAGTTAAGAGTTTAGAGTTTTACCTTAGAGTCATAGCTTAGAATTTTTCTTAGAGTTCTAGTTCAGTTTAGTTTTAGTTAAGAGTTTAGAGTTTTAGCTTAGAGTCTTACCTTAGAGTTTTTGTTAAAGTTGAAGTTTAGTTTAGTAATAGTTAAGAGTTTAGAGTTTTAGCTTAGAGTCTTAGCTTAGAGTTTTTGTTAGAGTTCTAGTTTAGTTTAGTTTTAGTTAAGAGTTTAGAGTTTTTAGCTTAGAGTCTTAGCATAGAGTTTTTGTTGAAGTTCTAGTTTAGTTTAGTAATAGTTAAGAGTTTAGAGTTTTAGCTTAGAGTCTTAGCTTAGAGTTTTGTTAAAGTTGAAGTTTAGTTTAGTAATAGTTAACAGTTTTGAAGTTTAGTTTAGTAATAGTTAAGAGTTTAGAGTTTTAGCTTAGATTCTTAGCTTAGAGTTTTAGTTTAGTTTACTTTTAGTTAAGAGTTTAGAGTTTTTTAGCTTAGAGTCTTAGCTTAGAGTTTTTGTTAGAGTTCTAGTTTAGTTTAGTTTTAGTTAAGAGTTTAGAGTTTTTTGCTTAGAGTCTTAGCTTAGAGTTTTAGTTAGAGTTCTATTTTAGTTTAGTTTTAGTTAAGAGTTTAGAGTTTTACCATAGAGTCATAGCTTAGAGTTCTAGTTAGAGTTGAAGTTTAGTTTAGTTACAGTTAAGAATTTAGTGTTTTAGCTTAGAGTCATAGCTTAGAGTTTTACTTAAAGTTCTAGTTTATTTTAGTTTTAGTTAAGAGTTTAGAGTTTTACCTTAGAGTCTTAGCTTAGAGTTTTAGTTAGAGTTCTAGTTTAGTTTAGTTATAGTTAAGAATTTAGAGTTTTAGCTTAGAGTTATAGCTTAGAGTTTTAGTTAAAGTTATAGTTTAGTAAAGTTATAGTTAAGAGTTTAGAGTTTTACCTTAGAGTCATAGCTTAGAGTTTTAGTTAGAGTTCTAGTTCAGTTTAGTTTTAGTTAAGAGTTTAGAGTTTTAGCTTATAGTCTTAGCTTATAGTTTGTGTTAGAGTTCTAGTTTAGTTTAGTTATAGTTAAGAGTCTCGAGTTTTTAGCTTAGAGTCTTAGCTTAGAGTTTCTGTAAGAGTTCTAGTTTAGTTTACTTCTAGTTAAGAGTTTAGAGTTTTAGCTTAGAGTCTTAGCTTATAGTTTGTGTTAGAGTTCTAGTTTAGTTTAGTAATAGTTAAGAGTTAAACATCTCTCCATGTTTAAGTTAGGTTAGGTTAGGTTAGGCTAGATTAAGTTATGTTAGGTTATGTTAGGTTAGGTTAGCCTACGTACGTACGCGTACGTAGGCTAACCTAACCTAACCAAGCTAACCTAACCTAACTTAAACATGGTAAAAAGATTAAATTAGGTTAGGTTAGGTTAGATTAAGTTAGATCAGGTTAAGCTAGGTTAGGTTAGGTTAGCCTACGTACGCGCGCGTACGTAGGCTAACTTACGTACTACGTAGAGGGGAAGTAGATTTCTGGGAAATTGATTTACATAATCGGCTGGGAACTATTGATCCGCTAACGGGAACAGGATCACGTGTCTCTTTCTAAGCCAATCAGGGAGTCGGAAATATTAGCAAGACTAGATTGCAGAGAATATAAGGAAAGGATTTTTACTATAGTTTTTATTATTGTGTGAATAGAATTCAAGGAGTGAGAACAGTTTGACTTTACTCATTAGGATATATTTGTAATAATAATGAGCGGAATGTTTACACTATTAGAAGTTGATAGTGGAGTCGGTGGCAATGATACAAGAGCCCCAAACATTGCGGTGGAAATCACGAGAGGATTACGGCTTTGTCTGGAATGGGATGAAGTATATGCAAGATATGTGATATCCTTGAGCAAATTTAAAATGGAGGATTAATTATGCTTCGCTGCAAAAGTTGATATAGCTTATGTGAATAGACTTCAAAGTGCTTTAAGTGCATTAGTGAGGCATATCGAAGACAATAAGCTGTATCGCTAATTGTATATGTATAGTATTATTATTGTAATTATACAATAAAATTGTTTCGAAATCAAAAATGTTCCCTTTCTTTTTGTTAGAATGTTAGGCTAACGAATCATGGTCAGTCTAGAGTCAGCAGTCAGAGTGATAGGATTGAAAAATGAATAAATTTGAGAAAGAGAGAATTAGATTGAATCTTGTGATTATGGAAAAACATTTGATTTTGGATGATAATTTTCTCGAGTTATCCCTTCAACGAAATATATTCTCACAGGGAACACTTGACAATATAATGAAAACTGATTCTCCCCCATTGGACTATTGTATGAAACTGTGTCAATGTGACTCAAATGCTTATACTCAATTTATTGATATATTAATTGGAACAAAGCAGAATAATATCGTGGATATACTTTTGAAAACATTACCATAGATTCACTGTAGATGGCTCCGCCTTCGAAAGTGGTAGCATCACAGATTTACTCCTCTCCCATTCCTCCCTCTGAATTTATCGAACGAGGATCAGTTTCGTTTTAGCTGTGAGAGAGTTGACATCGGAAACCAAAAAAATGTTCTATACATGTCCACAATGCATGTACACTCTTGGCCGTTGGATATCATGTGAGAATTGTACAATTATTGATGACTATAATGAAAAGTGCAAATTATGTAATCCTTGTAAATTACATAGAGGATATGCAGTACAAATTAAAGGATGTAATTCATGTCTTGAAGAGATTTGTGACTCTCACCCTAGAGGACATCTGTGCTCCAATTGTCACTATGACAAATGTGATCAGTGGGAGAATACTTACCCTGGTATTATTGGAAAGAATCCCAAACGTGATTTTAGTTTATTTCTACGAGATTGGTATCGTCGTTGATTTAAATTATTCTGGGAGGAGGAATCTGGTCTGCGATTCAACTGTTGGGGTAACAAGACAATTTGGTTTCTTCGTCATCGTTGTGACGACACTGCCTATTATGACTATAAACCAAGTGATTTTAATTTGGCAGTTACTGAATGTGATTCACCATTTGAAAACACTGTATGCGATATTGCTTCAAATAGACAGATTGAAACTCGTGAATTTCATAATATGAATGCAAATAGTACCATTGACTATACAAAGAGATATGACAAGAGTGAAGTTACATTATACTGTAGAAATTGTGATCCTGACTTTACAGCCAATCAAGATCAATATACAGTGAATCTAATAGATTTACCGGCATTAGTGGTTCAAGACAGTTGTCTATACACCGAAGAAGAAGAAATCTAAAGTGAAGAATAAAGATATTGTTGTATATACATTTTTCATTTATTAACAAACAAATTCACATTTTTTACAGGTCTGAGAGGATACTTTTCGCCATAAAGTCGTTCAGACGTGGATTGTCAACATAAATGTTGAGAAACTGCCTGTAAGTATAGCCACGACATCGGAACACAAAATATAGTAGTGCATGGAAACCACAGCTTTTAGTCGTCAGATCCTGCACTCTCTTCAGATTTTGAATAATCGTTTTCCCACTGCTCTCAATATAGTTGCTGATGTGGGGAGTATAGAATGTATAGGGTAGACCAAGAGGATCAAAAAATTCAATCGTCTTCATTGTTTGAAAGATGCACAACCAATGACCAGTCTGCACAGTAGATGGACTGTTATTAACAATAATTAGGCTATTGTTGACACTTTGAATTTTTTCAAGAAAATCCGAGGGCAGACAATAGGATCTGTATTTGGATATGTAGGGGTCCATATTAAATACATTGATTATTTGACTGGTGTTCATGGTGCCAAGTCTAGTAGAACACTGCCTTCGGGAGTGATTTCCCAATAGGTTTCATACTGATTTAGCGAGAGTAGTGCAACACTCTCAGCTAACGGGTCGGCAAATGTACACTCTAAACGCACACTCCCCGCATATACTATACTCATATCCTGGGTGCCAGACAAATCCATTACAATGATACCATGTGTTTTAGCAAACATTTCTTCGGTTATACCATTTTAAAATAGTTGTGAATCATTATCTAGGCTTTGCATGGTCAACTCATACAATCTTTTATAAGATTTATCAAAAGATAGATTGTAGAGTGGGATTCCATTTACTTTGCAGACAAGAGATGAAAGTCTAAACATTTCAAATTTATGTGGGCATCCAGTCCACGATCCTATTGCACTAGCGCTTTTTACAGATGCCAAGGCCAGTTTTGACGGAATTTCGCCATTGACAAAGGAAGAGTCGGTGAAGGTACGTGACCCCGTGGCAATATGACGTTGATTGGTGATTGTATGAGGAACAAGTAGTTTAATATTATTTCCACTGGCTCTCAGTTTTTCCACTGCCAAAGCAACAAAACTCATAACCTGTTGTTTGCGTACATGTAGTATTGCCGAGGTGTGAGAGAGAGAGTTACATCAGGATTGGCAGCAAGTTCTTTTCGTAAAATGAAATTGGATGGTGCAAGCGTCAATTTTATATCCACTTTAATATTGGGTGGTAGCCATAGGGGTATATTAAATATTTCATGATATATTTTTCCAACTAGATGTAATTCACTAGTTGTAGCATTTTTAAGTGCATCTGTACTATCAGTATTAGTAATATATTCATATCCATTGGAGGTGCCTCTCAATTCCTTGTATGACTTGGGTGTCATCAGCATGAATTGCATATAGCTTGTATAATTTGAGAGATTGTTGCTTTTGCTCACCAGCGTGCCATTGATGTAGACACTGATTTGACGAAATAAATTATTTAATATGCAATTTTCATAGAATATTCCATCGGCAAGAATTGGCAATGTATTATCGGATTTCCGGACTTTCATTCGTAAACCTATAAATGTCAAATACATGTCCATAAAGTAGTCTTCATTGGAATAAATTTGAAAGTGGATATTATCGGAGAGGTGTTGCTGTGGATAGAATTGTTCATAGTATCCATGTTTTACACTCACATCAACATTTTATGCATTGAATAGATTCAATAAGGAGGTGATTGAAGGTTGAGAATCCTTAAGCGGTAGGTGTGACATCTTAGGAAAAGAAATCTAGTTTCGATCTAACAATTCTCTTCCTGGGGCTTCTTCTACTGTTTACAGCGCGTGTCGGCTTTTTATTTCTTTTCTTTGACAGGGTGTGATGTCTTAAGTTTCTGACCTGAGCAGAGACTGATGAGTGATGCACTGTTTCTCGACCTTTTTAAACCTTTTCCATTTTGTTTTAATCTCTCGCCAAGGGTTCGTGCACTGGACCTAAGATTTTCCGAAGCACTTTTCTTAAAATCCTTGCCAGAGCCCTAATCGTATAGTGTAGAGGATGCAAAATCTGTTGCAGCCGGTACAATATATTTTCTAGCCAGAGGTAGTGCAGAGCGAAACAGCTTAGCAAATCAACTGCCAAGACCGTAGCCAGACATTGACGAGCGACCTTTGTAACAGTCCATTCCACTGCCCTGTTGTCTTGGGCCAAGAGTGTTAACATAGCAGTCAATATCAGGACAAATGAATACCACTTTTATATTAGACATCTTGTTTTTGAACGATTGGTCGAAAATGACAAGTAATCACAGCCAAACCTTTTGATATTTCTAGAGGATCATCTAATTCAGTTCTTAGTGTTAACTGACAGAGTTCCAAATACGAAGTCTTTACAGGAACAGACTGAAGACGCTTTATATTGTAGTGGTGAATATGTTCTTGATTGGTTTTTCGTTCAAGAACTCGTAGGGGGTAACATTGCTATTGCCAACCCGAGATGTTTCCACAAATGAAGCATAGAGAAATATACAAGCGTCTGTGGAGAAGGCAGGCGGGTAGTTAGCAAAAATAAAATTAGTGTTTCCAGCACTTTTACCATTGAATATATTGAGCTTAAAGCCAAGAACATCCTTTAGATTATCATTGAAAATAAAGTTTTCATTGGCAATAGGTGAACTAATGTAGATCTTGCCCTCCTCCTTTGAATAGTTCAAATGAAAGGCTCCTTTTTTACGAGCGGAAATTCTTTTATTGATTGAACGACATAAATAATTCATACAGGTGAGTTCTTCATAGGGTAATTCAATATATGGATAATTCATCCAATTGATCTTTTGAATTTGTTCTTGATCACCTGAGGGTGGCGGCCAATCATAGGGTCTAATTTTTATATTATATTTGCGATCTTTTCTCAGGATATCATATGTATTTTTGAGAATACAGTCGACAAGATCCACTTTATATGCGCCGTCGAATTTGAGGGTGGGAGAGAGTTTCGTCCAAAAATCACTTGTTCTATTCAAGTCATTGTAGAGAGGATCAGAAACATTGGACATGAAAGTCACATAAAAATCATTGGGCATTGTTAATATCTTCAACACTGACCCAAGAATCAAAATCAGAATTGTATCCTAGCCAGTGAACAAGCACCTGTCTCTTGCCCCTGCGAGTACGACTCTTTAATATTTTTTCAATTTGATAAATTTCACTAGTGTTTCTAACTTTTTGCAGTTAATATTCATAAAAACCACCGAAAATCTCATCATCTTTGGTGTCTCGCAGTCGATATGTCGTGGGTGTAGTGTCTAGGATTTTGGACACTTTAAAAAGTTCAGTACTCCATAAATAATTCCCCTTTTCCAAAATATTGGTGGTTCGAATAATTCGAACAGTATAACCAACATTGAATTTCTTCTTTTTCTTCTCATTGCCATTGGAATATACTACTACTACTACTAACAACTCATCGCAGCACAAGCCGCCTGAGGCCAACACAGCTACGCACGCTCCTCCTCCACCCCAATCTATTCAAAGCCTCCCTTTTTACACCCGCCCACGAAGTTCCCATTTCCTTTAAATCTTTCTTTATGACGTCCTCCCAACCCAAACGGGGACGACCTGCTTTCCGTTTAGCCCTAGATGGTTGGCCGAAAAGAACAATCTTCGGCAATCTGTCATCCTTCATCCGAACAACATGCCCTAACCACCTCAACCTTTCTTTCATTATAGACCTAGAAAGCGGTATTGAACCACATTTTTCGTATAGCCTATTGTTTGAAATACGGTCAGTCAGCCGGGTACCCAGAACAATCCTTAAGCAATTTCTCTGGAAAACATCTAGCAAATCTTCATCCGCTTTTCGGAGCGTCCATGCTTCAGAGCCATATTTGACCACTGTCATCACTGTAGCTTCTAAGATTCTAATCTTGGTTTGCAGACTTATCTTCTTATTCTTCCAGACTTTTTTTAACTGTGAAAAAACACCCTGAGCCTTGGCTATTCTATTTTTAACATCTTCACTGCTCCCACCATCTTTACTAATAATACTACCAAGGTAAGTGAAACTGCCCACCTGATCAATCTTTTCATTACCCAACGTCACCTTTTCATCTTCACTTATTCCTAGCCTTAGTGACTTGGTCTTCCTAACATTAATTTTCAAACCAATACTAGCACCCTGAACTCGCAAAACCTCTAAAACTTCATTCATTTTGCTCACACTTTCATCTAGGATGCTTAAATCATCAGCATAATCCAAGTCCAGGAGACTTTTTCCTCCCCATTTGATTCCGTGGTCTCCCATTGCCTTTCCTGTGCTCCTTAAAACAAAGTCCATCAAAATAATCCATATAAAGGGGGATAGAACACAACCCTGCTTAACTCCTGATTTAATACAAAACCAGCTGCTAACCTCATTTCCTACCTTAACCGCAGCAGTGTTATTCTCGTACATGGCACTAATCACTTTAATGTATTTGTCTGGTATACCATACAAGGATAAAACCTTTACTAAAGCTCCTCTATCAACAGAATCGAACGCTTGCTCATAATCTATAAACTGAGGACCAAAGGTGTTTGAAAACTTAGGCACTTCTCAATTATTAACCTAAGAGTGAAAATTTGGTCAACACATCCTCTACCTTTTCTAAAACCGCACTGCTCTTCTCTTAAAACTTTGTCTACGGCATCTCTCAGTCTAAAAAGTATCATATTACTAAGCAATTTGCTACCTACAGAGACCAGACTAATGCCTCGATAATTACCACACTCACTTCTATCACCTTTCTTATAAAGTGGCTTAATTAAGGTTTTCCTAAAATCATTAGGTACTTCCCCTTTTTCAAAAATCATATTCATAATCTCCAATAACTTATTTCTAACCTCAGAGCCACCATATTTAAGAAACTCATTTACTACCCTATCAGCACCTGGAGCCTTATTATTCTTTAATCCTTTTAGTACTGTTTCTAATTCCTCCTCACAAAACAAATCTTCCTTCACATCCAAGGTATCACAAACTTTTTCATTTTCCTCTATATTTTTTTCCTGCAACTCTATCACGGTTAAGCAATTCTCAAAATGTTCGGCCCATCTCGCTTTAGCTTTTGTCTTATCGCTAATTGCCACCCCATTCCTATCTTTAACTGGGACAAGTCCGGATTGACTACTACCTCTCAATTTGTTAACGTGCCAGTACAATATTTTACTATTATGCCGTCTAGCTGCATCTTCTAAATCCTCGGCAATTTTATCCATGGCCTCCACTTCACACCTCCTTAGTTCATATTTCAATGCTTTCTCCACTTTCTTTACATTTCTTTTGTTTTCATGTGATCTATCACTCAGATAATTCTTGTACAAGTCCTTTCTCCTTTCTATTAAACTTAAAGCTTTTTCACTAATATTCTTAGCTGCAGTTCTAGCTTTCTTCCCTAATACACCTTCAGCAACTTCACAAATTATTTTTCTAAAATTATTCCAACCATCTTCCACATTATCAAATTTTAAACTCTCAAGTTTAGTATTCAACTGTTCCTGGAAAGTTTCTCTCAAATTCTCATCCTGGAGTCTACTAACATCATAACTTCCCGGGAGGTAATTACCCTTCCTATATTTCAGCTTTAAATTAACCCTTGACACTACTAGATGGTGATCTTTACTTTTAACATCAATAACAGCACTCCTATATACCCTAGTATCTTGTATTGATCCTGCCAGTCTTCGATTTACTATAACATAATCAATAAGGTTTGCTGTCTTACCATCACGTGAATACCATGTTAGCTTATGAGCCATTTTATGACCAAACACCGTATTGGTTATAACTAGATTGTTATACCTACAAAATTGCAAAAGTCTGTATCCATTACTGTTTTCTTTTCCTACACCAAATTTACCTAAGCTGGGATACCATCTATCCTTATTTCTACCAACCTGGGCGTTAAAATCTCCCAGCAATAACATCATATTTCTACCTGGGACCTTGTCTATTTGCTCCTGTAACTGTAAGTAGAATTCATCTGAGTCACTAGTATCTCCATCAGTCGGTTCTACAGGGGCGTATACTACTATAACTGATACCTTGAACTTTCTAGTCATAAAATGAGCAATTAGTATTCTATTATTAATACCTTCCCAGCCTAAACAAGACTTAGCCGCTTCCTTATTCATCATGAGCCCTACTCCCTGTCTATGTAACCCATCCTTCCTGCCTGAGTAAACAAATTCTATATCACCTAATTTCATGCTTCCTACCCCTGGATATGAGTTTTCTGAAACTCCTAATAGATCCAGTTCGAATCGTCTGAATTCGTCAGTCAAAATGTCGATACGATAGTCATTTTTTAATGTCGTAACATTCCAAGTTCCAATTTTCATGTTCTTTAAATCATTGAAATTTTTTTCGCCTCAGGAAAAGCAATGATCCCGGATACCAGTGCAGGACGGGGATCACATATCTTCTCAAGTCTACACCGAAGTGCTTAAGCCGGCTTAGAACCGGACAGCAAGAAGTCCCTGGGACCTCCATGAATGGAGGCTTTGTGCAATCCTGGGCCCATCTTGGTCACAACATGGTTTTCAGCGCTTGGCGATGCTCTTCTATCAACAAGAGTCGAAATCCTGCACAGACAATCTCAAGCCTATTGGAATATTGTTTAAGAAAAGCATCAAATGTATTTTCACTGCAATGAACTTCCCGAGGGCTTGAGTTGAACAGGGATCGATGGGGTCGTTGGTTGTATACTTGCATGATTTTTTTCTAAATCGTGAATAAAAGCAGCAGTATTTTTCAGTGTACAATATATTGAAATTAATAGACGAATCGTTCTTATCAATCGTTCAGTCAATGCAGCCTTTATTGGGCTGTGACTATGATAAAGTGTTGCATTATATTTCAATAGAAACTTTTGCATATGAGGATTAACAAATTCGCTACTGCGATCTGATTGAATTTTTCTATAGCAATCCTGTTCAAGAATACTTTCTAAAGCATGAGCAACTTCTACACCTCTCTTTGATTGCAATGGAACGGCATAGGCAAAGCGACTAAAGACACTGATTGCCACTAGAATATATTTGTAGGGTACATTGTGACGCCGTTGAATCATGTCTAAAGTTAAAAGATCAGTTTGCATTATATGCAGAGGGAAAAAGGCTTTAGTTTGTCGATATTGTTTGCCACAAAACCTGCGATTCCGATGCAGTGTGTAACTCGGTTCATTTTCTAGATACTCTTTTGCTTTTTTTAATGTGCTGCCATCTATGTCAGAAGCAACTTTAGAAAGTGTTTTGGGGGAATTTAGACTTCCCGCTTCACCAATATTTTCATAGACATGCTTCAGAACTTCAACCATTTTGAACGCAAACACGTAGTGTAATGTCCACTCCCCTTTTGCACACTGGAGGGTGAATCAATCCGTCTTCGCTTTTGACTAGTAGCCACAGGTATTATAAAATCATTGCTGCTGCTGCTAGTATTTTCCAATATTGAATCTTCTTCTTTTTTAAATGGTGATGGTGCTGGTGTTGTTGGAGGACTATATTCTCTTAGTTTCGTTAGAATTTGCTTATTGCCAATAAGACTTTTGGGGAAGTTTGATGCATTTAGAACGGTATATAGATTATTGTCAAATGATAAAAGTCCTTTACTATTCGTTACCATATCACAAATTAAATCAACTAGATTATAACTTTTCCCCTGAATTATAATTCGTTTCCCTGTGCTATCGACTTGAACTTGATCATCACCACCACTTTCCAACATGAGATATGATAATACTCTTTTACTTTGTTCTCGATAGGTCACTGGCAATAGGTTTCCAATTGTTGACACTGTGGTATTCAATTCCTTCTCCTTTGATTGCACTGCTGAATCTTGAGGAGATGTTTCCTGTTTAGAGGCATCTGTGAAGGTGACGGAGGGTCTCTCACGATAAGGTCTATGTTTGTCCACACGTCGCAATCTTGAAGTAAAACTAGCTTTTTATCATTGGCAATATTCTCATCATTAATGAATTTGCTTAGATTATCTTCATAATGTTCCACGGGCGAGATGACAAGTTCAAATGGCGTCAATTTATAGTTTTAGCCATTCTCTACAGAAAACTGTTTACGAGTCCTGCAATTATTGGCAGTAAAAGTGTAAAAAAGCTACCGCCCGCTTGAAGAGACATTTTCTTGTAAAAAATTTTCCTTTGTTTTTGCAAGCCAAGGTGCGTACAGTGGAACGATGTTGCTTTGTCTGTTGTCTAACACCTTCTGGCAAGTGTACATTGCCCTCAGTTAAATTTAAATAAAGTTCAGATATTAGATTAATGAAATCATTGTCAACACCATGTTTGAGTATGGCCTTCCTGAGTAAAGGTTTTGAAGTGCCTAAAACGGAAAATAAGTGTCTATTTTCGTGTAGTTTCTTCAGTGTCATAATGGCAACTAATAGCTTTTTCTACTGTTCACCGGAAAATACAGTAATTTCTTTGTCGAAAATATCTGTGACTACACGTAGATCCTCGGGTGAACTCTGATTAAGATCTAGCAAAATGTAGCCGTAGGGCTTATTTGTCACCTGAGTGTACGCTGACAGCAGAAATTTTGGAGCACCTGGATATATTTGCTTATTGAGAGTTATTAGCGGGCTAGAATCACGAACAACTCGGTAGATAATATGGATGGTGCAATTCAAAGCAAGGGTTCTCATACATTTGCTCTGATGAAACAGATTGTGTAGAACTAGGCTTATGGAAATGTGTTCATGATGAGAGCGAGCGGTAAACAGCTGTAACATTTCCTGTGAGACCTGTTCAATGGATTAAGCCAAACCATCAATAATCAGCCACGATTTTGGTTCAATACTATTGAAAACATCAAGTCCCCGTATGAATTATATTGGTATAGATGTGGCAATAGCTTTTATTTGATTGTAGGACTCCTGCCAAATACTATAGCAATAATAAATTTTCTTTGGTTTTTCCAAAAACATTTTATTACAATTTTGAATTATTTTAGCTAAAAGTGTCGTTTTCCTAGACATTGATGGACCACACAGAAACGACCTGAATGGTGTTTTAAATTGATACATACTGCTGGTGCTGTTGACAAGAGTCGGACTACAAATAACTGTAATCCATACTTGTACAATGAATAAGTAGTAATAATAATTTTCCCATAAATCTATCTAGTACGTTAACAAGAATAACAAAAACAATATTTCATTCATTTATTAACATAAAAACACTTTTCTGTTCAATAAGAACAACATTTAGTGAAAAAAACACTTGTTCAACAAGAAAAAAACTCTATTTGTTCAACATGAACAACAATAATGTTTATTAACAACAACAACAATAATATTTCTTAACAACAACAACAATATTTATTATCAAAAACACCTTTTTGTTCAACAAGAACAACGACACTATATGTACAACAACACTTATTGTCATAAAAAACACTTTTTGTCTAACAAGAACACCAACACTATTTGTGCACACACACACATTTTTTGTACAACAGCACTATTTGTACAACACTTAAAAAAACAACTTAAAATAGCACAGTTGAACACTATGAATTTATACCCACCAACCTCCGGGAGCCGCGGGCCAAAGGCCGGCCGCGGGTGGGACCCCCCACCTTCCGGGGACCCGCGGGCCGAAGGCCGGCCGCGGGGGGGACCCCCCAACCCCCGGGTTTGCTATGGGAAAACTGTATAAAATAGTCGCCATCGCTGAAGGTTAGGTTAGGTTTGAACATTTAAGTTAATTCATGAAAGGTTAGGTTAGGTTGGAGCATTTAAGTTAATTCATGAAAGGTTGGGTTAGGTTAGAGCATTTAAGTTAATTCATGAAAGGTTAGGTTAGGTTTGAGTTAGGTAGGTTTGGTTAATATATCCAGACCAAGTTGGTTGCGATAGTCTACACATTCAACCCGGTCTGAAATTCTATAGTGGCCGTAGGGGAGTACATTTACAGCATTCTCGAGCACAAAGACTTTATCGGATATACAAGACATTGCATTCTTTTCCACTCTAACAGTATAATTTTTATACTGTAGAGAGCGAATTGCAAGCACTTGTGCTCTCGGCACTAGGCTACTCTCTACACAGGTTCTGTACACACTCATGTTGAAATTGTTCTTTACAAAATGTGTAGGCACCCCTTTACACGCCTGCTTTACATCCCTGTTATGAGTTTCAACGCAATAAACTTTAGGACCCGGGAACACCCTATTGGATATCAAATCACTCCCCGTCTCTGATTTTAGCATGAGTAGTTGATTGGGGGCCTGACGTTTCACCAACTCGGGGTAGAGGGACGGATTCCAGTTAGTGAAATCCATCCGCGAGCTGATGTGTTCTCCATTTTCTAAATCTCCCAATAAATCCCCGGTTTTTACTTTTAACAACAGAGAACCTGTATCCCCATAGTACACTTGAACCTCCCTCTCCCTTGGCCGTTGTACCTTGCACACATTGTAAAAAAAAACGACAACATGAGCTTTTTGGAAATTTCAAGTACTGAACTGCCTCCTGCTATATTCTTGTTCAGTACCACATTTCTCTTTTTCCTGTGTAGAAGAACCAAGCTTGTCTCTCTGCTCGTGAACGATGTAAAATTGGGGTCTGCAATAATTCGTGCACATTCTTGAGGGTCAGTAACGACATCACAACGAGATATGTTCCGTACGGTTTTACACATTTTGCCAAACGCAGAATTTAGAATGAGATTGTACATTTCCTTTTCTAATTTACTGTTTGCCCGAGAGCGTTTATCGACAAAGGTATCGATAGACGTCTTCAAATAAGGTTTTTGATTGAATTACAGGACCCTATGTATTTTGGTGATCTTGAAACCATTGTTCACCATCCAGTGCAAAAGCACATGGTGAACAACGATATTCTCTTTAGGATCCAGATCTTCAATCAGTTTCTGCTTGGAGGGGGTCCAGTGCATCCCCATATCCTCAACCAATGATCGATTGTATGGACTCAGTGAGTCCTTGGTCACTGGTCGATTGATAAAGGGGAAAAAAAAATCTCTGACTGAATCATGAAGCTCCAATGGAATGTGTCCGTCAATTTCAAAGAACCATCCTTGTGGCCCATTGTCCTCGACGGTGTTAATGTCGGGGAACTCACAAGGATTCTCAAGCCATTTATAGTTCCCACACGGAAAAGAGTAGTGAGACATTGCCGAGGGATATAACGAGTTCATGTCAAGGAAAACTGCATTTGACTTTGCACCAGTGTCTTGCCCGCTTAGATCTGTTGTCAAAACGCGATCTCCATGAAAAACATACCCACCCCTCATTGACCTTTCTACAAAAAGGTGTTGATCAACATCAGTGATCAACCCTATTTCCTCTTTACTAATTTTAAAATCAAGTCCATCCCCAAATGTGGTGTGGAAAAATAATATCCTATTTCTAGACCAAACTCTGAATAGATTTGATCTGTGTTTTTACAGACAATATCTAACAGAGTTAAAACGACACTGGCCACGTACAGTCTACAATAATCCCAACCATTTTTACAATTACCCTTAGCCCACACCTTCTTGGCAGATTCATATTCCTCGGCTGTGCATTCACTGTTGGTGAGTAAATTATAGAAAGCTTCAATTGGAGGTAGTTTCTCCTCGCTTAAGCGAGTGCCAGAACAGTAATAGTCGTATGCATATACACCTTTACAGGTCAATAGGTCATACATTTCACTGTCTGGAAAGTGCTGTTTAAGCAAAGGAAAACTATCAAAATTGTCACTTTTCTGCACTTGAATCAATTGACTCAATGCCTTGGGGAAAAAACTAAAAGAATCTAAAAACCTGATTTTATTCAGGCATGTATGCCAGTTATTCACTACCTGCCATTTCAACTCGAGAAGCACCAACTTCTCAGCTGATTTAGTGATGATGTTATAGGTAAATGAATTGTTTACCCATGGACTATCTACTCCCCCTCCCTCCCTGTGCATACGTGCCAAAAATGGTAAAATAAATTTTAAATCATATTTGCGTTGTGAATGAAAACCGGAATAAAAAAACTGCTGGCTTACATTCACATTGCACGATTGATGTGCTACCCCTCTAAAATTACTACCCCCAGATGATATTTCCTGCCACAAGTGATTGTGGTCTCTGACTTTCCCCTTCCCCCTCTTTTCCCTCTAGTACCCTTCCCCTTAACCCCCTCTTCAAACTCCCCCTTCCAAACCCAGCATATTTTTTGATTTTTAATCGCAAGACCATCCTCTGCAGACAATAACATTGGGTAATGGGTATTTCTCAAACGAGAAATAGCGTCATTTGCAGTGCCAATTAATTTGGTCAGTGCCTTGACCATGCACTCATCCTCATCCAACGTTTCAACTATTTCTAACAACTGCATAGTGTTAGAACTGTCTCTTTGTGCATGGCATAGGCAACTGCAATGGTTCGATGTTCTTTGATTTGATTTGGCAATAGAGGATCGTTCACTTCCACTAGCTTCGCCTCACAATCCAAAGAGATTTCATTGCTTTAGAGGAGGGTATTTTGAAAATTTTTAAAACGTAAAATTGCCCTATCACCTGAAACCGTTTCCACTGACTGTTTCCACTTCATATGATCCCGTAGTTTTAAATCGCTACAAAATTGTGACAGGCATGTTGGACAGTATAAACGTACCCCTAGATTCCTACCCCATCCCAGAACTCTACTGATGTCTGTAATAGGATTAAAATGGCCAATTGCATTGGGTTCACTAGGGGGTGTGTACTACAACAAAACCCAGTGCTTCACCAATTCAATCGACGGGCCCCTTACTGGGAACACCACCCCCTTCTTATTAGACCGAGCCCCATCCTCAAATTCAGTTTCATATTGAACCACAGTAACGCCGATATTTAAATGGGCATTGCCCCTTTCAAAAATATCATTGGACCTGATTGTTACTGGGTATTTTGCCTCTAAACATGAAAAATCTACAATGGAAAAATCAGACCCCACCTTCCCATGTACACCCCAATATTCTAAATTTTTATTTTTAGCAACATCTGCTAGAGGCTCGAAAGCTGAAATGAGGAAAGCATACATGAAACATTTTGGACCTGTTTCGAAACAGATTCGTTGAACGCCTTGACAACCCTCTAAATCTGGATTATATTTTAAAACTGTACCCATGTCCCTATGCTCCCCTCTTAAAATAAAATCTTTTTTAAATTTACAAATATTAACGCTTAAATTTTCAACAAAAAGAACCACAGACCCACTCCCATTTTCGCTATAATTTTCGAGATACGTAATAATGTGATCTATCCAACCATAAAAACTAATTTGTAATTTTCTAAATTTGGATAGACCACTAGCATCTCGGTATCTACATAATGATGATAAGCCTCGCTTTTACCCTCATTTAAATAAAACACCTTTAAAACAATTGAACACTTAATTGAATCCCTACCCCCCCCCCTCACAACTGAATCTGGTTTTCTAACAGTGCACGAATTCTATCTACATATATATGGACAATTTCTATAGGGTCAAATACAAAATTACCCCCCATAAGCGAATTAAAAGGATCCCCAAAAGTCGCAGTGTAGACAACTATTGTATTTAAAATTGAGTTTGAGAGCTGAATGTCAGGAAATATTGTAAATTGGGTATTGTCACCCTCCCCCTCCCCCTCTTGTATATTATCCCCCCCCCCTTCCCCAACATTGTTCAATAATAGGGTTTTTCGAAGCGATTTCTTTAATTTGAAGTGTGTTCATGTAATCTGAGGGGGGAGGGTTCCCTGTTAATTCCCTGGTAAAATCATCTAAAAGCTGCAAAGTATTCGGACTTAGCAAAGGTAAGTCCCCCTGCTCAACTGTGCTACTATCTACATTAAAAAAAATCAGTTAAAAATCGTCAATATTATATGGAATTTCGTTAACGATACCATCCCATGGCTAATTGTTGCAAATGAACTCCACAGGTGCATCTTCTTCTCCAACTGACGAGCAGGAGGGGGGATGGCGAATATGGAACCAATGCAACCTATAAAAGAAAATAGCTTATTTTCAAAGTGTCTAAATCACCCTATTTTTAAAATTGGATTATTATTTACGTATTATTTAAAACGCGCTTAGTAGTAGTAGCAGTAAGCACATAGTAGCATTTGGTTAATTCACTGTACCCTACTCTATATATTCTGAAAGTTCCAACTGAATATAATCTAAAACATTACATAGTTGGTTTTGATTTTGTTCAAACAACCCCTCAAAAAATTTCATATTAATACTCTATCTGCTTTGAAAAAAACCGGGGTCTTTACTTGATTTGAAATGGATAGCCTATCCCTTTCAGGCCATATCCTCTCATGATACACAACTCATTCCGATAGAAAGCTGTTTTTATAATATTTGTAGAGGCAAGGTGAAGCATTCGCTAATAAAGCAGTTTATATCGCAAAGATTTTGCTACTTACTATGGGAAATTATGATCGGAACATAGTGTCTTTTTATTTGGCTTCACTATGAGAGTTCAGCTGGCTGAATGTATGCAATAATTAAACAATTCAAAGGGAGAACGTTATATTTTATCAGATTGAAAAAATAGTGAAAAATGTCTTTTAAAATCTCTGACACGCTTTTACTGTGTTGAAAAATGATGAAATGAAAGGTCTAAAGAGTTGGAAGAAATAAGTAGATATTTCTGTAACCAGATAGAGAGTAGAGGTAAAAATGCTTACATTCCCATATTCCGGCTGGACTTGTATGCCAGATGGTCCTGGTGGGGCGGTGACATCACACAGTTGTGTAATTGGGGCAGCAGTATCAGTGGCTTGCATCGATGTGGTGGTGGCGGCGATGTCACTGGCTTGCACAGATGAGTCACCGGGGTTCATCATCCTGTGAGCAGCCGCCCATTCTTTTTTCGGTTTTTGACCAGACTGTATTGCTGCCTGCATGGAGGACACAGGGGGCTGGTAAAGCGTGGCCCTGGATGGCTCAGCTATTACGGATTGTATAGATCGTGTGGAGGCTTTGTGTAATGCGCCCGTGGACAACCCAGCATACCTTATGACAGAAGGCCGTGATACTCCAGCAGGAGTCACTTCATTTAGCCTAGCCCTCTTGCTCGGGGGATGACATTCTTCAAAATTGTCCTTAAAAAGAAGAAAAAATTTAGTATGGAATAACGATTCCCTTTTTTACAGAAGCAAAATTAGTACCCCCGCTACTAACCAGAATTTATTGTCAGGCATAATTTTGTCTAGGAAGCATTTATCTCAAAGAAGCCCCTCTTCCTTTTCAGTGAAGCAAAAATAAAAATTTGCAAGAAATATACTAGGCTTATAAATCAAACGTTTTTATTACACAACTTGTGAAAAATAAACCTTGACAATCAGTAGTCTGTAGCCTTAGGATAGACATCAATGTTTCTATTTTTACCATTTAGAAAATTTAAAAAAAGAATATTATTCTTTAGAGCGAACAACTGCATCAAATCCAATACACTGATTTAAAATATAGATCTCAAAATAGTCAACCATAAATATGGTATAATTAAAAGCTAACCAAACACTAAACTTCAGTGTTGCGTGTCGGAATGTCCACATTAGTTTTCTTGTCAAAGGGTGTACATGTCTGCACAAAGAATCCCCCTTACTTTTCACACCAAATTTAAAAACCATAGTTTTCACCCCCTCCCCACCCCTGAGAATATAAAAGACACTTTATCGAAAGAAAGCTAGAAAAAAGGAATAATATGCACTCTAAAGGACTGTTAGCACCAACCCCATCCCCCGCCTTTTACATAATTTCCATGTCCTAAATATATCTCTTTTAATTTTGCAGACAATTTGTTCCCCTCTTCCATACAACATAGAATTTCGCAAAGCCTGTAGCCTTACAAGCTTAATTAACAGCAATCTCTTTTCGCGCGAAACTGTTTTTAATTTGACTGGGAAAACTATCCTTTTCAGCTAAAGCTTTGCTAAGCCGTTGTCATAATTCATGAGAACTAACAAACAGGATGTACTTGACGGGTGTCAGTAATTATCAGCTATTTAAATCTTAGCGGTTTAGCGTCATAAGGGGGTCAGTATACCTAAGAGTTGACAAAAGTTGGCTGTCACTTTATGTAGGATACAGAAACCAAGAATTTATAAAAAAAAAACAGAATTATTTCCAATGGAAGAACTAAAATCGTAAACAGGGGGAGGGGTGGTGGTTTACATGGTAAATAAAGAGCGTATTTTACGCTTTCTATTGACTATAAACATCAAATAGTGGAGTTTGTATTGTGGGGGGGGGGGTATACCCTGAATTGGAATTTGCTGGAGGGGGACTATTTAAAATGATTTTATTTGGAAATAAACTAAGAAAATTTACTAAACAGAACTCACATTATTAATCATTGTAGCCAAGGTTTCCAAGTCATCAATATTCAATGCTTTATCCATGGTGTCTTAAAACTGTATGATAATTTAACCACAACGCATGTCCGTTATATACAAAATCTCAAGGGCGAATTGTGATGTAATGGGAAACCTTACGTAACTTCCCTGATTGACTTAGAAAGAGACACGTGATCCTGTTCCCGTTAGTGGATCAATAATTCCCCGCCGATTATGTAAATCAATTTCCCAGAAATATACTTCCCCTCTAGTCGATCAATACATTGCCCGGTTAGAATTCAATGCGCATGTGCAAACTTCGTCCCGGAGTCAATACAGTTAGAAACAACAAATAAATTGACCTTGAAAATGGTGTCATTGACCCGTTAGACTCGATCAATAATCCTTGAATAAATTATAACCTGTCACCGTTAGACTCAATTATAGATGGCAGTAGTTGTGCCCCGTTGCGTTGGTACCCCCTTCCCTACTGACACTCCCCCCAAAGCCCTCCGGGCAAGGGTTGTGAGTTATACTCTGGGGGCATATAAGGTTTTTATTGAAAGTGTTGTTGTAGAAAATTCAAAAAGGGCTCATTTGATTGGAAATTGAAAGGGCTAGTGCCTTTTTTAATAGTCGAAAGTGATAGGAGGGCAACTAACCCCCCTCTCACGCCCACCATTTCCGCAAACACATCCAATCAAAATTTTGAGATAGCCATTTTGTTCAACGTAGTTAAAAGTTCTGGAAATTAGGTCTTTGTAGATGACCCCCCCCCCACCCTCCACAGCCCTCATGGCAATGGTTGTAAGTTATGCCCTTGGGGCATGTAAGGCTTATAGAAAGTGTTGTCGTAGAAACTTCAGAAAGGGCTCATTCGAATGGAAATTGAAATGGCTAGTGCCCTTTTTAATAGGTGAAAGTGATTGAAGGGCAACTAACCCTCCTCTCCCGCCCAATATTTCCCCAAACACATGCAATCAAAACTTCGAGATAGCCATTTGGTTCAAAGTAGTTGAAAGTTTTGGAAATTAGGTCTTTGAGGATCATAACCCCTTCAGAGGCCTTAGGGCAAGGGTTGTAAGTTATGCCCTGGGGGCATATTAGGTTTTTATAGAAAGTGATGTAGTAAAACTTCAAAAAGGGCTCATTCAATTGGAAACTGAAAGGGCTAGTGCCCTGTTTAATAGTCAAAAGTGATTAGAGGGCAACTAACCCCCCTATCACGCCCACAATTTCTCCAAGCACATCCAATCAAAATTTCGAGATAGCCATTTCGTTCAATGTAGTTGAAAATTCTGTAAATAAGGTCTTTGAGGATGACAACCCCTTACAGCCCTCAGGGTAAGGGTTGTAAGTTATGCCCTGGGGCATATAAAATTTTTGCAGAAAATGTTGTCGTAGAAACTTCAAAAAGGGCTCATTCAATTGGAATTTGGAAGGGCTAGTACCCTTTTTAATATTCAAAAGTAATTAGAAAGCAACTAACCCCCCCCCTCTCACGCCAACTATTTCCCCGAACACATTCAATCAAAATTTAGAGATAGCCATTTTGTTCGACGTAGTTGAAAGGTCCGGAAATTATGTCTTTGAGGATGACAAACCTTCTACAGCCCCCAGGGCAAAGGTTGTAGCTTATATCCTGGGGCATATAAGGTTTTTATAGAAATTGTTGTCTTAGAAACTTAAAAAAAACTTTTATTTATTTACTGGAAAGAACAAATGAATATGGATTAACAGTTTAATATATACTTATATTCATTCCTGTATTTCTCAATAATTTTGCCTGAAAATTTGCCTGATTTTCTGAAAAAGGGGGAAAGACCCCCAAAACATGAAGAAATTGTAATGAAAATCATACCATTTGATTCAGTATATTAGAGAGCTCTGTTGTAGAAATTTCAAGCTCATATCTAGAAAAATGTTGAATTTCTTATTTTTGGCCAGAAAAAATATCTAGCCAAAATGGAATTTTCTGTGGAGGGGGGTCTAATGAGAGGATTTTCCGGCGGAAGAAATATTTGCAAGATATGTTTCCAATGGGGGGATGGGAGAAAGGAGAGGTTTCTTGGGATGATTTGAAAACTGGTCAGAAATTAAATAGAAGCAACAAGTTTTTCCAAGTTTAAGTAAGTAGTAACACTAACACTTGAAATGAGCAGAAATTATTCTGTACATGAGAAGGGATGCCCCACCCCTACCTCAACTCTTGCTCTTTGCAGTAAAGCTTGAATTGTTGTGAAATTCAAGGTCATAAGGGACCTTGAATTTGAATGAGAAGTATTATTAAAAAACTGAAAGACTTGGCGCAAAGAGCGAGGGTTGGGGAAGGAGCAGCAACCGTCATATATGGAACAATTTCTGCTCATTTCAAGATTTAAAGTTTCTCATTACTTTCATTTGGAAAAACCTGTGGGTCTTTTATTTAATTTCAGCGACAGGAATACTTCTCACTAGCGCATTCGTATAGTAGAAACCCTATTAGTTCTATTATAAAACCCTATCTCAAGCCCCTATAGGTTCCCAAGAAGGCTTTTGGTCTTGCCTTCAATAATGGTGCTAGGGGGATACCAACCTTCTCAGTAGGGTAATCTTTTTTAATGTAGCATAAAAGGTTATATTCACATTCCTACCGAAACAGGGTTGGAAAAGTGGGGTGGGATATCATAAGCATCACCAGAAAACTATTGGGGGGATTGGCAAATGCTGCCAGAAGCTTTGTTTTCACAGAATTTAAATGATAATAATGTTTCATAACGGCTATTTAAATACAATGTTTAATGTCTTCTTACTCCCCTTGGGAAGTTGCCCCCTACTGGTGTCGTTGGGAACATGCATACACAATAGGTTGGTTCAAGCAATTCACTTTAAAATCGTGAATACGATTACTCTATAAAAATTTTTGCTTTTCCAACCTCCATCTTCCTAAAAAATATTCGAGTTGTGCGTCTTTTTCAGGGATGAATATCATTGTCGAAGCATTGTTACATGAATATTACAATTAAATGTAAAAAAAACAGGAGTTGGAGGAGGGACAACTAACCTTTTTTACATTTAAGAGAACCTTGGGTCAAGAGTTCGTGGTAACCATTTGTAAGTATAAAGCAACCCTCGTCAATGTAATAAGATTCGATTATAAGACACGCAACAACAAAATTTATTATTCAAGCTGATTCTAAATATACGAAATGTATTAATTTTAAAATCACTTATTAAAATCTATTAGCACATATATCTATTTTATATATATAATATATATATATATATATATATATATATTATATTATATAATATATATATTATATATTATATATATATATATATATATATATATATATATACTATATATATATATATATATATATATTATATATATATATATATATATATATATATATATATATATATATATATATATATATATATATATATATATATATATATATATATATATATATATATATAGTCTCATTGGAATTGTAGCTGTGTTGAACCCATTCTGATTCTCGCTGTTTCTTGTAGTAGTCACTGCCGCGTATCTCCTAATCGTGTATTTTCTTCGTTCTCGCAGTAGAATATCTTTTAACCGCATATTTCTTTGTTTTTCATTTTCTTTTATAATTACTACAGAAACTTTTTCAATACCCTTTACCATAGCTGATCAGATTGGTCTTGTCACATTTGATGGTCTAGGTTCTTCATATGTCCTCTAGGCATTATGAAACTGCTTAAAACGCTTTTTGTAAATAGACCTATTGCACATGGTACTTCCTACTTATCTATATTCCTTGCGTAATGTTGCATGCGTTATAGATATAAAAACGATACGAATACTCCTGGGGAAAGGGAAGGATGCAATTTATTCTATTTAAATGTGCTCATAAATATTACGTCATTCATAGGAATTTTTTTTCCAAAATTAAAATTCCAAATGAATTTTCTCAAACTGGTGATCTATGCAGATCGTTTTTGTAGGCCAAAATTAAAAAAAAAAACAAGTTTTTTTGTTGAAAGTAAGGAACGACGTTAAAACTTAAAACGAACAGAAATTAGTCCGTGTATGAAAGGGGCTGTCCCCTCCTCAACGCCTTGCTCTTTAGGCTAAAATTTTTTATTGTTTAAAAAAAATAATTGTTGTGAGAAAGTCAAACTTTAGCGTAAAGAGCAAGGTGTTGAGGAGGGACAACCCCTTTCATATACGGAATAATTTCTGTTCGTTTTAAGTTTTAACGTCGTTCCTTACTTTCAGTTCAAAAAACTTGTTTTTTTAATTATATTTAATTTTTGAACGTTTTTGAATTAATGCAGGTTTTGATTTTGGCTCACCGTACATGAATAATTAAAACAAAATTTGCATATTAATTTTACTTTTATTTGGTTAAATGGCTTTCTCGAAACTTGTTTAATTTTATTTACGAACGTTTTTAATAGTAATAACTATACTTAACTTACGAATTAACTTACGTAACGAACTTATATATTCATATATTTTTAATACGTATATTAGGGGCTCGCCCCCTAGTCAATACCTCGTTCTTTAAGCTAAAGTTCGAATTAAGTTCCAATTTTTTAAAAATGGCCCCTTAATCACAAAGACCGTTATTTAGAATAAATAGCTCTTATGAAAGCACTAAAAAAAATCTTTGGCTTAAAGAGCGAGGTATTGAATAGGGGGTGAACCCAGTCATACACATAATATTTTCTGTTCGTTTTAAGTTTTGATGTTACTCCTTATTTCCAGTTGGAAAACTTGTTTTTTTATATGTGATTTCTGATCTTTTTTTTAAATAGTGCCGGGAAATTTATTGTCAAAATCCTGAGGAGGGGGGGGGGGGGTAAAGTTGAGAGCCAAATTTCACCTAATGTCAAGAAAAACTGATCTGTTTTTCTGTAGATGCTTGAATTCCCGTATGTTTATCTTAGTTTTAACGAGGATTTTTTGAGACGTATGTTTCAGCTGGGGGCATACTGGGGTTTTGGATGCAGCTGTCCCCTGCGCTATAGCAGATTAAGCTCCTGCAAAGGGGCAAAATCATCCCTCATATTGAAGAGATGATAGCCTGATTGGGATAATCATACTTAATTTCGAAAAGCAAATACGTTAAATAAGCTCTTTGTCTCTAACCATTGCTGGGCAAACGTTAAATTTCAATCGGGTTTGAGTGCAACCCACCTCACAATTATGGTAACCCTGGGTATGCTAGAAGAAACGAAAAGAAATCAAATGAAAAACAAATGTTTTCTCAAATGAAAGTAAAGAGCGACATTAAATCTTCAATGGAATAAGAAGTAATATTAAAGCACTATAAGACTTCAGCGTAAAGAGGAGCAGATTATGGAGAAAATAGCCTGCCTGATATTTGGGAGTAATTTCTTTTCGTTTTGTTTTAATGTCCCCCCATTACTTTCATTTGAGAAAACTTGTTTTTTTATGTAGTTAATATATCTATATTATTTTTAGCAGGTCAAGCGGGGGGCTTATGAGGCGGAGGCCTCCTTCGTATATAAGCTAATTTGCGTTCGTTTTTAGGTTCAAACTCAACTTTCATAAGAAAACCGAGTCCTATTTTTATTTAATCTGATCTGGATTCAGTGCCTTAAAGTATCTAAAGTTACCAAAAAGAGAATTCTCTTTTCAGGCCAATCCAAGTGTTTTAGTGAAGAACATACTGCAAATTTTTTCGATTTCTATTTTCTTGTAATCCTGCAGATTAAGGGCAAAAACGACCACAAACTTTAACAGTTAGCCTTAGTTTATTGTACCTCATCTATAAGCCCGAATCTACTATCCATTTTCAAAAAAAAGAAATATCACTTGGCTTGGTTAAACCCTTGAAGCATTTCAACAAATGTCTCATATGTTGGTACATATATTTTAAATTACTGCCAGCTGGCCAAAGTGTAACAAAACTATTCTCAAGTTCAAGGCTTACTGAACATTCAAGCTCTACTAACTATGCATTTATTTTCCCAATCTTAACAGTTTAAACTGTCAATAAATTAGCTGGCTAAATTACTCTCAATATTGCAGCCATTTGAAATTAGTTGACATGGGCCTAAAGAATTTAAGTTATAGTTCGTAATTAATGTTTCATTGTTGAAATAATGAGTAGACAATGTTTTCCCAGGGTTTATTTTATTGCCAAAAAACGGTACTTATCTGTTTATAGCAACCCCATTTAAGTTCTTCATTTATTGACGCACTGTAGAACCCGGTTTTTTTCCGCTAATATCTTTCAGCTTAGCCTAAGACAAGACAAAGACAGGTGACAGAATAGATGGAGAAATATATAATTTGGGCTATATATTTGCACATTAGGGGGGGGGGGGGCTCGTAAATTATTTAGACAGTTTGAAGTTAGAAAAAAAATTCTTATTTCATAATATGCAGAATAATTATAACTAACACATTTTGTAAGCAGACCCGCTATAATTTTTCCCCCCACCCCACCCCCTATTCAACGCAAAAATATAGAATATTTTTTAGTCAGAATTTTTTTAGTCAGGATATTTTTTAAAGTAACCACAAAAATATTTTTTGTGATGGTCTGATGTTCCTTGTAGACAGAAAAGTTTATAAGGGTGTAATAGCTTTTCAGTTATACCAGAAATGTTGACGTATTTTACAACATCTTTTATATATAATAATAATAATGTTAATAATAATAAGAACACGGTACAATAGGTACATTGTTTTAAACATAAACGTATTTTATATTTTACAATTATCTCTCCCTTAGAATCTAAGGGAGGTATCATTAAAGTAGCTATTTTCCGATATTTCGTTTTAGTAGCGCAAGAGCAATAAAACTGACATGATTACTCACGTACAATGTAAAAAATAAATTGGGTTCGAAACGAAATATTTATTGGAATTTATTGGAATTAATTTTCAATAGTGTTTAGAGTCAAAAACATCCATGGAATTTTCAATACATTGTAAGTTTCGACATTACCATACGTTATTTCCGAACAAGGTTAGGATTTAAATAGTAGACTTGTCAAAAATTAAATTAGATTTGACCATAAAGCTATTAAAAGTAACTTGTTCAATTAATATTTACACGGAATCTTGGGATTTACAACATAATAAAGGTAAAGCCAATTGTCGGTGCTTACTAAGAATCCAGAAAAACACGCGAAGAACCGCATCTAGAATCTAATGAAATCCTAATGAAAAAAAATGTTTCCACTGCCTTGTGAGGTATTGCTCGCTCCATGAAAAATGTTTTAAACTTTAGTTTTTTAGGGTTGAAGGGACAAAAAGGTACCTAGGTCACGTTAGGTTACTTATTTGATATATGCTATTCTTTAACCCCCCCCCCCCATCCCTAATGTGCAAATATAAAGTCCAATTTTGTTCATAAACTATTACATTTTCATCCTATCTTGTTTTATTTAATTATCATTAACGAAAATTCACTTCTCGTGTGTTTTCTGGATTCTTAATAAGTACCCAATTGTCTTCCTCGATTCCAAACAAGTATACAGAATTAAATGTTTATGCTTAGAAACACCCATAATTTATAGATACGTGACGTGCAAGCAAAAAACATCTCTGTACAGAAATTGCTCTTTCATAGAATTATTTCGTGTATTCTTTTACTTTTTCTATAATGGTTTTCTTGTGAGTTTCTGTAGTTAGAAAATTGGTTAAGAAGCAACCCTAATTGAAAATCCCTCAAACATCCTGGAATCCTTTTTGTTATAAATCATCATATTTTAAACAATCTAGCTAGTTTTGCAAGTCAAGTCTGCTATGGATTTCTCTCAATCTGTTCAAACAGTTCGTGGTAACGAACTGTAAGTAAGGAGCGACCCGGCTCAATGGTAACCGAAACTCTAGAAAACGGGTTTTTGATACCAATAGATATATCAAAAGAATCAGATTTCAATGCTGATTTCAAATATATAACTTTCATCAAGTTTAGAGCTACCCATCAAAAGTTACGCGCCTGATAAAATTTGGCTGATTTTCAAAAAAAGGGGGAAAGACCCCCTAAAAGCTATAGAACCTTAATGAAAATCACACCATCATATTCAGCGTATCAGAGAACCCTACTGTAGAGGTTTCAAGCTCCTATCTACAAAAATGTGGATTTTTGCATTTTTTGCCAGAAGAAAGATCACGGATGCGTGTTTATTTGTTTGTTGTTTGTTTTTTTTTTTTTCCCAGGGGTGATCGTATCGACCCAGTGGTCCTAGAATATCGTGGGAGGGCTCATTGGAACGGAAATTAAAAGTTCTAGTGCCCTTTTTAAGTGACCAAAAAAAATGGAGGGCAACTAGGCCCCCTCCTACGCTCATTTTTTTCCCAAAGTCACCCGATCAAAATTTTGAGATAGCCATTTTGTTCAGCATGGTCGAAAATATGATAAAAATGTCTTTTAGGATGACTTGATCCCCCAAAGTCCCCAGGGAGAGGGCTGAAAGTTATGAACTTTACTCAATGTTAACATATAGTATTGGTTATTGGGAAGTATACAGACTTTTTCAGAGGAGATTTTTTCTGGTAGGTGGGGGAAGGAGAGGGTCGGGGGCTATATGGAAGGATCTTTCCATGAAGGAAGTTTTCATGGGGGAAGGGACAATGCTATGAAGGGGGCGCCGGATTTCCCAGCATTATTAAAGAAAAAGATCAGGAATTAAATAAAAAAAAACAAGTTTTTCAACTGATCAACTGATTGTGATTAAGAGGTCATTTTTAAAGAACTGGAAAAAAAAATTCGAACTATAGTTTAAAGAGCAGGGTATTGACTAGGGGGCGAAACCCCTAATATACGTGTTAAAAATTTATGAATATAGAAGTTCGTTACGTAAGTTAATTCTAAGTTACGTATATTTATTACTAATAAAAACGTTCGTAAATAAAATTAAACAAGTTTCGAGAAAGCCATTTAACCAAATATAATATGCAAATTTTGTTTTAATTATTCATGTAAGGTGAGCCAAAATCAAAACCTGCATTAATTCAAAAACGTTCAAAAATTAAATAAAAAAACAAGTTTTTTTAACTGAAAGTAAGGAACGACGTTAAAACTTAAAACGAACAGAAATTATTCCGTATATGAAGGGGGCTGTCCCCTCCTCAACGCCTCGCTCTTTACGCTAAAGTTTGACTTTCTCACAACTCTATTTTTTTAAACAATAAAAAAACTTTAGCGTAAAGAGCGAGGCGTTGAGGAGGGGACAGCCCCCTTCATATACGGAATAATTTCTGTTCGTTTTAAGTTTTAACGTCGTTCCTTACTTTCAGTTAAAAAAACTTGTTTTTTTTATTTAATCTTCCTTCTAAATGGAATCCTTTCAAATGTATAAATAGTTTGTTTGAAAAATTACCAAGGTGCGTTTTGAAAGTTTTATTTTAGGTATAATTTTTCTGTATGGTCGATGTAGACATATTGAAAAGGCAAAGTCTTAACAAAAAAGTATCCTCTTAAAATAACCGAATAGAATTAAAAGTCCTAAGTGTAAGCAGTCTAAGAAACATTTTTTTTTTTTCTGTAGCCTTGAATAGAAACATGAGTTTCATCTTCTTTGGTTGATGTTTTGACAAATAAAAAGCAAAATGTAAAGAGCAACTGACAATAGCGCTAAGAAGGCATAAGGGAGGAAAGGGGGGAGCCCACTCGATATTTGTGACAACTTAATTGTAAAGCCTTATTATCATTTTGATTGTCTTTTTTCGGCGTTATTACTGGAGTTTCAGGCAATTTAACAACATATTCTTTGAAATTAAAATCGTTTTTAGTAGGGTACAAAGGACACTCTATCCTTTAGAGGTTTCAACGGGGTTCAACCCCTACTCTTATTTGCTTCCTATTGGTTCTTATTATGGTAATTAAGACTCATCTCAATCCGTCGTTAGTTTCTCATTTTGGTTTCATCTTTAGTTTATGTTTGTTCATCGCGTGTAAGGGACGAGCGTGTTTACAGAAATGAAAAAACACCAAATGATAAAAAAAAACTGGACTCTTTGGCTGGCTTGAGACTGAAGGACCAAAACCGTATAAAATTTCAACCATTAAAACCACAGCAATGGCAGCGTAACAATATTCTGTGGGAGCACTTCTCTCTGAATCTCCAATTTCTTGGGCGTCATTTTCTACGATTAATTAAAAAAAAGTTGTCCGAGGAAAACAAGGAACAAAATTGAAAAGAATAAAAATTATTGCTTCACAGTTTACGCAACATATATCTTCAAACCTAGCTCGTATAAATTAAACTGTGATATTTCCTTATATCAGTAGCATTTTACAGGGCACACGTTTTAGATAATTTTTTTTGGATACATACAATAAACCTGACAAAAAGGCCTTACTCTAACTCAAGCGAAGAAGCTCAAGAAGTGAAAATGAGTTTTGTAAAAATAGGACATTAAGAATAGGTATATTTCCCGCCACTCTTAAACTTTCCTACAAAAAATGTGCAATGATGTCACATAGTGAGTCCAGAATGTATATTATTATAGGTATCTTCGAGAATATGTAGTTAAAGAAATATCTATTGTAGATATTTCGAGGTGTCGAGGTGTTCAATTAGTCTCATGAAAATCACACCATTGGAATCAGCATAAAAAAGAAAAACTTTGCTGTAGAGATTTCGATTACAGCAGTAGTAGACTGTGCTGTAGAGATGCAACTTTGCTGTAGAGATGGCGGGAACTTTGCTGTAGAGATTTTGATCTACAAAAATGTGAAATTTTGCAGTTTTTCCCAGAAGAAAGGCCACAGAAGAACGTTTATTTATTTTTTCCCAGGGGTGATTGGATGGAACCAACATTCCTAGAAGATCAGGAATGAGCTCATTCTACCGAAAATTAAAAATTCCAGTGCCCTTTTTAAGTTACCAAAAGGATTGTGCCATGGGAGATTGGTATTTTGTGCCATTTGAGAACAAAACTACAATTTTGCCCCAAAGAGGACCAAGTTGCTATCGATTGAAATTGTTGATGCCCTCTCCGTCCACCTAAAATTCTGTAGTAAAAATATTATTCAACAAAACTAAATTTTGTCGATAATTTTGACTAAATATTCAAATTTTGTCCAAAATTTTAGGCCCAATCCAGTATTCTAATTCTTAAGAGGAAAAAAACTAGAAAAGTGGGACGCTACCAATCAACTTACAATTATAAATATATACAGTTTAGTAAGAAGAAATCGTGGATATACGGGGCCAGGCCTAAATCATATCTTGACTAGGCCTGGGGATGATTTGAAAAACAATGAGAAATAAAATTTTAAAAACATGATTTTTGAACTGAAAGAAGGAGCAACATTAAAACTTAAAACGAGGAGGAATTATCCCGTAAAAGAGGGGGGCACCAGACTCCCTAACCCCTCGCTGTTTCCACTGAAGTTTGACTTTTTATCCCAATTCTTTAAGACCTATTTCTGAAACGCAAGGGCCATGGAATTGGCATACAGAATTTTTTATGATTTTTTAATGAATAATCTGATTTTTTTTTTTTTTTTTTTTTTTTTTTTTTTTTTTTTTTTTTTTTTTTTTTTTTTTTTTTACTTAATCGCAATATGAAGTACATAGTTGGCAATCGCTTTAGCAAGAAGTTCGGTTGATATTTTCGAACAGTTCTCCATCCCCTATTTTAAAGTCTACTTTTAATTCCCCATCTTTTTCATTTAGTTTTGCCCACACAAGCTAATATAATAGTATGCAAAACGCTATTATAAACTGAAAATATATATAAAATCTCACCTTCCGATTTCTTTTTCAAGCTTATAGAAGTCGCGAACTTTCCCTTTTTTTATTTGGACATTCTGAGGTGGAAATGGAGCTTCTAATTCTATAAAAAAAAAGGTTGTAATTTGAACGGTATCCAAAAACAATTTTTTCAAAATAATTTATTTGAAAAGCAAAGTAAGCATTAAAAATGACCATCTTAGCCCAGATTTGTTTCTTCACAGTTTTACACATTTTTTGTGGGATATTGTAATGTAACCATACATAATACATCAAACCTAAATAGTGAAGAATTCTTCAAGAATAGTCCAATATATCAACTTATCAGTAGTTCTTCCCCCCCCCCCCCCCCCCCACTAAGGAATTCGTTTTACTATTTTCCTTGCCAGCCAAAACTCCTTCATTGTTCATCAGTGCTTCCGAGCGAAAAGCACACGTTCATATCATTCCTAAAGCAAAAGGCCGCAAAAATCGTGAGAAGCCATTCTATAATGGTAGGAACATCTGTACACCTTGAGCTCAGGGTCCAGTGTATTCCCTTTGTAAAGTTTCCACTGGAAATAGTTCCTCCTGTAGAAAATACTCCAGAAAATGTTTTTGGGGGATTTCCGACCGTGAAAATTTCCCCAGAAAATTCTCCCCGAAAGTAAAATTGAACATCGTTAGGGTAAATTAAGACAAATAATAAGAACGAAGAAAAGTGTATAATTGTTTACCAGCTATTATGAAGGAGGTGTCGTGGGTCATTTGACAGGCAAGGGGGGGGGGGGGTGCCAGACACCTAAAAGAGCGGATTTCAATGCTCAAATTGTCCAAATCTCCATGAACCACTATTTAAATATTGGAAAATTGATAGAGGGGGGTAGGAATTAATCTTTCATCTTACTTCATTTTGGCTGAGCCTTAACAAAGATGCTGTAGGGTGTTACCTCCCTCTTATTGCAGAAAAATGTTTCTAACATTTATTTGAAAGATTCATTTAATTTAACTATTTTGCTTCATAATGCATAAAATTATATTCAATGATGTGTAAGTAAGCATCAGCTGTTTTGAAGAAGGGGTGGTGGATCATTTTGTAGGCAGGGGGATATATGCCTCAAAAAGTGCATTTTAATGCCAAAACATCCTAACTCTCGATGAATTTTCAGATAAACATGAGACGAGTTCTAGTGAAGGGGGAGACAGAAATGGATATCTAATTCCTCTTGATTTCCAGGAATATATCTGATACACGCCTTTATTGTTGGTGATAAAGGCAGGGGGTAATAGTGATGCTCGTACTGTGACAATAGTTTATATGTGGCATAAAATATTACATTCACAGATCTACCGACACGGAGATGGAAAAGGCGAAACGATGCATCATAAGCCTCAAAAGGAATTTTTATTAAAAGTAGGGGGGGGGCTTCAAGAAGAGAGACCTTCCAAAGTACGCCTAGTGGACAATTTCTTGATCGCAAGGCGTGAAATGGTATTATGCCCTATAGTTGCGGGTATGAGGCCAAGTAAAGGTAAGAAGGTAAAGAATAAGGCATTGGACTTTACAGTCCCTAACGGCAGCGCTGATCTCTGTTTCTTGGCCCTTCAGCCAGGAAGTGCAATGGGGAGTTGGGGGTCAACCATCCTCTGCTTTCGCACACCCTTCCTGTTTACCTTCTCCAGATTTCTCCAGGTACCCATTTAAAGCTGGGTCGACTCTGGCTGAGCTTACAGAGTCACGCCACTGACCCCGTCCCAAACCAAATAATTGGGTACACTAGGATCCGAACCCTCACCCTCTCGGACAAAGGATCCTAAATCCAGCGCACCAATCCACTCGGCCACTCGGCTTCATGAGACCAATTGTACAAGAAATTAAAAAAAAGAAAAAAAAAAAAAAAAAGGCACTTAAAGATACTCGGACGGACAAAATCTTTTTATGTACTCCTAGTATATGACACACAGTACTTTTTTGTGAACAGGGTTTAATCATGTTTTGAAAACCTTCTTTACTTAAACTATTGCTTGCTTATTTGGAATAAGGAGTTCTTTCAACTTTAAATTTACTTGGTTCCCTCTAAAACTCTAAGTCAGAACGGGAACTTCCATGTTTTTGAATTAAATTGAAGAGTTTGACTCCAGGTTATTTGAATTAAATTGAAATATAATAATACAACAGAGCAATTCAAGTTTCAAACAGTTCACGGTAGCGAACTGTAAGTAAAGAGCAACTTGGACCAACAGTGACGAAACTCAAAAAAAGGGAATTTTGATAATCATTATTGCATCAAACAAATTGACCTTTTATGTTGATTCTAAATATATAAAATTCATTAAATTTAATAATACCCATCAAAAGCTACGAGCAAGAGAAAACTTACCTGATTTTCGGAAAAGGGAGAAAAAATTCCCAAAAATTCAAGAGATCCTAATACAAATCTCGTCATCAGATTCAGCATATCAGAGAACCCTACTGCAGAGGTTTCAGGCTTATGTTTACAAAAATTTGGGATTTTATTTGTTTTCCAGATGAAACATTACAGATGTGTGTTTATTAATTTTTTCCCAGGGGTGATCGTATTGAACTAATAGTCTTAAAGATTGGGAGAGGGTTAATTTGAGCAGAAATTGGAAATCCTAGTGCCCTATTTAGTGACCAAATGATTGGACGACAACTAGCCCCCCTCCTACATCTGTTTTCCCAAAATACATACGCTTCGAAAAACTTTGAAAATACAAAAACTTCGAAACATCTAATAATTTTTCTTTTGGGGTTTATATCAGCCCCAGTTTTAACTTTCAGCTTATTCTGATATGGTAACTCTCCCCCCCCCCAAAAAAAAAGACGTGAAAAAGGCATTGAGAAAAATACGAATGTGAGAGTTTATCCTGTAGGATATTCTACACCACATATTTTACCTATATTTTGAGTTATTGGTAGAATATTCCCAAATTCCTTCTTGTCTTTGTAATCTCAATTTTTCATACTTTCTCTGTAGCTGCTCAATTTTACACTTGGGGGTAATTTTTTAGGAGGGGTCATTCTATAGCAGTCAATTTACGCACTATGGGTACTTTTTTTTATGAAACTTTTCCAAAACTGATATTAGTTATGTCTAAATCCTTTTCATAGCCAGCGCAATAGCGCTGCATAAGTAAAGAGCGATGTGAGCACAATTTTTTATTATTCATCAGTTGTTTTTTTTTTTCACCAAGGCACTTTTTATAGAAGGAGTTGATGTAGAAACCTCAGAGGGAGCTCATTTGATTGGAAATTGAAAGCTCTAGTGCCCTTTTAAAGAATAATTAGTGATTGGAGGGCAACCAGGCTCCCACGCCCATCATTTCTCCAAATACATCCAATCAAAATTTTGTGACAGCCATTTTGTCTAGCATAGTTGAAAGGTCCAGTAATTATGTCTATGGGGATTTCAACCTTTCACCCCAAATCCCTCAGGACAAGGGCTACAAGTTATGCTAATTGCCCATTATTAGCATATAAGGCTCTTATGGAAGGGATGACCGTATAAACTTCGGAGGGTGCTCACTTGATTGTGAATCGAAAGTTCTAATGCCATTTTTAAGAGTCAACAGTGATTGGAGAGACACTAGCCCTCCCTCCTCATACCGAATTTCCCCCAATTGCATCCAATAGAAATTTTGAGATACCTATTTTGTTGAAAATGGTCCCAAGATCATATAACAATGCCTCCAAGGTTCCAGCCCCACTGAAAATTTCCCCAGTCCAAAAAAAAGAAAATAAAGCCCCCAGTGTAAAATTGTCCCTGGAAAGTTCACCCTCAGAAATTTTCCTCACACAGAAACTTTTTCAAGTGGCAAATATCCCACACACCCTCTCCTGCAGAAAATCTTCCATCGCCAAAAAATGTCTGTATTCATCCCAATAACAAATAATATAGATCGTGGCCGTATCAAATAAAAAATGTTTTAGATGGATTAGGATTATCATATATTTGGAATGAGGGGCTAGGTCCCTCAGATCAAGGTGAGTCGTTTTTGGCTATGATTGTAGAAAGAATGAAAGACCAGGAAGTCCAAATGTGGACCCAGGCAGTTAAAACATCTGAAACATTGAAGTTTTATTCCCATGTAAAAGAGATATTTGGATTCGAATATTATTTTAAACTAGGATTACCGGGGGAGACATTGAGGACTTGGTTTCGGATCCGAGCGAATTGCCTGCCACTAAAAAATAGAAAAAGAGTATTTGAAAGTAATAGGGTGGCCCCAGATGCAAATGCGGATTACTCTTGCCCCAGATGTAACCTAGGTATTGAGGATGTCGCCCATATTCTCACCGAGTGCCAGCAACTTTCTCTATTAAGGGAAAAGTATTTTGAGGGTGGTAACTTGGAGTTCCCGGGGATCCTGAAAACGACTGTAAAAAGGTCAATCAGGCAGTTATGTAAATTTGTAAATGAAGCATTGACACAATGAGTGAAACTTGATATTTATGTTATTTTTCTTGTGGAGTGTGATTAAGAATACTGTTCTGTATGGCCTGTTTTTTGGCTTATAATAAAATTATTATTATTATATGTAAATAATGCTCAAATTTCATAACTTGAAGCTCTTTCCCCAGAGGCTTTGGAGGAGGGAGGTCATGTCATCCCCAACGTCATAGTTATTGAACCCTTGAACTACGCAGAGCACAATTTCTATCTCAAAATTTTATCTGATGACTTTGGAGAAAATGGGGCGTGACAGGGGATCTCCATTCTTTTAAGTCATTTGAAAAGGGTACGAGAACTTTTTATTTCCGGTAAGCTGAGCCCTCTCCCGATCTTCTAGGAATTAGGCATTATAATGTTTTTTATAGGAAGCAAATTACTTAGTATAATGATACTTTTCAGACTTAGAGCTTCTGTAGGTAAAGTGTTAAGAGAAGAACAGTATGCTTTTAGGAAGTTTCACAAGTATTATGATACTTTTCAGACTTAGAGATTCTGTAGGTAAAGTTTTAAGAGAAGAACAGTATGCTTTTAGGAAGTTGAGAGGAGACTTTTACCAAATTTTCACTCTTAGTGTAACAGTTGAGAAGTCCTGGAGTCATCAGACGCCATTCTTCCTTATAGATTATGAACGAGCGCTTGATTTGACCAATAGAAGAGCTTTAGTGAAGGTCCTACCCTTGTATGGTATACCAGATAAATACATTAAAATGATTATTACTTTGTATCAGCACAACATTGTTGTGGTTAAGGTAGGAAATGAGGTTAGCATAGCAGCCGGTTCCACATTGAATCAGGAGTTAGATAAGGTTACGTTCTATCCTTATTTGTATGGATCTTTTTGATGGGTTTTTTCCAAAAAAAACACCGCAAAGCCTATGGGAGAGCTTGGAATCAAATGAGAACTCAAAACTCTCCTAGAACTTAGGATATTCTGACAATTAGTGTCCTAGCAAAAAATGTTAGCAAATTGAATGATTTTTTGGAGGTTTTGAGAGTTTAAGTTACAAAAATAGGTTCGAAAGCAAATTTTATGAAGACTAAGTTACTTAGACTAGGAATAAATGAAGGTGAAGAAGTGATGTTGGTAAACGAGAAGATTGATCAAGTAATAGCTTGACATACATGGGTAGTATTATTAGTAAAGATGATGGATGCAGTGAAGAAGTTAAAAGTAGAATAGCCAAGGCCTGGGGTATTTTGTTTCTGCCAACAAATATTAGAATATTGGAAGCTACAGAAATGACTGAGGTCAAGAATGATTCTGAACCGTGGACGTTTCTTCTCTATTTCAGAAGCAAGCATTCTACGTGGTGTTGCATTTGATCGTAAAGATGCATCCAGTTCACACAAAATACACGGTTAATACAAACAGTTATTTTTAAGATTTATCCAACTGAGTTTATTGATTTGAAGCTTCATAAAAATATGTAAAGTGGGTACCTGCTTCTAGGGAGGAAGGTTAGTAGATCTTTCTTTGGGTGGAGTTGGCCTGAAAAATGCATACTTAGGCCCAAGTTTTCTAACTTCCTGCTAGCATTGAAATGAATATAAGGAAGGGGGGGGGGGGCTCTTACCTAATCTCCCATTATTTTGGTAAATAGTTTTGGGCTAATCCTAAATATGGGTGTTGTGGGATGGCATCTCCTTTTTATAATAGGGTACTTGTCAGTTATCCCAACAACATTCAAGTTCTTGATCTGAGCAAAATTGGTTTCTCTGTCTACATTCGGAGATAATTAGCTTAGTCTCAGTGAGATAAACTCCTATGGCCTACAGGTCAGTGGCAGATCCAGGGGAGGGGGGTAGATTAGGATTCAAAGTACTTTACCTCGGTTTACTGAATCGAAAACACAGCAAAAACACAGTTAAAGTTCAAGTTGAGGAGCTTCTTGCTATTTTGAAAAGTAGCTGATAAATATGAGTGAAATTTTCAGGTATGATTTCAAGGACTTAGATTTACCCCAAAAAGGTGATATGAAGCTACTATCTCTACCAGTTCCTTATTTAAAGTGCTTAGAAGATTGGATTTGTGACATGTCAAGACCTATATAAATTTTGACAAAAACAATTTTACCTTTGTTTTAAATTTTAAATTTCTTCTTAATTGGCTGTTTTTTAATGCGATTACCTATATTTCACCAGGATTTTAAGCCAAATCTTGACCTGTTCCGTAAATTTCAGAAATTTATGTTCAAATCTTTAAAATCTTGTAAGTCAGGATTGAGCAAAGGTACGAGGCTCAAAACACTTTCCTTGTGCCTCATTTGAGCAGCAGATCTATTTTTTTAAGGTTTCAGTTCTATTACGTAAAGATTATAAAAGTAACAAAAGAGTATAAAAGCGGCCTTGTAAGGTTAGTTCCCTTCAGAGGGGGAAGGAGTGGAGGTAGGTAATTTAAAATATCTTCCCAGGGAATCATTGAAGCCGTGGATTCATTCCTATGAGTTTTATTCACATTCCTCAACTACTTTTCAAGATAGACAAAAGCCTTATGTTTAGGATTCTACCCAAGCATTGATGACAAATGTGGCTAGTCATTGACTCTAGATAACCTTAGTACAGCCAATTGCATTTTCGTATTTCTACAGGGCAGCCTTAGTTTCGCACTTTAAAGATTTTCCCATGCAGATTTTCACAATATTTAGCCGTCAAATTCCGACTTTTTTATACCACCAGTGGAAATCAGCTCAATTTGGTAGCAGCAGACCTACTTGATTTACTACGCAACGCTTAGAGTAGAATGAAATAAGATTTCCAAACCAATTTCCATTATTCAATTAGGTGCTGAAGAATTGCTTTAAAAAAAATGCTTTACAGCATGGAATCAAAACATGCTAATTAAAACCATCTTCGTATGCAATGCCTTTAGCGATTAGGAGCGAGGGAACCTAGTCTTGATAATAGTGAGAAGGAAATCAACTTCAGCCTGCATACTAAATGAGAACGGCTTTAAGATTACCATTCTCTTATATTTTGTCACCCCGAAACTAAGCCTACTAAAGATCCTGAATTCAAAATGCCTATAGCAGAATGTGTTGGAGGATCACATAACTAATAATCCATAAATTGAACTCGTAATCACCTCTGAATATCTATTTGCAAGCTAGGCAACGAGACTGATTTATCTTACGTACCTCCAACAGGCTCAGTTTCTTCTACAACAATCATATTGACGTGTTTTATTCCCAGATAATTTTGAAAACTATCTAACATTGCCTCTCATTCCCAAGACCAGACTGAAATAAAACAACGTATATCTCTGGAACCAAAAGACGTAAGTTTTTGAGGGCATTGGTGAGCATGCTTTGGAAAACCACAAGTAGCCAATGTGACACTGATCTTGAGGAAAAATGTTTCGTTTTTTCATACACTACAACTCATAAATTATTTGAACGTGGTTATTAAAATCATTGGCAAGTCTATAAATAAAAATGAAGGTAGTGATACAAGGAAACTCATCTAAATGCCTATTCAATAGCTGCGTTCGTTTTCACCCTTCGTCGTTCTTAGTACTAAAAAGATTTTCTCGGTTTTACTCTTAAATTGCGTTTTATTTCGCCGTTCTAAGAACTTCGTTTTAACTGAAAAAACGGCTTATAAGAGCTTTCCTTAGCCAGATAAAATTTCAAAGTCACAGATAAAATTTCAATCAACCAGCACAACAAAAATGTAAGATATACTTGTGAATGTAGCAAAACAAGCAATAGAGTTACTAGAGGAAAGTGACTGTTGAGTGACTGTTGCACCGTTCTATAGAGTGCAAATGGGCACTCTTGCTTTTGAATGCTTATGAATGGGCATAGACATTAGATTAGTTGAAATGGGGGTTCAATCCTAAATAGTGGACTCCACATAGGGACACATGTTAAGAAAATATTTTTTACTCCATAATATGGACAATACTCATAGTTGTGGCACTTAGCCTAACACGTAATCAGCCAAATGTCCTTTCTAAATTGTTAGTTTAAGACGTTTGAACAATTGAACATATTCCTAAGGGTATTGAACCCTGGGGTTAGCTGGAGTTTCTTAGTATTAGTTGTAATCTAAGATATCTAGAAATTCCTCCCATGATTTTTCCAAGTGACCCCTAAGGAATTTTTCAAAGTTTGGAAAGCCATTTATCCCAAAAATGCTTCCAGAACTTTCTGAAGATTTCAAAACTGTGCCACATATACGAAAAACAAATCACTACCATTTTTTAGATGAAAGACCCCATCAACAAAATCTACAAAATTAAATATCAATAAACTTGTTTTCTTTCATGTTTTTTTTATTTAAACTTGGCGCCCAAAAGTAAAACTAAAGTTGTTGAACGGAGTATGAGGCTCAGTTCGTCGTTCTAAGAACGACGGTACTAAGAACGAAGAACGGCATTTCAAAGAACGGCTTATAAGCGAAACATTTCATAGAACGGCGAAAACGAACGGCTTAATTGTAAAACCGAGGATTTGATTTCCATAGAACGACGAAAACGAACGCAGCTAATGAAACAGTTAGTATTAATCTGGTTGCATGTCATATGCTTAGTTAAAATTGGCTGACTAAGCTTGGTGGGCGCCTAGTTAGGACTAAATAAAACCTACTAGGCGCACAAGCTCAGTGATAAAGGTTTAACAGTGCTCAATGCAAACAGAATAAATATACTTGAGGGAATAGTTTTAAATTATAATTTTTTTTTTATTCAAAGTTTTGTGCTACTAGGATAAAAGCTTTGGAAGTAGATTTACAGACTAAATACAACCCGGACAAGTGTTTTCAATTTTCTACTTCCGTTCCTTCTGTTCATGTTTACCCTTTTTGTCCATCAGACACTCCTAACTTTCGACAAAATTCAAATTTTAAGGAAAAAGATCAGAAATTAAATTTAAAAAAATACAAGTTTTTCAACTGATTTCAACTTATCAACTGATTGTGATTAAGGGGCCATTTTTAAAGAATTGGAAAAAAAAATCGAACTTTAGCTTAAAAAGCAAGGTATTGACTAGGGGGCGAACCCCCAAATATACGTATTAAAAATCTACGAATATAGAAGTTCGTTAGATAAGTTAATTCGTAAGTTACGTATATCTATTACTAATAAAAACATTCGTAAATAATATTGAACAAGTTTCTAGAAAGCCATTTAACCAAATAAAAGTAAAATTGATATGCAAATTTTGTTTTAATTATTCATTTACGGTGAGCCAAAATCAAAACCTGCGTTAATACAAAAACTTTCAAAAATTAGATAAAAAACAAGTTTTTTTTAACTGAAAGTAAGGAATGACGTTATAACTTAAAACGAACAGAAATTATTCCGTATGTGAAGGGGGCTGTCCCCTTCTCAACGCCTCGCTCTTTACGCTAAAGTTTGACTTTCTCATAACTCTATTTTTTTAACCATTAAAAGAACTTTAGCGTAAAAAGCGAGGCGTTGAGGAGGGGACAGCCCCCTTCATATACGGAATAATTTCTGTTCGTTTTAAGTTTTAACGTCGTTCCTTACTTTCAGTTAAAAGAAACCTTGTTTTTTTTATTTAATTAAACTTAAGACCAGCAGAAATAAAGTTTTATAATGATTAAAATTCAAAACAAACAGGAATTAGTATTAAAGAATGAACGAAACCCAAAACTAACAGAAATTAAAATTAATGATCATATTAAGTATAAATATAATATATACTGATAAAGATGAATAAATAAATCTTAAAACGAGGGAAAGTTAAATTAAACATTCAAGTCAAACTTAAAATTAGCAACAATTACTTCAAGCAGGAGTTTGGTTACTGCCCCCTTCCTCCTCCTCTAACTGTAAAATTCCTAAGCCAATTGTTTCATTTGCGTTTTATTGAAAACTATTTATATTTTGAAGTGAGTGCAATATTTTTTAAAACATTGACGAAAAACAAAAAATAAATTGCTATGATAATCGAGATGGCTAGACAGAACTAATGAGAATAAATTGAAAAGCAATATTTAATGATATAAATTCTTGACAAATTAGCAATTCAAGATTTTTTCACTTTAATTTATTATTATTCTTAAACGTTATAAAGATATAAAAAGGTGTAAGATTTAAATAATTCTGAGACCACACTGGCTAATCATGATAAAACATAAAATCGCGAAGAAAGGCTGAAAACGAGGACAATTAACAGCCAGTGATTTTTTTTTTTTTTTTTTTAATATTTCGGTCAAGACCTCCGCTTGACCGTCCTCAGTGCAGATTAAAACTGATAAGAATACAAAAACCAAACCTTAAAATAAAAACACAAAACTAAAATTGGACGGCTGTTAATTTCACTGGCTGTTAATTGTCCTCGTTTTCTTCCTTTCTTTGCGATTTTATGTTTTATCGTGTAAGATTTAATATGTTTTCAGAAAGGGCAAATGAGGCAATAGGATTTTGAACTTTTATTGTTAGGGAGGAGGAAGGGAGAAGTATAAAAACCCCTGTTTGAAGTAATTTTTGTTCGTCTTTAGTTTGACTTGAATATTCAATTTAATGTTTAATAGTTTTAAGATTTATTTATTCATCTATATAAGTAGGTATCTCTTATCTTTATGCTTCAAACAATCTTTTTTCTTATTTTCTGTTTGTTTTGGGTTTCATATATTTTTATAGTAATTTCAGGTCGTTTTGAGTTAGAATTATTACAGTAATTTATTTCCGTTGGTCTTAAGTTTGATATGGCTCTTTACTTTCCTTTGAAAAATTTCTTTTGCGGAGGTTTTTTTTTTTAAATATATTTCTATTCGTTTCTGAATGCCAAAGTTCATTATTGGTTAATTTAATGAATATTTCTCCAGATTTAGAGTCTTCGGCTTAATTCTTCGGCTTCGTTCTTATTAGTGTCTTTTGGTTTATTTCAACAGTCCCTTCAACGATCCCTGAAAGTCTAAATGAGTTCCATTAGCCGTTCTTAAGATATTTTTCATATGCCCTTTTGACAACCGGGGTTGCACACATTGTCTTTTGATCAACTGCAAAATACCCCTCAACATCCTGTGAAACAACTTAATACCCTTAACTGTTCCTGAGATATTTTACATATTGCACACAACATTTTAACAAGATAGATGTACATAGTATCTTCTTATTTAGTTCAACATCCCCTGAAAGTTTCAACTAAATGTCATTAGCTGATCCAGATATTGTGCACCTTCGCCCTGTTTGAAAACCGAGATGCACATACTTGTATATTGATTAAATTTAGTCCCCCCCTCAACAGTCTCCGAAAGAATCAACTTCATACCCTGAGACATTGCTGACGTGTCGTTTTGATAGCCTGGATGCACAATGCGTCTTTTGGTTCTATTTAACACCCCCCTTAGTCTTTCATGAAAGTTTTAACTTAATAGCCATAACCATTCCTGAGATCAATTTAGATACACCTAGGTGCACCCTTGTGACAACTTGGATGCACCTAGTGTCCTTTGATTTAGATCAACATCTCGTTCAATATTCCCTGAAATTTTCAGCTTAATAACCTTAGCCCTTCGTGAGAAATTTAGCCTTTTTGACAGATAAGCCTTCTTGACAACTTGCAGGCTCTTTTGATTTAGTTTGTTGGTTTTAGGTATAATAGTAGAAGTTGCAGTAGTATCTGCAGTCACCGCTGCAATTGCAGTAGTAGTCATGGGCGTAGGGAAAGGGGGGAGGGCAGGGGAGGGCAGCTTCCCCCCCTAGAACTTAAAATTTACGCTAGACATTAACGAGAACTGTTCGTATGTTGGAATTTTTTGTTGGATGTTACCCGGTAGATGGTTAAAAAAGCTGGAAACAAACAGAAATTTCCAAATATCGTTTGCGATATCAACATTTCCGTTTCGATCTTCAATATTGATTTTTGGTCCGATATATAGATAGGAGACTGCCCCACGATCGTCTGGTTTTGACTTGTTTAATTCTCTATGAGTTGATTCAAGCGATAAGAAGTTGCTGAGCATGCCAAAGCAATAGTAACTCATGCAATACCATCCTTGAAAAAGACAATTAGAAACACTCCGCCATTTTTCCACCTGGATGCCTCTCTATCCAAGTGGTCAAGTGTGCCAAGCCTGGCCCCCCTCGGCACTGGTTCGGCCGCCTCTGGCTTATGTTTGGCCACCGGACAAAAGAAAAAGAAAAGTGACCAGGGGAACATTAAAGCTTGTTTTTCGGCTATAAAATTAAGAAACAATATGGTCAGCATAAGAAATTACAAAATGAAATTCATTAAGGTTTGAAAAAAAACTAAAAAGTATTAATTTCTAATTATACATCTACTGATCAACACTAAAAGTAAGCTGCTCTGCTAATTTTGGTTTTCTACCTGTCAGTGGTGGCAGTTTTTTTTCAACTTCTGTCTTTAAGACACTATCCATCTCATCAGTTAGCGCAAAGTCTCTTGCTCTAGTCTCCTTCCAAAAGTGGACCTTAAGTTCTTCAGTTGCTACTTTTTCAAATGTCTTGTTTCAAATGTCTTGTGGTCTGAACATGTGTTTATATAGGCCTCGCTCCAAGTGGTTAAAGAAAGCTCCTACACTGTGACGGTTGAAAGCAGTTGTCAGTCATAGGCTTGTACTTTCTGGCGTTTTTACTGAACCACGGTACCAATCTTTACCTGGAATTCCTCCACTGTCTCCACTGCCTTTGCAGTTCCATTATCCAGTACTTTTATACTCTTAATAATGGCATAAGTGTATGCAAATTTACATGTTTCTATGGGAATACAGTCGAAAGCATATCAGCTATCGTTTTCCTTTTTCTTGTTCCTCTGTAAATATTTATCATGTTATCAAGTTTTTATTTATCAAGTTTTTAGTCCTTTTTCTTGTTCCTCTGTAAATATTTATCATGTGTTTTAACAGGGTGTAAGGAAACTTAGGTCCAGACTTTTTAGAGAGATATTCAGCTTCTCAACTTTTTTTTATGTAGTCTTGCAGCGTTCCTCTAGGGACAGCCATGGCACTTCTAGAGAATCCAACTGACTTCTTGTAGAATAAGGCAGAAAAAATTGCTGTTTTATTTTCTTCTGGATCACAGCCACCTTTCTTTCTTTTCTCTTCTGTTTTAAGAAGAGAAACCTTTCTTTCTTTTCTCTTCTGTTACTTTTGAGCATTTTATCTTAAATGAAATTTAACAGGAAAAAAAGAAACTTCAGTTCACCTACTGTTCTGACAGGATTAAACAACGTCAGAATTAACACAGTCTTGGGTTTTAAGCTTGCCTTCAGCCTTTAAATATGCTGTTTACACAGCCTTTACAAGCATAGCCCACTTTTGGACACCTTGGTACGGCATGCGGAATTTACCCCAGGTATTGTGGCCGAACTTGGGAGTTCGCTATCCCGCAGGATGAAAAAATACTAACAGCAAACTGATGAAGATGATGCGTCTCGGAAGCTGCCAAAAACCGGCAAATAATAAGAGAATACAATGTGAGTTTACAACGCGAGTTTTCTAGTATTCGTAATTAGGCGTAGGCTTTCAGACAAAATTGAACAAAATTCCAGAGTTAATCACCATAAAACCTGATCCAATTTGATATTTTTGGTAAAAGTATTAATTAAGGTCAGAATTTTAAAAACATACACTGCCATCTGTCAGAGCTTTTATAATCCACCAGAAGCCCCATAGGTTCTTATATTGAAACTGTTTGCTTTGGCTAAACGTGGGCCAGTTGCCCCTATACCAATTTTGATATTTAATTTTGCCCAACTGTAAACTTTTGAATTGAATTCTTAGAAGAAGCTGTTATCTAACCATAATGTGATTTGTGTCAAATCGCTTTTGTGGTGTTTATGTTTTCTGGAAATTGTAAGTTGGATAGTGGGTCACTTATATTATACTGTTGCAGGAAAAGTAGAACATGGAAAATGTTAAAGGCCGAGTTATAGCGAAATATAGAATGACTAGTTTCTAAAGACCTATATTCAAAGGACTTCGTGAAGAATTAGTAAGACCCCTCCCCCCTCCATCACAGAAGCGGCTGCCCCCCTCTACACAAGATGCTGCCTACGCCCAGGGTAGTAGTAGCACTAAAGTAGTCATAATCGTAAGTATTCACAGTCTTAATTAGTCACAGTCGCAAGTAGTCACATTCGCAAGCAGTCGTGGTTGCAAGTCGTCTCAGTTGCAAGAAGTTGTAGTCGCAAAAAGTCACAGTCGCAATTGCAAGTAGCCTTAGTCGCAGTCACAGTCACAAGTAGTCGTACTTACTAGTATTAGCAGTCACAAGTAGTTATAGTCACAAATAGTCAAATTCGTCAGTAGTCGTATTAGCAAATACAAGTAGTCACAGCTGCAGTCACATGTAGTCACATAGCAGTCAGAAGAGGTAGCGCCCACAAGCAGTTACAGTCCTGGTAGCAAGTAGTCAAAGTCACAAGTGGTTATAGTCACAGTCAAAAATAGTTTTAAGTTAAGACCCTCAAGTTTCAAATTAAGACCCTTAGCCACTCCTATAATATTGCAGTTATGCCCTTTTGATAGCCTGGATGCAAATAGTGTCTTTCGATTTTGTTAACCATCCCGCTCGATAGTCCCTAGCGTTTCACAACAATACCCTTAGTTTTTTCTGTTACACCTAGGATCGGACCTTCCCCCTTTTTCCAACGATAAATCCTGTATGTTGACAATATACACACTGCATAATTTACAACCCTTTTGCCAGGGGGCTGTTGAATGATGGTATCCCCAGAGTCGGTGGCCGGTGTTTACCCCCCCCCCCCCGGTGAATACCCCCCGGAAAATACCCCCCCCCCGCGGAAAATAATCCCCACGTAACCCCCCCCGTTGAAAACAACCCCCCGGAGAATGCCCCCCCTCGCGGAAACCCCCCCGGAAAGTCCCCCCCCCTTGAAAATATCCCCCCCCCCAAAAAAAAAAAAAATGTTTATATTTTGAAGTGAGCGCTACATTTTCCAAAACATTGACGAAAAACAAAAAAAAATGCTATGATAATCAAGATGGCTGGACAGATCTAATGAGAATAAATTGAATATCAATATATAATGATATAAATTCTTGACAAATCAGCAATTTAAGATTTTTTTCACTTTAATTTACTATTATTCTTAAACGTTATAAACATATAAAAAGGTGTAAGATTTAATATGTTTTCAGTAAACTGCAAATGAAGCAATAGGATTATAAAATTTTATTGTTAGGGAGGGGAAGGAAGAAGTATAAAAACCCCTGTTTGAAGTTATTTTTGTTCGTTTTAAGTTTGACTTAAATATTCAATTTAATATTTAATAGTTTTAAGAATTATTTATTCATCTATATAAGTAGGTATCTCTTATCTTTATGCTTCAAACGATCTTTTATCTTAATTTCTGTTGGTTTTGGGTTTCATTTATTTTTTTTATAGAAATTGCAGGTCGTTTTGAGTTAGAATTATTATAGTAATTTATTTCCGCTGGTCTTAAGTTTGATATGGCTCTTTACTTTACTTAGAAAATTTTCTTTTACGGTTTTTTTTTTAAATCAATTTCTATTTGCTTCCGGTTGCCAAAGTTCGTTATTGGTTAATTTAATGAATATTTCTCCAGGTTTAGAGTCTTCGGCTTAAGAATTAAAATATTCGATTCTAATTTGTTAGTTCTAATTAGTGTCTTTTGGTTTATTTCAACAATTCCTTCAACGATCCCTGAAAGTTTAACTGAATGCCATTAGCCGTTCTTAAAATATTGTTTATATGCCCTTTTGACAACCGGGTTGCACACATTATCTTTTGGTCAACTACAAAATACCCCTCAACATCCTGTGAAACAGCTTAATACCCTTAAGTGTTCGTGAGATATTTCGCATATTGCACACAACATTTTAACAAGATGGATGTACATAGTATCTTTTGATTTAGTTCAACATCCTCTGAAAGTTTCAACTAAATGTCATTAGCTGATCCTGATATAGTGCACCTTCACCCTTTTTGAAAACCGAGATGCACATACTTGTATATTGATTAAATTTAGTATCCCCCTCAACATTCTCCGAAAGAATCAACTTCATACCCTGAAATATTGCTGACGTGTTTTTTTGATAACCTGAATGCACATTGCGTCTTTTGTTTCTGTTTAACATATCCCTTAGTCTTCCATGAAAGATTTAATTTAATACCCAAAACGATTCGTGAGATCAAATTAGATACACCCAGGTGCACCCTTGTGACAACTTGGATGCACCTAGTGTCTTTTGATTTAGTGCAACATCCCGTTCTATATTCCCTGAAATTTTCAACTTAATAACCTTAGCCATTTGTGAGAAATTTAACCTTTTCAAACAGTTCGTGGTAACGAATTGTAAGTAAGGAGCGACCCGGCTAAATGGTAAACGAAACTCAAAAAAAGATTTTAATGCTGATTTCAAATATATAAGTTTCATCAAGTTTAGTCTTACTCATCAAAAGTTACGCGCCTGAGAAAATTTGGCTGATTTTCAAAAAAAGGGGGAAAGACCCCCTAAAAGTTATAGAGCCTTAATGAAAATCACACCATCATATTCAGCGTATAAGAGAACCCTGCTGTAAAGGTTTCAAGCACCTATCTACAAAAATGTGGAATTTTGTATTTTTTGCCAGAAGAAAGATCACGTATGCGTGTTTATTTGTTTTTTTTCGAGGGGTGATCGTATCGACCCAGTGGTCCTAGAATATCGCGGGAGGGCTCATTGGAATGGAAATTAAAAGTTCTAGTGCCCTTTTTAAGTGACAAAAAATGGAGGGCAACTAGGCCCCCTCCCACGCTCATTTTTTTCCCAAAGTCACCCGATCAAAATTTTGATATAGCCAATTTGTTCAACATGGTCGAAAGTATTATAACTATGTCTTTTAGGATGACTTAATCCCCCGAAGTCCCCGGGGGAGGTCTGAAAGTTATGAACTTTACCCAATGTTAACATAAAGCATTGGTTACTGGGAAGTATATAGACGTTTTCAGGGGGGATTTTTTCTGGTAGGTGGGGAGGGGGGTTGGGGGTTATATGGGAGGATCTTTCCATGAAGGAAGTTTAATGGGGGTCACCGTTGCAAGTAATCACAGTTGCAAGTAGTCATAATCGTAAGTACTCACTGTCTTAATTATTCACAGTCGCAAGCAGTCACATTCACAAGTGGTCGTGGTTGCAAGTCGTCTCAGTTACAAGAAGTCGTAGTCACAAAAAGTAACAGTCGCAATTGCAAGTAGCCTTAGTCGCAGTCACAGTCACAAGTAGTCGTGCTTGCTAGTATTAGCAGTAACAAGCAGTTATAGTCAGAAATAGTCAAATCCGTCAGTAGTCGCATTAGCAAATACAAGTAGTCACAGCTGCAGTCACAAGTAGTCACATAGCGGTCAGAAGAAGTAGCGCCCACAAGCAGTTGCAGTCCCGGTAGCAAGTAGTCAAAGTCACAATTGGTCATAGTCACAGTCAAATATAGTTTCAAGTTAAGACACTCAAGTTTCAAATTAAGACCCTTAGCCACTCCTATGATATCGCAGTTGTCCCCTTTTGGTAGCCTGGATGCACATAGTGTCTTTTGATTTTGTTAACCATCCCGCTCGACATTCCCTAGCTTTTCACAACAATACCCTTAGTTTTTGCTGACACACCTAGGATCAGATCTTCCCCCTTTTTCCAACGATAAATCCTGGACGTAGACAATATGCACACTGCATAATTTACACCCCTTTTGCCAGGGGCTGTTGAATGATGATATCCCCAGAGCCGGTGGCCGGCGTTTACCCCTCCCCCCGGAGAATACACTCCCGGGGAATATCCCCCCGCGGAAAATACCCCCTCGCACGCCGCGGAAAATATCCCCCCCCCTGTGGAAAATACCCCCCGGAAAATACCCCCCTCCCAAAAAACGAAACAAAAAAATACCCCCTCTGGAAGATAAAGCTTTCCAAATTTGAGAATTTTATTGGAGTTCAATTTTTTTTATTGCCGTAGAAGGATGGAATTTTGTTACTTGTGTATTATGCGCCACTCACTCAAGTTTACGCTGTGTAAAATTCAAGAACACACCGGTTTTTTTTTAGTTTCTTCGATACTTTAGAAATAAATTTGCGCTATAGGTTTGCACATTAGGGGGGGGGGGGCGGTAAGCATAATGGGTCTGCATGCAAAACGTGTTTGGTACAATTATTCTGCATGTTAGATAGATAGACAAATAAGTGTATTTTAAAGTCAAATATAAGTAGTAATCAACATTATACTTTGCGGGCGCCCCCGTACCAAACAGGTTTTTCTGGTAGTCCTATTCTACAGGTCATCACATCTTTGCCAAGAGATTTACGCAATACCGGTCCTATAGCTAATACTTCTACGACGCTGATTAAGGACAAGTTTTTCTGACGTACAGACAGGTTTTTTTTTTGTTTAGCATTTGCAAAAAAGGGGTAATTAGTGATTGGAAAATTTTTAATGCTTTTACAATCGGAGATGTTTGATTAACCTTTGCAAAAAAAAGGGGTAATGGGATTTGCGAATTGGAGGTAATAATTTATTTTAGTAAAGGAGGGGGAGTCAATTTTGGAGGTATAACAAGTACCATTCATTACGATCATAGCTCTATGTTGGGTCGTTTTAAATACTTCAGCTTGTCTATTCATTTGTGTTAAATAAAAATCTTGAATCTGGAAAATGAAAAAATAAGTATTTAAACAAAATGTACGATGCTGCTAATTAAAGAATAGTAGACTACACTCAGAATTGTTTGCATGAGGGTTAAGTTAAAGACGTTCCCTTCGTTCCCCCATTCCTGAGGGACAGGGGAGGGTAGGAGAGGGGGAGGGGGAGTCAATTTTGGAGGTATAACAAGTACCATTCATTGCGATCATAGCTCTATATTGGCTCGTTTTAAATACTTCAGCTTGTCTATTCATTTGTGTTAAATAAAAATCTTGAATCTGGAAAATGAAAAAATAAGTATTTAAACAAAATGTACGATGCTGCTAATTAAAGAATAGTAGGCTACACTCAGAATTGTTTGCATGAGGGTTCAGTTAAAGACGTTCCCTTCGTTCCCCCATTTCTGAGGGGCAGGGGAGAGTAGGAGAGGGGGAGGGGGAGTCAATTTTGGAGGTATAACAAGTACCATTCATTGCGACCATAGCTCTATATTGGCTCGTTTTAAATACTTCAGCTTGTCTATTCATTTGTGTTAAATAAAAATCTTGAATCTGGAAAATGAAAAAAAAGTATTTAAACAAAATGTACGATGCTGCTAATTAAAGAATAGTAGGCTACACTCAGAATTGTTTGCATGAGGGTTCAGTTAAAGACGTTCCCTTCGTTCCCCCATTTCTGAGGGGCAGGGGAGAGTAGTAGAGGGGGAGGGGGAGTCAATTTTGGAGGTATAACAAGTACCATTCATTGCGATCATACCTCTATGTTGGCTCGTTTTAAATACTTCAGCTTGTCTATTCATTTGTGTTAAATAAAAATCTTGAATCTGGAAAATGAAAAAATAAGTATTTAAAGAAAATGTACGATGCTGCTAATTAAAGAATAGTAGGCTACACTCAGAATTGTTTGCATGAGGGTTCATTTAATGATGGTTCACTTGCACGAGGGTTCAGATGCATGGGGGTTCAGTTGCTTGGGGTTCAGTTACACGAGGATTCAGTTACAATGGAACCCACACAAAAAACAATGGGGACACACACAAAAGCCAAATTAGCCCAGTGGCCTATGAGAAATCTCAGTAGCACGGGGGTTCAGTTGTACAGGGTTTCGGTTATACATGGGCTCAGTTGCATGGGGGGTTCAGTTGCGCGAGGGTTCAGTTAAATGGGATATAGTTACACAGGGGTTTAGTTAAATTGGGTTGAGTTGCACGAGGGTTCAGTAGCACGAGGGTTCAGTAGCATGAGGATTCAGTTGTACAGGGTTTCGGCTATACAGGGGTTTATTTACATGGAGAGTTCAGTTGCACGAGGGTTCAGTTAAAGGGGATATAGTTACAAAGGGGTTTAGTTAAATTGGATCGAGTTGCACGAGGGTTCAGTAGCACGAGGGTTCAGTAACACGGGGGTTCAGTTGTACAGGGTTTCGGTTATACAGGGGTTCAGTTACAAGGAGGGTTCAGTTGCACTGGGTTGGGTTAAATGGGTCTTGAGTTCCAAAAGAGTCGACTATAAATAAACCTTTTGCGTCTTTCTGAACTTTCAGTGAGAGGTGGGGGTAAGTATTTAGTTTAAATAATTCTAAGAGGAATTGAGTTTTTCTTTCATTGAAATGCAAGAGTTGGATTATTTCAGTAATGCTTTGTCGTGGTTTAGCTTGTCACAGTTACATTCTCTTGATCTTTCAAAGTTCTCTTTGATTTTATTTCATTGATTCTTTTTGTTTGCATGTCCGGGTTGATGTTTGCAAGTCCAAGTTGGGTTTTCAGACCTAGGTTTTTTAGATTTTCGTGTGTGTTTGACTCCTGGGGATTTATTATTTGAGAAGTTAACTTTAGTATTTTGTAGTTTTACGTGCCTGAAATCATGAATTAGAATAGTTAATTTAGCTGTTTGGGTTTTCAGACCTAGTTTTTTTTTTTTTTTTTTTTTTTTTTTTTTTTTTTTTTTTTTTTTGTTTGTTTTTTTTTAGATTTTCGTGGGCGTTAGGTTCCTGGGACTTATTATTTGAGAAGTTAACTTTAGTATTTCGTATTTGACGTGCCTACTTAGGTAATAATGGAAGATTTAGTATTTTTTCTAATGTAAGTGTTTTTCTTAAGAAATTCCCACTTGAGGTTTTATGACTCCTCGCCACAATGAATTCAGATGGTTTTAGGACTCATATCACTAGCCATAACTCCATTCAACCTTGAGCGAAGGTATAAAAGTTTGATGAAGTATTTCTCTACTTAACAACTATATTAATAGCCTCCAAGATGTTTTTTTTTTCTCTCAAAAAATATGTTAATACGTTTAAGCAATAAATATCTTTTATAATTTAATGAAATGAATAAAACTATTCTAAAGAATAAAGACGGGTTAAGCTTAAAGATATTTATTGCTTAAACGTATTAACATATTTTTTTGAGAAAAAAAATCATCTTGGAGGCTATTAATGTAGTTGTTAAGTAGAGAAATACTTCATCAAACTTTTATACCTTCGCTCAAGGTTGAATGGTGTTATGGCTAGTGAGATGAGTCCTAAAACCATCTGAATTCATTGTGGGGAGGAGTCATAAAACCTCAAGTGGGAATTTCTTAAGAAAAACACTTACATTAGAAAAAATACTAAATGTTCCATTATTACTTAAGTAGGCACGTCAAATACGAAATACTAAAGTTAACTTCTCAAATAATAAGTCCCAGGAACCTAACGCCCACGAAAATCTAAAAAAAAAAAAAAAAAAAAAAAAAAAAAAAAAAAAAAAAAAAAAAAAAAAAAACTAGGTCTGAAAACCCAAACAGCTAAATGAACTATTCTAATTCATGATTTCAGGCACGTAAAACTACAAAATACTAAAGTTAACTTCTCAAATAATAAATCCCCAGGAGTCAAACACACACGAAAATCTAAAAAACCTAGGTCTGAAAACCCAACTTGGACTTGCAAACATCAACCCGGACATGCAAACAAAAAGAATCAATGAAATAAAATCAAAGTGAACTTTGAAAGATCAAGAGAATGTAACTGTGACAAGCTAAACCACGACAAAGCATTACTGAAATAATCCAACTCTTGCATTTCAATGAAAGAAAAACTCAATTCCTCTTAGAATTATTTAAACTAAATACTTACCCCAACCTCTCACTGAAAGTTCAGAAAGACGCAAAAGGTTTATTTATAGTCGACTCTCGTGGAACTCAAGACCCATTTAACTCAACCCCCGTGCAACTGAACCCTCCTTGTAACTGAACCCCTGTATAACCGAAACCCTGTACAACTGAACCCCCATGCTACTGAACCCTCGTGCTACTGAACCCTCGTGCAACTCGATCCAATTTAACTAAACCCCCGTGTAACTATATCCCCTTTAACTGAACCCTCGTGCAACTGAACTCTCCATGTAACTAAACCCCTGTATAGCCGAAACCCTGTACAACTGAATCCCCATGCTACTGAACCCTCGTGCTACTGAACCCTCGTGCAACTCAACCCAATTTAACTAAACCCCTGTGTAACTATATCCCATTTAACTGAACCCTCGTGCAACTGAACCCCCCATGTAACTGAACCCATGTATAACCGAAACCCTGTACAACTGAACCCCCGTGCTACTGAGATTTCTCATAGGCCACTGGGCTAATTTGGCTTTTGTGTGTGTCCCCATTGTTTTTTGTGTGGGTTCCATTGTAACTGAATCCTCGTGTAACTGAACCCCAAGCAACTGGACCCCCATGCATCTGAACCCTCGTGCAAGTGAACCATCATTAAGTGAACCCTCATGCAAACAATTCTGAGTGTAGCCTACTATTCTTTAATTAGCAGCATCGTACATTTTGTTTAAATACTTATTTTTTCATTTTCCAGATTCAAGATTTTTATTTAACACAAATGAATAGACAAGCTGAAGTATTTAAAACGAGCCAATATAGAGCTATGATCGCAATGAATGGTACTTGTTATACCTCCAAAATTGACTCCCCCTCCCCCTCTCCTACTCTCCCCTGCCCCTCAGAAATGGGGGAACGAAGGGAACGTCTTTAACTGAACCCTCATGCAAACAATTCTGAGTGTAGCCTACTATTCTTTAATTAGCAGCATCGTACATTTTGTTTAAATACTTATTTTTTTCATTTTCCAGATTCAAGATTTTTATTTAACACAAATGAACAGACAAGCTGAAGTATTTAAAACGAGCCAATATAGAGCTATGATTGCAATGAATGGTACTTGCTATACCTCCAAAATTGACTCCCCCTCCCCTCTCCTACTCTCCCCTGCCCCTCAGAAATGGGGGAACGAAGGGAACGTCTTTAACTGAACCCTCATGCAAACAATTCTGAGTGTAGCCTACTATTCTTTAATTAGCAGCATCGTACATTTTGTTTAAATACTTATTTTTTCATTTTCCAGATTCAAGATTTTTATTTAACACAAATGAATAGAAAAGCTGAAGTATTTAAAACGAGCCAATATAGAGCTATGATCGCAATGAATGGTACTTGTTATACCTCCAAAATTGACTCCCCCTCCCCCTCTCCTACCCTCCCCTGTCCCTCAGAAATGGGGGAACGAAGGGAACGTCTTTAACTTAACCCTCATGCAAACAATTCTGAGTGTAGTCTACTATTCTTTAATTAGCAGCATCGTATATTTTGTTTAAATACTTATTTTTTCATTTTCTAGATTCAAGATTTTTATTTAACACAAATGAATAGACAAGCTGAAGTATTTAAAACGAGCCAACATAGAGCTATGATCGTAATGAATGGTACTTGTTATACCTCCAAAATTGACTCCCCCTCCTTTACTAAAATAAATTATTACCTCCAATTCGCAAATCCCATTACCCCTTTTTTTTGCAAAGGTTAATCAAACATCTCCGATTGTAAAAGCATTAAAAAATTTTCCAATCACTAATTACCCCTTTTTTGCAAATGCTAAACAAAAAAAACAAAAAACCTGTCTGTACGTCAGAAAAACTTGTCCTTAATCAGCGTCGTAGAAGTATTAGCTATAGGACCGGTATTGCGTAAATCTCTTGGCAAAGATGTGATGACCTGTAGAATAGGACTACCAGAAAAACCTGTTTGGTGCGGGGGCGCCCGCAAAGTATAATGTTGATTACTACTAATATACGGCCATGAACACAGTAAAATAACATAAATGAATCTAGTGAATGGGGGGGGGGGTTAACCTATTTTCCGCGAGGGTATTTTCCCAGGAGGGGAAAATACCCTCGGGTTACTTTCCGTCGAGGAGGGGGGTATTTTTCGTGGGGGGGGGATTTTCCGGGATTAAACCCCCCCCCCCCATTCACTATATTCATTTGTGCTAGAGCCCCCAGAGGCCGGGGCTCTGGGGGTTTTGAACAGTGAAAAAGAGGGGGGAGGGTCTAAAAAGAACAAGGGGGCTCTTTTTCATTCAAACACTGTTCAAAATTCCCTGAAAATTTCAACTTAATACCCTAATCTGTTCATGATAAATTGCTGATGCGCCATTTTGACAATCAGCGTGCACAGTGTTTCGATTTTCTTTAGCATCCTTTCTAATATTTCCTGAAAGTAGTCACAAGTAAATGTAGTCACTGTCGCAAGTAGGCCTACTCGCAATCACAGTTGCAAGTTGTTGCAGTCACAACGCACAAGAAGTCACTGCTGAAGTAGTAGCCGTAGTGGTAGTATTAGTAGTGGCCCTGAAAGTTTAAAGTCGATGCCCTCAGATGTTCCTACGATATTCCAGATTCTCCTCATTGCTACCTCGATACAAACAGTGTCTTTTGATTAAGATGTGCATCTTCCTCAGCATGCTCTTAAGTTTTACCTTAGCACCTTTAGTTTTTTTCGACAAAACCACAATCAAATAATCTTGTTTTCGCAATGATAAATTCTGCAAGTAAACAATGGGCCGATCACACAATTTACAACCTTTGTCTTGGGGGCAGTGGGGAGCTTGGTATCTCCAGAGGCATGGTTATTAGACCTTTTGACTATTTTGAAAAAAAATATGTTTTAAAATTTTGAGCAGTTTCGGGGAGGGGTATCTAAATAGGGTAAATGGGGAGGTCTGACTGCCCTCCGATCACTTTTAAGAATCCTCATGAACAACCTAGTAGTTTCTGCTGAATAACTTAAGCCGTCCCTGAGATATTGCTGATGCGCCGTGCATGCACAGAACACACACAGAGTGTTTTGATTTTGTTCGCGAGTAAAGTAGTGAGAGTGGTCACGAGTAAAAGTAGTCCCAGACGCAAGCAGTTGCAGTCAGAGATGCGAGTAGTCGCAGTCACAGTCAGAAGTGTTCGTAGTCACTAATAGTTATCGTCAAAGTCACAAGTAGTAACAGATACAAATGGTTCCTTTCGCATTTCATCTTAGTCGCAGTCGCAAATATTTCCAGTAGCAGTCACAAGCGACTGCAATTGCATTCACAGTAACAATTGCAGTAGTTGTGGCCGTGAAAGTTTAAAGTTAATACCCTTACCCATTCCAAAGATATTGCAGAGAAACCTTTTTGAAGATAACTTGGATGCAAACAGTCAAGACCGTATCCAGGAGGGGGCTAGGGATTTTGAGCCCCTCCCCCCAAACTCTTTGTCCAACTCGATAAAATGTAACAAAATGAGCGTCTTTTATTGCTTTTTTTGGTTGAACATCCCCCCCTTCCAAAAAAAATCGTTTTGTTAACCCTCCCCCGAAAAAAAATCTTGGATACGGTCCTGCATGCAGTGTCTTTTGATTTAGCTCAAATAACCCTCAACGTTTCCCGATATTTTACCTCAGTATCCTTGGCCTTTTCGGACACACCCAGTATCCAACATTCCCCCTTTCCCAGTGATAAGTCAGGCATATAAAGGATGGACAAATTCCATAATCACGTTTCTTGTCCCGGTGCTGTAATAGGCATGGAATCCCAATGGCATAACTGTTCAATCTCTTGACTATTTTGAACAAACTAGCTTTTAAAATTTATATCAGTGTTAGAGGGGGGTATCTAAAAGGGAAAGAGGAGGGGGCTGGCTGATTTTTCTAACATCCCCCTCAAAATTGTCTGGAAGTTTCATCTTTATACCCTAAGCCTTTTTGGATACTCAGGACAAAACCTACCCTATTTTTATAATAAACAACCTTATATATAAGCAATAGGGAACTTGCATAACTTATATCCCTCACCCCAGGGGCCGCGGGAGGCTACGTCTTTCATGAAAGACCTGTTAGTTGATCTTTAGACTGTTTTGAACAAGGTTGCTATTTCAAATTTTTTATCAGACGTCTTGGGAGAGAAAGCACCTTAAAATGGCACTGGAGGACGGCTGGTTGCCCTCCAACCATTTTTCAATGTCCCCTTCAACATTTATGGAAAGTTTCAACTTTATATCCTCAACTGTTATCTAGATATTGAATATACTCCTTTTTTATAAGTTGGATGCACATAGTGTCCTTTGATTAACTTTAGCGTACCCCTCAAAATTCTTCGAAGTTACACCTTAATACTCTTATCTTTTTCAGAGAAGCCCAAAAACAAACATTCCCCCTTTTCCTAATTATACATCCTGCATATAAACAGTGGCCAAATTGTATAATTTACAAATCCTTGCCCCGGGGCAGTGGGGGGGGGCATGGAATTCCTGGTGGCATAGTTATTAGACCTTTTGACTATTTGAACAAAGTAGATTTTTTAGAATTTCGATCAGTATTGAAGGGAGAGGCATCTAAGAAGGGTAGGGGGAGCTGAGGGAGGGGTTCCCTTCGATAACTTTTCAACACTCCCTTTAACATACCTTGAAAATGTAAACTTAATACCCACACTCATTCCATAGATATTGCTGATACGCGCTTTTGACAATCAGCATGCACTTAGTATGTTTTGATTTTGTTCAGCATTCCTCTCAACATTTCCTCAAAGTTTTGAACTTAATACGCTAAACCTTGTTGGAGACCCAGAAACATGCTCCCTTTTCCCTTTAAAAAATCATACACATTAACAATGGGCAACTTGTAAAACTTACAACCATTGCCACAGGGGGGGGGGGGGGGGGGTGTCAACACTGGAGGCGCAATTATTGACCTTGGGACTATTTTGAACAAAATGGCCATCGCAATATTTTGATTGGATGTATTTGGGAAGAAAAGGACGTGGGAGTGTGAATGGTTGCCCTTCGATCACTTTTGACTCTATAGACAGCACTAGAACTTTTAATTTCTAACCGCATGAGCCACCCCTCCATATGGAGGTTGTGAAAAATTTAAAAATAAAGCCTTATTCTATTCTATAACGGGGCTCTGGGAACAAAAATAATTGATAAACAATAAAAATACACTGAAGCCTTGTGGCTCTTAACTATAGGCAACGCTAGAGCGTTGCCTCTGATTGGAAAAATGTCACAAAAGCTATTAAATTTCCTAAAAAAAGTATTTTTGAAAAACTAAATTATTACAGCATAGAAAAATCTGTTTAATTTATAAGCCAAATCAGTGCAAAAAATTTGATAACGCTAGACGGGTTTGGCTATTTAAATATCGAAATATGAGTTTCACAATAACATGGTTGCAGCTGTAGCTGCAACCTAGTAAAGATCTAACCACAGCCCATAATAACCAAAAGTAAAAAAACTCCTTTTGAAAAAAAATTGTATTGGACGAAATACTTGCCATCTGACACTGCTTTAGGAATGGTAACCAATATTTTGGTTCATCTTAAAAGTGGAAGTTTATTACAAAAAGAAATGTATGGTGATTTTGAAAAAATCCTGAAACCTCTCATAATTGGTTTCAGATCAAAATGAAAAGGGCACCATTGGAATTAGCATGGTCGAAAACCTTGTACAGGGGAAATATAGTCCGCCACCTTGAACAATAAGACAAATCCCTTTTTGATGGATAGTACTGATCTGTCTCCCATCTTTTTCTTTTTTTTTCATGGCTAGCAGTTAACCTGAATATCATAGAGAGATGTTCAATGGCTGACTTATAAGCTGTTCCGCATATCTACGTAATTTTTATAAATTCTACCATTTGCAAGCGCCATATGGCACTAAAAATAGCACTTTTGGTGCTATGTCTCAAGTGAAAAAGCTGGGGCTAGTGGACTATTAGAACTTCTTAGAAAGAAGTAGTATCCCCATTTTGAACTCAAGAAGACAGAGAGGGAATTAGCATAGGATTCCAGAAGACAGAGGGAATTAGTATAGGATTCCAGAAGACAGACATGGAATTAGCATAGGACTCCAGAATACAGTTGGGGAATTAGCATAGGAATCCGGAAGACAGCCCCGGATTTCTACGACATGCCCTGTTTCCACAACACCATATTACGTCATGACATACCCTGTTTCCATGACCAGGTGACGCGATATTTCTCCTTTTTTTCTTTAGTTCTTTGTCATCGTTAGGACTCAAAAGGTCAATTTCCATCCAATGGAAAAACGCCCAAAGCGCCAGGACCAGCGACTATTCCCAAAATTTTGTCCTGGCTAATATATTCTAGAAATAAACTACTCCATGTGAGAGAAATTCCCATTTTTGCGCAAGCTAGAATGACGTGTTTCTTACATCTGTGATAATTGAAACGCACACGGAAAATATCTATTTCCAGAAATTGTACCAGTTCATTAAGTAATGCTTTTTCGAGGATGATAGCAGATAATATTGTGAATTGTTCTTAGTTTATTTTTAGTGATAAAGACAAAATAGGACTACAAGATGCTTGAATTGTGTAAACGCTTATGTATTGTAGTTTTGTCCTAAACAAGGAATCTAAGAAAGACACAGGGTTTTATACATACAAATTTTTTAATTAAAACAAATTTACAACATTAGTCAAATACAGAAAAAGCAGTTGAAAAACATGACAAATGGTAAAAATAAAACATGCGTGAATAAAAAAAGGTAAGGGTACTAGCAGGCAATTCCAGGGAGGGAGTGTTGATATTAGAGGTAAATTGTTAGGCACTATTGAGGTATTTCCGAGAGCCCTTAATGAAAATACAGCATTTTTGAGCCAAAACTATGAATATTCAAACCATCGCGAAAATATGCGACTGCCCCACACCTGGCAATCATTTCCAGAAGGCGGGCTGATTTTAGAGATAAATTTAAACTGTATGAAGAGGTATTTTTGAAGAGTTTTTAATGAAAGCGCATAATTTCTTCAAGTGCATGTTAGATTTTCACCCCACCCCCCTTCCAGTGAAAAAAATCTTTTAATACTTTCACCTTAAATTAAAGCTGTAAAACGTGATACTCCAAGCAATTCACACCACAGCGACATTATTTGACTACCCCTCTGACACCCCATCCATCACTCCTAAGACATTTTCAGGCATTTCTGGTTAAAAAATTATAGTTCAATCCGATAATTCAAGTTTTGCAAGCCAAGCCTATCATAATAACCTCTAGAACACTCCACACCACCATGGCATTACACACCTGCGCCCTGCCATCCACGTGGTACCACCCCTCATCACTCCCCTGGGATATTTTCGACCTTCCCCCCACCCAAAAATAGGATCCTGAATCTAAATTAAGCACTGTTTTTATTTCTTTTTTTAACAGCGGGAACTCGGCATTTGATTGCTAGAGTGTGATACTTCAAGCAATTCACACCACAATACCACATTATTGCTGTCCTGTGGCACGCTCTGATATCGCCCCATCACCTCCAATACATTTTTCAGACATTTCTTGTTAAAAATTATACTTCAATCTGGTGATTCAAGTTTTTGCAAGCCAAGCCAATTATCATAACCTCGAATACACTCAAAACCGGCATGAAATTACACACCTGCCCCCTGCTATCCACATGGCACCACCCTTCATCACCCCCTTTGACATTTTCAACCTTTTCCCATTAAAAATAAGTTTCTGAATCTAAATTAAACACTGCTTTTTGAACAGCAGAAACTCGGCATTTCATTGCTAGAGTGTGATACTCCAAGCAATTCACACCGCAATACCAAGTTATTACGGTTCTGTGGCACCACCTGATATCGCCCTATCACCCCCAAGACATTTTTCAGATATATTTGGTTAAAAATTATACTTCAATTCTACGATTCAAGTTTTTGCGCGCCAAGCCTATCATAATAACCTCCAAAACACTCCACACCACCATGGCATTACACATACCCTCCCTGCAATCCACTTAGCACCACCCCTAATCACCCCTAAGACATTTTCAAACCTTTTCTCACAGAGAATATGCTTCTGAATCTAAATTAAACACTATTTTTTTACAGCAAGGACTCGGCATTTTATTGCTAGAGCGTGATACTCCAAACAATTCACACCACAATGCCACATTATTACTGCTCTGCGGTACCCTCTGACACCCATTTCATCATTCCTAAGACATTTTCAGACATTTCTTGTTAAAATTATACTTCAATCCGGTGATTCAAGTTTTTGCAAGCCAAGCCTATCATAATATCCTCCAAAACACTCCACAGCACACCATGGCATTACGCACCTGCCCCCCCCCCACCCGCCACCCGTCATCCACGTGGCACCTCCTCATCATCTCCTAAGGTATTTTCAACCTTTTCCCCTCCGAAAATAAGCCCATGAATCTAAATTAAAAACGTTTTTTATTTGAAGAGCGGGAAACTCGGCATTTCATTGCTAGAACGTGATACTCCAAGCAATTCACGCCACAATACCACGCAATTACTGCTCTTTAGCATCTTTAGACATGGCTCATCACCCCCAAGACATTTCAGACATTTCTTGTAAAAAAATTATACTTGAATCTTTTGATTCAAGTTTATTTTCAAGGCAACCCTTTCATGATACCTCCAAGTTCAGCCAATTCCAAGATTTCGTAAGCGGCTGCCTCCGTGGTAATCTACGGCTACCAAATGGCACCCCACAGGTGGCATTGTATCACGCATAAAAGTTTTTCAACCTTTTTTTCCCACAAAAATAGTTTATAAACTAAAAATTACCATTTTTTTGTTTGAACAGCAGCAATAGGCATTTCAATGCTAGAATGTAATACTCCATGCAATTCACACCACCAGGATCCTAACTTCCAATTCAACCGGGGGCCCCTAGCCAGCAATTTTAAGGGGTTCCTCTAACCCAACCACTGGAAGACCCTAGCAAGCATTTCAACCAGGGGGCCTCAAGCCTCCAATTCAATCAGAGCCTAGCAAGCAATACCAACGGGGAGAGGGGGGCTAACCTAACCACCGGTGGACCTATATTGGGATTTATCTTGTCTGTGCTACCTTGGTTGATGGTTCAAAGCACATCTTGGAAGTTTTTCTTTTGAAACATTTGACTTAAGATATTTTTTTAATGCTGCGTCACGGTTTATCTTGGCTGTGTTACCTCTGTTGATGTTTCAAAGTGCATTTTGGAAGCTTTTTCGTTTGAAAGGTCTAAGTTAGGATATTTTGAAGACTTGTCAGGTACTTAATTTTGTCAGTGTTACCTCTGTTGATTTTTCAAAGTGTATTTGGAAGTTTTCATAGGAAACGTATGACTTAAAATATTTTTAAAGTGTTGTGTCGTGGTTTATCTTGTCAGTGTTACCTCTGTTGATGTTTCAAAGTGCATTTCGGAATTTTTCAGTTTGAAACGTATGACTTAGGAGATTTTTTTTAGTGTTGTGTCATGGTTTATCATGTCAGTGTTACCTCTGTTGATGTTTCAAATTGCATTTCGGGATTTTTTCGTTTGAAACGTATGACTTAGGATATTTTTCTAGTGTTGTGTTGTGGTTTATCTTGTTAGTGTTGCCTTTGTTGATGTTTCAAAGTGCATTTCGGAATTTTTTTTCGCTTGAAACGTATGACTTCGGATATTTTTGTAGTTGTATATTAAAAGAAGAATTACTAATTATTATATTACTATCAGGTTATCAGGTTACATTACAACTTTTTCTTGTTTATTGCTATTCTCCGCCTATATGTCTAAAGTTATTTGGTGTTAGGCAGGGGGAGTGGGTGTTTGGTGAAACAAGTTAGAGATTCAAAAAATTTACTGATATTTTGAAAACCTTGATATTCTTCTTTAGAAAAATAGTCACTTCTAGAATGCCAAGAAAATCGCTGAGCGATAACAATCTTCGAAATTGTTTCCTAGTGTGCATTTTATTTTTAATATAGAAGGGCGCATGTTCTTTTGCTTGCTCTGCATGGCACTAGACTTATGAAATATATTAAAACGTCAGACCCATCAGTCTATCTGCACCGGAATAAAATTATTCTTCCATGTTTATAAAAAACATTACCTTTAGGATATAAAGCAAATTTGACAGTTATCAATATGAAAAACGAAATTATAATATAAAACTATTTGTACGCGAACGAAACAATTTTGCGTTGCATAGCAAAAAATCAGATTTTTGAATTGAAGATTGACTTTTCCCGAAAGATTTCCTAGAAATATAAAAGAGATGCGGAATTTTTTTCTCTGTTTCTCAGGAAGATAATTTTATGTTCAAAAGGACATAATGGACATTATGTTCTACGACATGAAATTTTTTTTGAAAAACTTACTTTCCCAGCTATTATAGTTTTTTCTTCAGAAAATTACTGAATATTGTACAAATCTTACTGAAAAGTTTTCTACCCTATTTCACGAAATGTCCTTTCTAGAACAAAAACAAGAGCCAATAATCAGACTGATATACTGAGCGAAAGTGACAACAAATTAAACGAAAAACATTAAGCAACAATCCTCAATGCTTTGTTTTTTTTTACTGTAAAAAGTGTCCTTTGTAGGTTTGCTTTTACTCTACCAAAGCTCCTATATTGTTTTGTGTTTTCTATATAATTCGGGGAAATATAATTCGTTGTTGTATTTGTACTAGTTTAACTAATATATGTTAGATAGACTGTGAAGCAATAATTTGTGTTTGTTTTAAGTTTTAACTTCGCTCTTTACTTCCCTTAGAAAAACGTTGTTCTTAAATTAATTTCCAAACTAGCACGGTATAGAATATGTAATACCATGCAGCAGGCAACTCATAAAAGTTCCCATGAATCACAGAAATATGTAAGCAAAGACAAGATATTAGCCAAAATTCGAACCAAAAATAGTTGTTTAATATCGAAACGCCAACACCAAACGTCAGGCAACACATAAAAGTATCTATGAATGATGGAAAGATGTAAGCAAAGACAAGATATCAGCAAAGATTTGAGCACAAAATGGATATTTAGTATTTCGCAGCTATCACAGTGATGCAAAACGAGTTCATTTAGCCTAATAAAATTTATTTGAAAAGTAGAGTTGCTAAATATTTCGACTGAAAAGTTCTGTTTTCTAAAAACTACCAAATTTCAAGATTGGGGCACTAAAAAGAACATTAAAAAAACAATAATTAAGGGGCCTACTCCGTTGTATTATGAGTCCAAGAAGCTAAATTACAGGTTCTTAGGCATTATATTTATGTCAATTAAGAGTTTTGTTTCTACCTCTATCTATTTACAATTTTTGTTTTTCAAAATAGTATCCTCCAGCTACTGTCAATAATTTTACGAAACAACATCCTAAAAATTCCATTTAATTTTAAATAAACCTGCTCTTACTGCTTTTTTTATGTTATTTTTTTAGACAAACCGGTGCACGTTGACACTTTAAAGAGTATGGCATGAGTCCCGAAAAGAAGAGGCTATATTATCCTAAACCGAGAGGCAAGAGATCTAAAATTCTTTCTTTAAGGACTTCTAGACAAGCTTTTTTTAATAAGGGAGCTTTTGCTGCTACAATTTTTTTCCATTTCCGAAACAATTCTTTTGGACTAAGTGACACCAATGCTTGCCGCAATCAAAATTGACGTGTCAAAAATCTGGCAGACTTGCGATTTCTTTTCAATTGTACAGTTTTTGCTAAATTCTTTCAAACTCGGATCGTAGCAGAAAAAAGTCAATAAGCATATACACAGAATAAAGGAAAGGATGGGTTACACCTACCTGAGTCAAGGGGACGAGGAGCAGAAAAATTGCCTTCCATGTGGTAAAACATGCTTAACATGATGATTCAGCATTAGTTTCTCTAGCTCTAATAATTTCTGAAGGACATTGCTTATGAGGATATTGCGGAAACTCAGTGAAAAATTATCATTAATTTAGATAAATCCAGTTAACATGAAGCTACAAATCAACTTAAAATCTGTCGACATAAACATTTTTATACTCCAGTTAGTGTTCCATTATCACCCAAGAAAAGATTCGACAAGACACCCAGAATACAAGCCTATGAGCTTATTCTGTTTTTGTATTAGATAAATTAACGAAAGAAATAAAATCAAAACAAACAAGTTTACTACACATAAGATGTTAACAAAACAACTTTGAAATCATTGTCGATGTGTACCTAAGAATTCTTGCTTTTTCAAAAGCACGTCTTTCAGAAGAGCTCTTCTGTCAAGTTTTCCCACTTCATTGTATTTTAAAGACCTTCTCAGAATGACACCGCCCCTCAGTTTTTCATAATCAGACACCCTGGCTGGAAGCAAGACATGAGAATTAGTTGTTATATTTCAGCTCATTTTCTCTTTATATCATGAAACTTTTAATCCAATTTCCTTATAAAATTCACAAGCAACACATCATTTTTGATTTTATCTTCTTAAAACAAAATACTACTACTACTAATAACAACTCACCGCAGCACCAAGCCGCCTGAAACAAAATGAACCTTAAAACAAAATGCTACAACGTTAAAGTGAACCGGTAAACAAGAAAGGAGAATGCCCACACACGGGCTCCTAAAGTGAATAGTTTAAGTGCAAATCTGTATTGTTGGCTTATTACATGTCAGATTTATAAAACAACTTTGGATTAGTTACTTCAGAATTACAATGTTATCACTTCTATGACTTGTTTTACAAAAATAAAAATGATTCAATTCGGTTATTCTTGAGCCCTACCGACTAGAGCGACACAGCTGTGTTTTAGGTTACCATGTGTAGGTTACCTGCTGATTTACTATGTTTTTTTCATAAGTCCGAGTGTATATCTCAGCTAAGGGCTTGCAAAAACTATATATTTGACCAAAATTCCCACATTTATATAAAAGTTTTTGTGTACAAATTATTAAATAAAAAAAGTTTCTTCGGCGTTTCAATACTAAATATGAAGGAATAAGGAGTGGAAAATGACAGAGAAACCGAATGTGACACTACAAAAAAAAAAAAATTAAAAAAAACACTAATTCCATACAAGAGACTGGCAACAGTTTGATACTTCGGATCTCTACTTGAAGATTAGATAAGTGAGGAGGTTTTAATCTTAGCGATCTGTTAACTTCTTGTGTTTTTCTCAGGGAAAAGTGCAGAATAATAAATGATAAATGTAAACAATGTTATTAGCTGTTTTAATTAAGGACTGAAGACCAAACTTCCCTTTCCCTACCTCCAGGATAAGTTATTCTCAAAACAAGTAAGAACTTTCGACTGCAATAAAGGTTTTGGATAACTGGCGTTTTTCCTATGATTTAATCTGAAATTAGTTCGTTTTCTATTCGGTAAAGCACCTTCTAAATTCGCAGTACCAGACCAAAATATCAGAATGTTTACTTACTGTCTAAGAACTCTTTTACTTCTGATGGGTCAATTCTGTAACCCATCTGTGGGACAATGCAGGCACAAGGTAATTCTCCAGCCTCCTCATCCGGTATGCCAATTACAGTTGCTTCTTTAATTCCTTCATGCTTCAGAAGTATATTTTCTAGTGAGGATGGTACCACCTGAAAATCATATTACATTTTATTGCAGCAAAACACCTGGTTCTTATTCCAGGTAAACTATGGATGATTGATAGATAGACTTAAACTATCAACAAATGAAATGACATTATTTGTATACAATGCTAAAAAGGGCTTATCCCAGATTTGCCTCTCAATCACTTGGACTATCTGTCTTGGCTTTTTGTACAATTAGCCATTTCTTGATGCCTGCAAAATACTTGATTTTAATTAAAAGATTTGGATAATAGATAGACTTATCTATCAACAAATGAAATGACATCATTTTTATACAATCCTGCAAAGGGCTTATCCCAGATTTGCCTCTCAATCACTTGAACTATCTGTCTTGGTTTTTTCTACAATTAGCCATGTCTTGATACCTGCAAAATACTTTATTTTAATTCAAATATTTTGATTTTAATTCATACTTGATTTTAAACTAAAATCAAGTATTTTGCAGGTATCAAGACATGGCTAATTGTAGAAAAAGCCAAGACAGATAGTCAAAGTGATTGAGAGGCAAATTCGGGATAAGCTCTTTTAGGACCTTATAAAAATGATGTCATTATATTTGTTGATAGATAAGTCTAACTATCATCCATCCATAGACTGCCTGGAATAAGAAGAACTACCAACGATTTACACAGAATTAGTATTCAACAGAAGAACTGCCGTAAAACCTATTATGGGGAAAAAATAATGAATCACCATTTCTGATACTTTTCCTTTATGAAATTATCATGTTGTCTCAGGCTCATGTTAACTCTGTACTGGAGGTTGTCCAATTAAAATGTAGTAAACTATGGTCAGTTTTTCACATAATGGTTGATAATTCTTACACGTCTGTCCATAAGTAAAAATTTCATTTAATGCAAGGACTCCCTTAAGCAATAGTTCTGAGCTGGCTGGTCATACATCTGAGGCTAATATTCCAAAATAAGAATCGGAATTGCAACATACCGAGAATCACATGTATTTCACAAACAGTTTATGTTTTTACCTAAGTGAATATTTCACATATGGTAAGAGCTGTCATGGTAACATCCAGTTTCATGACAATCTAACAACATCTGTAGGCCAGAAGTAAATATTCACCGCATTTTGTTGCTGAATCCTTAATTTATCAGCAACAAGTTCAGATATGCTGCAGTGCCTACTTTGGCGGACATTACACGCCATTTCTAATTTATGTAGAATACTTACCATGTTTGCTTTTGGATTTCTATGTTGCAATACTCTCCACAGATTTGTAAAAAAGCTCAGAAATGCTTCACACTCTAAAGTGGCAAAATTGGAAAATATTTCTATAATACACTTTATAAACATTTGAAACTGGACTTCTATAATGTGATATTAACCTCAAATATATTGAAAAAGCTTAAGAATATTTAAATACCAGGTGTGATTAAAATCTAGCAGAATTTGTACAACTTCTGCAGCTTTTTTTATCAATTTTTTTTTTACATATTTAGTAGTGCAAAATTAATCTTATGTTCATTTTTGTAATCAACAATCTCAGAAGCTATTAAATAATGAAATAAAATATTTTTGTAGATTATTTACTTTAAAAAAACGTTTGGATTTTGTGCAAAATCGCGGATATTGGCGAGTGAATCGCTTTATGGTTGTTAGGTATTTGGTTTTAATTCTTATAATTTTTAGCTTTTATTGAATTTTATACTTGTTTTATTTTTTGTTTTTTTCATTGTTTTTTTTGTTGTTGTTTGTTTTTCACATTGACTTTTCGCGTTTGTTTTGTTGTTTTCAGTTTTATGTCATAGAGGGGAATATCATCGATTTCAATTGTATTAAGAAGTTCTGACATAGCTTAAGTCCCTTTTTCCTGTTTATGCTTCACAGAGAAGCTAAAATAACACATCCCTTATTCCATTGTAATTTCTGAAATATCTAAATTACGTGTTAATAAAATTATCGTGTTATTCTTTACTTTTAAGTCTTGGAGTGGCAAATAAGCAACTATCAATCAAAAATGAAATTGGGCAATGAATTCAATTCCTCTTTACTGTTGCCCTTCACAGACGCCAAATAACTTCATTCCATTGCAGGGTGGTTAAGAAATTCAAGCATGAATTCATTTCCACCCTTATGTGTATCTTGGAAGACACTAAAATAACACTTTTCTTCATTCTAGGGAGAAAAACCTCAATTAGATTAAGTAATTCTGGCGTGAATTCATTTCTGCTTTCCTGTTTATCCTTCACAGACTCGCAGAGGCTAAACTAACATATTCCTTCATTTCCTTTCAAATTTGCTTTGTCTTATAACAGTTTGTCTGTTTGGCCATATTTTCGTTTGCAACTCAATGTGATTTTTGCAGTTTCGTGTTCCATGCCTTTTTTTCACTGTTCAGGGTCATTTTTCATATTTTTTTGATTGTGCACACGTCATAGATATTAAAAGCCAATTTCTTCTACCTTTTTATCCTTCACATAATCACAAACGCAAACTAACACGTTCTTTCATTTCATTGTAATTTCGTGTTCTAACAGCAGATTTTGTTGTGCAACATTTACATTAGGAATTCAATGCGAATTCTGTTTTCTTCTTTAATGTCTATTTCTTTAGCTGTTCAGAGTCTTTTGTCATCTTTTGTAATTTAGCATGCGTCAACGATACTAAAAAGGATATGACCACGCGTGAGAAAACAATTATGTTTTTTTTTGCTCTTTAAATGTATATAAATGTGATGTAACTTATATGAACTTTTCTGGTATGAATTCAACGCCTATTTCCTGTTTATCCTTCACAGACACCAAAATTATTTCATTTAGTTCCAGCGTGGTTAAGAAATTCAGGCGTAAATTCATTTTCCCCTTGCTGTGTCACATTGCAGACGAAATTCTACAAGTAATTAATTAAGAAATTCCATTCCTCTTTGTTTTTAATGCATCAAAGAATCATCCATTTTATAGAAAATTTTTCCCCTCTGTGACGTTGGATTTCCACTGTTGTTTCTCGTTTAACCACAGATTTCTTTATCCATTATTTTCATTTGGGATGCTTGTTATCGCATGTCATCTAGCTACAGATATCGTTGCGCTTCATTTTCGTGAGTCATCACCTCAGACATTTTCCCAAGCCTTTTGCCTTAGCTGTTCGAATTTATTGAAAATCATGTGTAATTTAGTTTGACTTCCCAAAAATCTAAAAAACTTCTTTTCCAGCTTATCTTCAGTGGTTATACTCATTTCGTGCATCATAAACTCGTACATGTTTCCATACCTTTTGCTTTAGCTGTTTGGACTTTTTGGACTTTTTTTTTCCTATCCTTCCAAACATTTTGAACATCAATCAAAACCTTCCTACACCTTGGCTGTTTTACTCTTGTTTTTTCAATGTATCTACTATCCTTACTAATAGCGCATTGTAGTTAAGATATCAATTTGGTCAACCTTATTGCTACCTGGTATCACCGTCTCATCCCCATCTGTTCCTGATTTAAGCGACACAGTCTTCTTAGCACTTATTTTCAATACTATTCTCAAACTAAGAACTCCCAAATCCTCCAAAAATTCGCTTGTTTTGTTAACATTTTGATCAAGGACACTCAAATCATCTAATTAATTCAAGTTTAGGAAATTTTAACCTTCCGGTCGATCTCATGCTATTTTAAGGCCTACAAGTGGGAGTAAGATACTGTTCGTACAAACATGAATAAAACACATTGCCATTAAACCTCTCACTCAATATTGAAACAACCTCTTGCCTCCCTTTTCACCTTAAAAACAGAAATATTATTTTTTGTTCTGCATAACACCTAAAGATTAATGGATATGCCTAAGGGGTAAACCATAAGTGGTACAAGTATAGGACCTTCACTAAAGCTTTTCTGTCAGCTGTATCAAATTCCCTTTCCACAAAATTCACCTTAGTATAAAGGTTTGGTCAACGCATCCTTTGTCACTACACGGGGGGGGGCCTAGTGGCCCTCCAATCACTTTAGACTATTAAAAAGGGCATAACCCACAACCTTTGCACTGAGGACCCTGGGGGGTTATCATCCTAAAAGACCTAATTTCTAGAACTTTCAACTATGTTCAACAAAATGGATATCTTAAAATTTTAATTTCATGTGTTTGGGAAAATAGTGGGCGTAAGAGGGGCGTTAGTCACCATCCAATTACTTTCAACTATTAAAAAAGGCACTAGCCCTTTCAATTTCCAATTGAATGAGCCCTTTTGAAGTTTCTACGACAACGCTTTCAATAAAAACTTTATATGCCCCCAGGGCATAACTTACAACCCTTGCCCTGAGGGCTGTGGGCGGAGGGGTTGTCATCCTTAAAGACCTAACTTCCAAAACTTTCAACTACATTGAATAAAATGGCTATCTAAAAATTTTGATTGGAAGTGTTCGGGGAAAAGGTGGGCGTGAGAGGGTGGTTAGTTGCCCTTAAATCACTTTCGACTATTAAAAAGGGTAGTAGCCCTTTGAATTTCAAATCGAATGAGCCCTTTTTCAAGTTTCTACGACAAAAGATTTCAATAAAAACCTTATATGCCCCCGGGACATAACTTATAATCCTTGCCCTGAGGGTTGTGGGGGAATGTCCTCCTCAAAAATATGTTTTCTATCTGAAAATCAACTATGCTGAACAAATTGGCTATCTCAAAATTTTTATTGGATGTGTTTGGGGGAATGAAGGGTGTGGGGGGGGGGGGCTAGTTGCGCTCAAATCACTTTCGACTATTAAAAATGGCACTAACCCTTTGAATTTCCAATCGAATGAGCTTTTTTTGAAGTTTCTACGGCAACGCCTTCTTTAAAAACCTAATATGCCTCCAGGGCATAACTTAAAACCCTTGCCCTGAAGGGTGTGGGGGAGTGTCCTCCTCAAAAATATATTTTCTATCTGGAAATCAACTACGCTGAACAAAATGGCTATCTCACGATTTTGATTGGATGTGTTTGGATAAATAATGGGCCTGGGGGGCTAGTTGCCCTCCAATCACTTTCGACTATTAAAAAGGGCACTAGCTCTTTGAATTTCCAATCGAATGAGCATTTTTTTAAGTTTCTACGACAACGCCTTCTACAAAAACCTTATATGACCCCAGGGCGTAACTTAAAACCCTAGCCCTGAGGGTTTTGGGGGAGTGTCCTCCTCAAAACATATTTTCTATCTGGAAATCAACTACGCTGAACAAAATGACTATCTCAAAATTTCGATTGGATGTAATTTGGGGGAGTGATGGGCGTGGGGGGGGGGCTAGTTGCCCTCCAATCACTTTCGAGTATTAAAAAGGGTACTAGCCCTTTGAATTTCCAATCGAATGAGCCTGTTTTGAAGTTTCTACGACAACGCCTTCTATAAGAACCTTATATGCCCCCAGGGCGTAACTTAAAACCCTTGCCCTGAGGGTTTTGGGGGAGTGTCCTCCTCAAAAACATATTTTTTATCTGGAAATCAACTACGCTGAACAAAATAGCTATCTCAGGATTTTGATTGGATGTGTTTGGGGGAAAGATGGGCGTGGGGGGGGCTAGTTGCCCTCCAATCACTTTCGACTATTAAAAAGGGCACTAGCCACTCCCATTTCCATTTGAATGAGCCTTTTTCGAAGTTTCTACGACAACTCCTTCGATACGAAGTGCCCGGGTATGGAAAAAAAACAACAAAAAACAACACATTGTGCCCACATCGTTCTATACTTAGGCAGCGCTAGCGCGCTGCCTATGAAAGGGTTTTATTAAACATTTACTATTATCACCAGATCCTTTCCCTGAGTCACAAATCATGGATATAATTCTTACATTTAATTTTAATTCAAGAACCCCATATTTCAAAAACTTGTTTAACATGCTATCAGTATCAGAAGGAGTATCTCTGACTCCTCCATACAAAATGCCGCAACAATGGAACATCTTTCCTCAGTTCCAAAATACAAGAATTTTGTACATATTGTCTGATAGCTTTTTCTCTTTAGTTTCATTCTCTGTAGTTCCTTTAAAGATTAAGTTACTGTAAGAATTTCTGTCTATTTCTCTTTAATATTCTCGTTAATACTACTTGATATCCCTTTTCTATTTTAACCTGAGGTAAGCTCGGAATGACAAATTTTTCTCAGTTTCTTAAAATGTCAGTGCGCCAGCTTACTGTTATGCCACTTGACTGGGTCTTCCATTCTTACCCTTATTCTTTGCTCTTAAAATCAAGCAATTCTACAAGCAATAACGAGGGCTTCAAATTTATCACGTAAAAGCGATATGATATTTTTTTTTTACTTTAATATTAAGAAATAACATTTCTTTCTTATATATCTTTTTCACATTTTCTCACAACAAAGCCAGTTAACAACATTCATTTTTATCTTGGTCACAATAAAATTAGTCTTTAACTTAAAAAAAAAATCACCAAGTTTTTTGCTAACTAATTTTTAACACAACATTTTGTCTTTAAACTAATTTCCAAACAAACACTTTTATTTTTCTGCCAACTAGTCTTTAATAATTTTTTCCAAATAATATTTTTTGCTAACCAATTTCAAGCACAACATTTTCTTTTTCTGCTAACTAAATATCAATAAACTTTTTTTCGCCAAGTTTTTCCTTGCTAACAAATTTATAACACCTTTTTTTTTCGCTAATAAATTAAAAAACATTTTTCTTCACCAACTGCTTTTCTTGCTAACCAATTTCTGGCGCATTAGTTTTTTTCTTCAGACTAAATTTTAGTGGACTTTTGTTTGATTCAACGGTTATTATCTTTTACTAAATAAATGTCTATCACTACTTTTTTTTCCTAAAAAAATTTTAATAAACTTTTTTTTACCACGAAGTTTTTTCTTGCTAACTAGTTTCAAACCCTACATTTTTTCTTCTGTTAACTAAATTTCAATAAGCTTTTTTCTAGACCATTTTATTTTCGCTAACGAAATTCTGACACAACCTTTTTCTTCTAATTAAATTTGAATTAACTCTTTTTTGTTAGCCAAAGTTTTACACAACATGTTTAAGGTTTACTATATTCTATCACAATTTATTAACAATATCTTGAATGGTATGCGGTCAACTTTGATATATCTACCGAACTGATTACCCGATTTTGATAGTGGTCAAATGGAAATAATTAAACTTAGGTGATCCCGTCACCTGTCACAAAAATCTGTCACTTGTAAAACGAAACTTACAGTAAAGAGACCCAATTTTCATAGTATGTGATGGAAGTTTTCATAGTATGTGACGGACTACCTATCAAAAAGATAGGCGGTCTTTAAATAATATTAAATAAGGAAACAATCAGCAGTGCACATTCTGAATTTACTAATTTACCCTCTTAGCGAAAGCGTTCTCCAAGCCTCTCAAGCGCTCCCTGGGAGGCAGGTAGGGTAAAGTCCTCTAGGTGTGGATGATTCCTTTAAATTGTCAATGTGGAGACACAGGCCAAGGAGGAACTAGTGCCTGTGGCCCTTAAACATAACTAGGAACACTAACTGTGGGGCCAAATATAGTTAAGGAGGAGCTAGAGACCCTTCGATGGTTTTATGCTGTGCCTACTGGCGCATGGACACGATTCAACAGAATGGAACCGCAACCCCTGCTATGCGTTAAAAAGACAGCGAGCAGAAAGTTGTGAGGTTATTGTACTCCCAAGATGGAGGTAATTGACAAGCTACAAATGACAGAGAGGAGTGGCTTGCCACTTTCCTTGAATAGCCATGAAACCCTTTTCCTTTAGTTATAATTGATCAGTTGAATACAAAGAGAAAAAACCGTGGTACCGTGTTTGAGGTAACCGACGGAAGGCAATGTTTAACACTGAATGATTAGGTTGCCCCGTAGGGGGAAATTGACCATCTGACGACTTCAGACTAAGATTCAAGATTCTAACAGTTAATGGCAAATACCATAGAGGATGTTTGTACCTTATCAAGACAAATTCCCATTCTAAATCAGAAAACCTCGTTCTCCATAAGGACCTTAAACCTACGTACTTTGGCAATGGCTGTAAGACTGGAGCTAAATGCCAAAGAACTTGAGAGGTACAGATAGGACTTTATTAGTCTTTCGGGAAAACACCTGCCTTGCACAGGGGATCTAAATATTGGCAACATCACACTCTCATGCTATGTTAGATGCGATGGCAAACACTGACAAGGCTTTGGCTTTCTCCTGATGCTCAAAGAAAATCACGCACTTGAAGCAAAAAAGTTAGTCTCAGAGTGCCTTAAGATAGTTCGGATGTGGGCAAAAGTATAGGACATCACAGTCATCTAGGTTTACACACCCGACTCCTCGAGAATGGATCAAGAAGTTGTCACTTCCTATCAAATACTTCAGTTTTTAACTATTGAAAACCTAAAAAAGATGTCTTAATAGTTAAGAGTTACTTCAATGCAATTGCCGGAGAAACTAAACAGCTTGACCGTGATGATTCAGCCATATTCAGTCTTGGGAAGCGGGAAACCACATGAAGTGAGCGTCTACTTGAGTTCTGCAGGGAAAATGATCTCTTTGTTATTATCTCAATGTTCTAACACAGAAAGAGAAGACTGGAAACATGGATATCCCCAGGCGGAAAAGTGCAAAATCAGATTGACTATATCCTTACCTCGAAACATTGGAAATCTTCGAAACATTGGACAATATATCAAGATGCTGTATTTAAACAGTTTAACACAGCACTCCTCAATACAGCTAAAGAAATCTTGGGTGAAAAACCTAAAACAGAGAAGCCTTGGATCATGGATGAAATCCTCGATATATATGACCAAAAATGACAGATTTGCGTCAAGGTGGACCAGAAAAGCAGGGATATGTATAAGCGGATACAACCGATGGTAAACAAAAAGATCCGAACAACTTTCAGAGACTACACACAGGAGAAGTGCGAATGCTGTGAGAATGACTCTAATCAGACAACAGCCACACGATGCATAAGACAGTTAACGAACTCTCAATGAAAAAAAAAGAATCCATTGTCACAGCTAGTGTCCTTGACAAGCGTAGTAGGCCCCTGAGAGAGAGCAAAGCAGTTAAAGAAAGATGGAAAAGCCACTTTAAAGATTAATTGAATCCCCTAGTTCCCAGTAACCCTCCTGTGGTATCACAATTTCCCCAAATAGCAAAGCCCGTGCCTTTACTAAGTGAGGTAAAAGAGGCCACTCGCAGTCTTAAGAACAACTAAGCTCCAGGCTCTGATGGTATCCCCACCGAACCGCTTAAAGTTAGGTCCCTGCTTGTTTTTTTTTTTTTTTTCACTAAGTCTGGAACAAGCTCATTTTTGCAAAGGTTAAACTAAATGCTATTAACATGTTAGCCAAGTTACTCTAATTTTTTGGAGTTAGCACCATTGGATTTAGAAAATGAACAACTTAAAATCAAGTCTTTTTTTATTTTCTTTGCTCACCAGCATTAAATATTAAAGATAAGGGAAGTTATTTCATTTGTATTTTCTGTTTTGAAAAACTACAAAACTTTCCAAAAAAGGAAATTTTTCTAAAGTGTGTTAAGTTTGAATATTAGCCATGCTGAAAAATGCTGATGGAAAAAAAAAATTGTCGGTTAAGTCCGAAGCTTTAAAAGAATTGCCATAACTTCAAACATTTAGTATCAGGTATCGTACTTTTAAATTTTCCTCTCTGTATATAAAACCTGGGCTTTGATATATAACTTGTTCTCAAATATTTATGAGAACTAAAAATGATGAGATCACTCACATGAAAACCACGATATTTTAGCAGTTCTTTCAGCCGTTCCTGTAAATAAAAGTGTCCAGTCTGGTCATAGTAGCCAATGTCACCGGTCCTGCACCATCCATCAACAATGGTATTATTAGTTGCTTCGGAATTTCCCAAATAGCCTTTCATAATTCCTGGTGATCTTACCCACAATTCACCAGAGTTGAGAGGTGATTGCAATTCTCCAGTTTTGACGTTGGTGACCTTTAGATGGCATAGAAAATAAATATAAGCTGTGTTTCAATTTCTTATGCATCTCAACTAAACATTTAAAGTAAAATTTCAAAATCAAGTTTCTTTGAATTTGACAGTTTGCAGAAAAAGAAGTAGCCATTTTCATCTTTTCATCGCAAAAACTACATACTCATTCCACTTCCAGCGCCATTTCGCTCTAAGCTAAGGGATTCTCAACCTTCATTTCAAAAATCAATTTTAATGATTAAGCAGAAGAGAAAACTTGACACGAAAAGATATGATGCAATATTTGCAGCTAGCTCCCCCTAATCTAAACTCCCTCTTCTTAACACTATAAAACTTAAGTTTTAAATTCTTGGTAGTTTAGTAAATATCTAAAATATATTAAACTTGAGCGTAAAGAGCAGACAGTAGAGAACACAGCAGCCTACCTTTAATATAAGATGTAAAGGGAGAAATACAAGCCCATTCACGCAAAATTTTATTGAAGCAGTAGGCCTATATTTTTAATGGTCATATCATCAACAAAACACAACAAAAACTAATATTTCAAGTTTAATCAAGGTGTAAGATTGGTGCTAGCTGTCCCCATCCCTCCCTGCAAAAGCTTCTAAACGCCTAGAATATCATGTGCATTTCATTGTAGATAATATGTATTTTGAACAGTGTGGTTTTTATTTGTAAAAAAAAATCCACAAAAAAGAAGAAAGAAAATCATAGCAATAACCAAGGTCAAACTGTTCGTGGTAACGAACTGTAAGTAAGGAGCGACCCGGCTCAATAGTAACCGAAACTCTAAGAAACAGAATTTTGATTCCAATAGATATAACAAAAGAATCAGATATTTATGCTGATTTTAGATATACAGGTTTCATCAAGTTTAGTCCTACCCATCAAAAGTTAAGAGCCTGAGAAAATTTGCCTTATTTTCGAAAAAAAAAGATCATGAATGCGTCTTTATCTATTTGTTTTTTCCCAGGGGTGATCGTATCGACCCCTGGTGCGGGGGGTTAGGGGGAGGTGGTTACGTGGTAGGATCTTTCCACGGAGGAACTTTTCATGGGGGAAGGGAATTTTCCATAAAGGGGGTGCCAGATTTCCCAGCATTATTAAAAAAACGATCAGAACTTAAATAAAATAAAAACAAATTTTTTCAACTCAAAGTAAGGAGCAACAATAAAACTGAAAAAAAAACAGAAATCATCAAGTATATGAGGGAATTCGCCCCGTCGTCAATACCTTGCTCTTTACGCTGAAGCTTTTTTAGTACTTTCAAAAGAGCTATTTATTCTAATTAAACGGCCTTTATGATTCAGGGAGCATTTTTGCAGAATTAGAACAAAATTCGAACTTTAGAGTAAAGAGCGAGGTATTGACGAGGGTGGCGAACCCCCTCATATACGTAATAATTTCTGTTATTTTCAAGTTTTAATGTTGTTCCTTACTTTCAGTTGAACAAACTTGTTTTTACGTAGATGTGACCGAAATATCTAGTATTTTTGTGAAATTTATCACTGTTTGTAAAATTTATAACAATCTATTAAAAGGATATTATCCCTATTTGAACTTTCATTTAATTTGTTTTTTATTTAATTACTGAAAAAGAACAAATGTAAGTAGGCTATAAATAGCAACTTAGGAAAAGAAATTAATGAAGTTTACATGAGGTTTTGCTAAAACAGGTCATTTTGGTTCAACTTTGCGTATCTCTTAAACTTTGCCTCAAAAGATCTGGGATTTTTCACAAATAGAGTCCATGGGGCATTTAACCTTGGCAGCTTTGAGGAGTTGCAAATAAAAGGTTCAATCATCTGTGAAATTACTAAAAGAATTTTAGATGTATAGTTAATACATTTAATGAAAATTAGTGTTTTCATGATTTTTGCTTCTTTGACTTTAACATTTTAGGAAAACCGATCATTGGAAATGAATCGCTGTTTGAAAGAGTATATGCACTTAATTAATATTCTATTCAAAATTCGAACTTATGGTACTATGGTCATATGGCAGAGCCCTTATCAGATGTAACGCTATAGCGTTGCCTATAGTAAAGGCCATAAGGCTTCAATAGTGTATTGTTGTTTTTATTTTTTCCCAGAGGCACTTCATATGGACTGGGTGGTCATATAAACTTTGGAGAGGCTCATTCGATTGGAAATTGGAAGTTTGAGTGCCCTTTTCAAGAGTTAAAAGTAATCAGAGGGCAACTGGCCCCCTATTTTCTACGTAACACCTTAATTTGGGTATCCTTTTTTAGACCACACTGTCTTTCTATGACAAACGAATAAACGTTTAAATGAGGAAAAATCCATTTATTTACACAGGGAAAAACAGGTACAAAAGTCTAGATATTTCGATCACATATACAGTAATCAGCAGTAGAAACAAATCTACTTCATAGAAATACACATCTACCGATGACGATCGTTGTAAATGAGATCGAAATATCTAAACTTTTGTACCTGTTTTCACTGTCTAAATAAATGGATTTATCCCCATTTGAACGTTTATTTGTTCGCAACTAGCCCTCTCAAACCCTCTTTTCCCCAAATGCATCCGGTCAAAATTTTGAAATATCAAATTGGTTCAAAATAGTCCAAACTTCAGATAACAAAAACTTTGGGGTCGAAACAACCGCTAGAGCCCAGAGGGTAAGGTTTCTAAGCTATGCCCCGAGGGCATATTTGGTTTTATGGAAGGTGTGGTTTGTATAGACTTTGGAGGTGATTGGAAATGGAAAGTTTTAGTCCCCTCTTTAAAGATCAAAAGTGACCAGAGGGAAACTAGCCCCTCTCCTGTTTACCCCAAATTCCTCTGATCGAAACTTTGAGATAGTCATTTTGTTCAAAATAGTCCAAATATCATATAAAATGTCTACGGGGTTGAAACAGCCTCCCAGTCCCCAGAGGCTGATTGCAAGGATTGTAAGTTATGGCCCAAGAGTATATAAGGTTTTTATGGAAGGAGTGGTCGTAAAAAATTTGGAGGAGACTCAATTGATTGGAAACCGAAAGTTCTAGGCCCCTTTTCAAGAGTAAAAAGGGACCGGAGAGCAACTAGCCCCCTCTCGCACCCTCTTTTCCCCAAATGCATCTGATTGAAGTTTTAAGATAGCCATTTTGTTCAAAATAGTCCAAGTATCATATAACAATACCTCCAGGTTTGACAAAACCCCACAGAACTTGAGGGTAAGGGTTGTAAATTATGGCTCTGGGGCATATAAGGTTTCTATAGAAAGGATGGCCGTATATACTTAGAAAGAGACTCATTTGATTGGAAATGTAAGGTTCTCGTTCCCTTTTTTAGAGTCAAGAGTGATCAGAGGGCAAGTAGCCCTCTCAATACCTTCTTTTCCCTTAATATATCAGATCGAAATTTTGAGACAATTATTTTGTTAAAAATTCCACAAAGATCATATAACAATGTCTCCAGGGTTGACATAACTCCGAGGAGTCAAGGGGAAGGGGTTATAAGTTATAACCCAGGGGAATACATGGTTTTTATTGAAGAGGTCGTCTTATAAACTTCGGAATAGGTTCATTTGATTAGAAAATGAAACTTCTAGTTCCCATTAGAAGAGTCAAAAGTGACCGGAGGGTGACTAACCCTCACACGCCATCTTTTCCCCAAATGTATCTGATCGAAATTTTAAGATAGTAATTTTGTTCAAAATAGTCCAAGCATCATAGAACAGTCATTCTGGGGTTACAAAAACCACAGTGCGAGGGCAAAGGTTGTAAGATATGCCCTGGGGGCATATAAGTTTTCATGGAAGGGGTGCTCGCATAAACTTTGGAAAAGGCTCATCTGATTGGAAATCGAAAGTTTTAGTGCCCTTTTTAAGAGTTAAAAGTGACCATAGGGCAACTAGTCCCCCCTCCAACTATCTCTTTTCCTAAAATGCATCCGATCAAAACTTTGCGATGGTCGATTTGTTCAAAATAGTCCAAAGATTACTTAACAATGCCTCCAGGGTTTACACAATTCTGCAGTCTGTGGGCAAAGGTTGTAAGTTATGTCCCAGGGGAATATAAGGTTTTTATGGAAGGGGAGGTCGTATAAACCTTGAAGGAGGCTCCTTTTATCGAGAATTGAAATTTCTAGTCTTTTTAGGAGTCAAAAGAGATCGGAGAGCCTATCCCCCCACGCCCTCTTTTCTCCAAACACATTCGATTAAAATTTTTAGATAACCATTTTATTCAAAATAGTACCAAGTTCAAATAACTATGCTTCTGGGGTTGATGAAACCCTGCAAAGCCCCCATGTCAAGGACTGTAAGTTATGCAAGCTGCCCATGTCTAACATATGAGAATTTTATGGAGGGATGGTCGCATAAACTTTGGAGGGGGCTCATTCAATTGGAAATCAAAAATTTGAGTGCCTTTTTTAAGAGTCGAAAATGATCGGAGCGTAACCAGCAACCCCCACCCCTCACGTCCTTTTTGTTTACAAACACATACGATCAAAATTTTGAAATAGCCTTTTTGCTCAAAATAGTCCAAAAATCAAACAAATATAACTCAGGGGTTGACAAATCTCCCACAGCCCCGAGACAAGGGCTGTAACACTTGCAAGTTGCCTATTGTTAACAGATAAGGTTTTTCTGGAAAGAATGTTTGTATTAACTTTGAAGGAGGGCAATTCGTTTGGAAATTGAAAGTTGTATTTCCTTTTTAACAGTAAAGTGATTGGAGGGTAACTAGCCAACACGACCCCCGCCCTCTTTTCCTCGAATGCATCTGATAAAAATGTTGAGATAGTCATTTTGTTCAAAATAATATGAGAGTCAAATAACTATACCTCCGTGGTTGACGAAAACCCCAACAGCGCCCAGGACAAGGGCTGTAAGGTTTTCTGACTGTCCATTGTTAACACATAAGGTTGTACAGAAGATGTGGTCATATAAACTTTAGAGGGGGCTCATTTAATTGGAAATTGAAAATTCTACTGCCCTTTTAAGAGTTAAAAGTGATTGGAGGTTAAACAGCCCTCCCCTCATGTTCTTTTTTCCTGAAACGCATCCAATCAAAATTTTTAAATAGCCATTTTGATCAAAACGGTCAAAAAGGGAAATAGCTATAAATGACGAATTGACAAAACTCCAGAACCCCCTGGGCAAGGGCTTTAACATATACAAGTTGCCCATTGTTAATGTATAAGGTTTTTGTGTGGATTGTAAGTTATGAGCCAGGGGTATAAAAGGTTATAATGGAAGGGGAGGTCGTATGAAATTTGGAAGGGCTCATTCAATTGGAAATAAAAAATTCTAGCTCCTTTTTAAAGAATCAAAGTTGATCAAATGGCAACCAGCATCCCCCTCCCCTTTTCCTCAAATGCACCCAGTCAAAAGTTTGAGATAGCCATTTTCTTCCAAATAGTCTTAAGGCCAAATAACTATGCTTCCGGGGTTGAACCAGCACCCGGGGCAAGGGCTTTAAGTTATGCAAGTTGCTTATTGTTACTTTGATACTTTGTTTACTTTGATACTTTCTTTAGTTTGATCTTTTGATATTGTTTCTTTGATACTAGTTTTGGTACTTTGATGAAACTTTGATGTTGAAAAAACGAAAAAAAAAATCCAAAAAAGAAGTTTTGAAAGAAAATTAAAGGCCATATTAAACTTAAGACCAGCAGATATATAAACCTATAATAATTCAGACTCAAACACGACCAGAAATTACTATTGAAGAATAAATGGAACCAAAAACGAACAGAAATTAAATAAACAATTATAGCAAACAAACATAGAACGGGTACTAACATAAATGAATAAATAAATCTCAAAACGAGTAAAAATTAAACTGACTATGCAAATCAAGCTTATAACCAACAAAAACACAACAAACAAGAGTTTGGCTACTGTCCACTTCCTCAACTGTAAAGTCTAAAGCCTACTACGTCATTGGCGTTTTACTGATGTGTATTGAACAGTCTTGGCAAGAACTAACAAAATTAAATATTAGTTCAAGATTTTATTTCACTTAAGCTTCTATTTTTATTTTTAATGTTGTAATAAGTACACAAAAAAAATATTTTTAGTACAACTTGTTTTCAATAAAGTTCCAATGACACAGTAGGCTTTAGATTTTTACAGTTAGCAAAGGGGACAGCCAAACTCTTGTTAGTATTGATTTCTGTTCGTTTTGAGCTCGTTTTCACATATTCAATTTAGATTTCACTCGTTTTAAGATTTATTTCTTCATTTATATTAGTATTTTGTGCGGTTGTTTGCTATGATTGTTTGTTTAATTTCTGTTTGTTTTTGGTTTTATTTATTTGTTAATTGTAATTTCTGGTCGTTTTGAGTTTGAATTATTACAGCTTAATATATCTGCTGATCTTAAGTCTAATATGGCCTTTACTTTTCTTTGAAAAACTTCTTTTAGAATGTTTCTTTCTTTAATTAATCACTAGACAAAAGTGTCTTGTCCATGAGAACATTTTTTATACTGTCTGCTTTTTCAAATCATGCGTCTATCTATCTATCTATCTATCTATGTACCTAGACCTCGAAGTTCTATCACCGCTCGATGCGGCTAATAAAAACTCTTTTCAACTATAATTCTAAAAAAAATGTATGCTGAAATGATCAAAAGCTTTGAATCGAGTCCTTAAACATCTCTCTACAATGTTGCCTGCGTATTAATTCTATCGGTAGCAACTGAGGGAGGAGATGTCTGTGCACTCCTAGTTTTGCCTCTTACTAGACATCAAGAAATTCATTTTTTTTTTAGTATTTTCATTGGAAAATGCCATTTTTGGTACTTTCACTAAAAAAAAGAAATAAAAAAGGATAAGAAAATAATGAAAAAACCACAGAATGGACATTTCTCGGATGTCATTACTTTATGATGGCGTTATCAGGTAGAATTTATAAAAAGCGATAAAATATAAAAATTAGCTTTTAAATAAGCCCTTAAACATCTCCCAAGGATGTTCCAGTACGCCACCCAGACTTTGCTTTCAAAAATGATAGGCATATTTTACTTTTTTCGGTCCTATATGGCATTTTGCTGGCACTATCAAGTTAAATTTATAAAGAGATATTATGAATAAAAATTAGCTTTTTAATAAAATCTAAAATAGCTCTCTATTATGTTTCAGTGGCCCACTAGTGGAAAAGATAAAAAAGAGGGCACATCAGTGCTATCATGCAAATAAAGCTATTTTACTTTTTTTTCAATTGGGAGGAGGGGGCTGCAAGTGTCCTGTAAGTTTCCTGAGAATAGTGCCTTTTTATTAGTTCAATATTCACCTCAACACGTCCTAAAAGTTTCAACTTAGAAATAAATTATTAAAAAGTTTCAAGCTGTTCGTGAGATATTTCTGATACGCCCTTTTGACAGCCTGCATACACATTGCGTGATTTGGTTTAATTCAACATCCCCTCAACATTTTCTGGAAAATGTCATCTTAATACTCTTAGTCATAGAAGTAGTAGTATCCGCACTAGTAGCAAAAGCAGTAGACGTATTAGTAGTATGTAAGTAGCACCTTTTCGTTGGTTCAACATCTCCCTTAAAATGCATTAGAAGTTTCAGCTTGTAATTCTAAGCTGTTCCTGGATTAAAGCTGTTAAGCACTCTTGGTAACCTGCATCTACATAGCGTATTTCCTTTAAGTTCGATATCACCCTCAACACTCCCTGGAATTGTTGTCTTAATACCCTTAGCTTCAATATTAGTAATAGTTGTTATCGTAGTAGAAGTATCAGTAGCAGTTGTAGTGGGACTGGTTGGAGGCCATTGTAGCAGGAGCAGTACCACGCCTAGAGTATTAAGTTTATACTTCCAGAACATATTGAGGAGGAAGTCGAACTAAATAAAAGGTATTATGTGAATGTTATTACTACTACTTCTACTTAGAGTAAGGGAATTAGGTCAAATTTTCTGGTTATGTTGAGAGGGATGTTAAAGTAAATCAAAACTCACTCTGTAGCTATCTGACTGACAAGTTATCTGAGCTGTCTCGATAACAACTTAAGAGTATTAACTTGACATTTTCAGGGTATTTTTAGTGGGATTTTGAACTAACGAAAAGGCACTTCATGGATACTAATACTACTTCTACTACAACTACTACTACTAATATTATTGTTACTACAATTAGGACAACTACTACTACTGAGGCTAAAAGCTGTAATAATTCAAACTCAAAGTTTCATCAAGAAAGTCTCATCGCAATAACCTTATCCTCAGTAGCAGTAGCAGCTGTATTAGTATTAGTAGTAGAAGTATTATCATGACATCTTTTTTTCAACATCCCTCTCAATATACTTGAAAGTTTCAACTTGATACACTAACCAGGTCCTGGGACATTAATGAAACGTCCTTTTCTCAACCTACATTCATAAGGTTTGTTTTGATTTAGTTCAACCACCCCCTCAACATTCACTGATATTTTCACCTAAATATTCTTAACTTTGGTAGTAATAGTAGTCGAAGTCGTAACAGCATTAGCAGTAGCAGTAGCAGCAGTAGTAGTAGTAGTGGTAGTAGTATTGGTATTAGTAGCAGTAGTAGTATTAGTAGTATTAGTAGGAGCATGCATAGGCTGTCTTTTGGTTAGTTCAAGATCCCCTACAGCATACCCTGTAAGTTTCATTTTTAAACTCTAAGCTATTCCTGAGACATTGCTGATACGCTTTTATGACAAGCTACATGCATATGAAGTTTTATGACTTGGTTTAATTTCCCCCTCAATATTCTCTGAAACTTTCACCTTAATGCCCTTAGCATCAGCAGTAGCTGTAACATCGGTAGTAGTAGCAGTAGTAATAGTAGCAACAGTTGTAGCAGTAGCAGTAACAGTAGAAATAGGAGGAGTAGTAGAAATAGCAATATGCACATATTGCCTTTTTGTTTTGTCTTGTATTGCCTTAACACTATTAGCCTCAATAGTAGTATTAATCGTAGTAGGAGTAGCTCTAAAAGTAGTAGTAGTAGCATGCAAAAAGGAGGGTTTTCTTTGGTTCAACACCCCCTCATCATGCCCAGAAAATTTCAATTTAACACTCTAAAGTGTTCCTAAGATATTCCTGAAACGTCATTTTGACAACCTGTACACTAATAGTACATTTTGATTTAGTTCAACTTCCCCTCGACATTCCCTGAAATTTCACCTTAATACCCTTTGTCTTAGTAGTAGCCGTAGTAGAAGCAGTAGCTCTACTAGAAGTAGTAGTAGTAGCAGGAGTAGTAATAGTAGAAGTAGTATAGTAATAGTAGCAGTAGTAGTAGTAGCCGTATTAGTAGCATTAGCAATAGTAGTAGTGCACACATTGTCCTTTGGTCAACGGATCATCCCCATCATCATTCCCTGTAAGTTCTAACTTAAGACCCTATTCTATCCTTGAGTTACACCCTTTTGACATCCTGTATGCAAATAATGTCTTTGGATTTAGCTCAACACTCCCCTCGACACTCCTTAAAACTTAATCTTAATATCCTTAGCCTTTTTTGGCATCAAGAGTCAAACCTACCCCCCCCCCCTTTTCCAAAAACAAATACTATATGGAAGCAAAGGGCAAATTGCGAAAATCACGACCATATCCCCAAGGGCTGTGGTGAGGGGGTCTCATCCCTAGAGGGACAGTTATTGCGCCTTTCAACAATGCTGAAGAAAATGGCAATCTTAATATTTTATCAGATATCCTTGGGAAATAAGGGGTGGTGGGGGGCTTCTTGCCTTCCAATTACTTTTGACTTTTAAAAAGAGAACTAGTTGTTTTGATTTCCAATCGAATGAACCGTCTCCAAAGTGTCTACGACAACTCCTTCCATATGAAGTGCCTTGGTGAATACAAATAAAATACAAATAAATAACACATTGAGTCCAGTTGGCTCTTTATTTAGGCCGCACTATTGCGCTGCCAATGATTGACATCCGTTTTTCTCATTTGCAATGGTTTTGTAATTAAAACGAAAGCTTACCTACTTTAAAAGATTAATTTAAATAAAATTCTAAAAAATAAGTTTCTCAAAGGAAAGTAAGGAGCTCCATTAAATCAAAAGTGAACAGAAATAAAGTCAAATAATCTTCCAAGCTTAAAACTACGACAAATCACCATCAATAAATAAATGAAACCCAAAACGGACAGAAATTACAATAAATAACCGAGTCAAACTTAAAACAAGCAGAAATTAGCATGAGGAGGGCTGACACCCCCAACGCCTTCTGAAGACCAGGTCATGATTTGCACTTCACTGAGAACACAAACACATTATGAATGTTTTCACTTTTTTAACTTTAATAATTAAAAGATCATTAAGACCTTAAGGAATAAATAACAGTATATGTATATTAAACTGTCAATCCAAATTCACTAGTTTTTTTTTAGTAAAGTGCAAACTACGTTCTGGTCTTCAGAAGGCATGGGGGAAGTCAGCCCCACTTGTGTAAATTCCTGCTCGTTTTGGGTTGGACTCGGTTATTTATTTTAATTTCTGTTTATTTTAGGTTTAATTTATTTACTGATGGTGAAATCTGGTAATTCTACGCTTGGAAGACTATTTTACTTTATCTCTGCTCATTTTTGGTTTAATAGAGGTCTTAACTTTTCTTTGAAAAATATATTTTGTGGTAAAAGTTTTTTTGATGTAATCTTTTTCGTAAAAAATATAAATAATATTTTAAGTCTTTTCGGTTTTCTCTCTATAAGAATTCATAGTTTGGCTTGGTATTTCTATGTTGGAGAAAATTTTTCAACAATTTTTAACAACATACACCCTTTTGAAAGTCATAACGCAAATAGTATTGTTTAATTAAGTTACATACCTCCTCAAGTTGACCGGAAAAACAAAACTTAATACTATTCTCAAAAAATTGTGTCTATTTTCTTTGACAACCTGGATACGCTTAAAGTCTTTCGATTATCTTAAATTGTAAGAACAGAAGCAGTAATTGTACTAGCCCTCAGAGTTTCATTTTTATAGCTTCAGTTGTTCTTGGGATATTGCTTAAATGTCTTAATGACATTTTAATGAAATATTGACATTCTTATTGACATTAAAGCCTAATGGGCAAATTACATATATGTGATGGGTAGTCATACCCAACATCCCTAGGGACATAGTTACAGGACTGTTCAACTACGCTGAACAAAGTGGCTATCTAAAAATTTGATTGTGTGTGTTCGATAGACCTATAGGATTAGGAATAGGGCTGCTTGCCCTCCAATCACTTTTGACTCTTCAAGTTGGGCACTAGAGCGTTTAATTTCCAATCGGATTAGCTCCTTTAAAAGTTTCTATGATATTGCTACCTATGATAGCATTACGATGTGTATGATATTACTTTTATGCCCCTTGGAAAATCTGCATGTTTATGGTTATTTCGTTTCATCGAAACTCCCTCTAAATGTTCCCTATAAGTTTCACCTTAATACCCTTAGCCTCATTAGTTACAGCAATCGTAGTATTACTTTTAACGGTATGCGCATAATGCCTTCCCAATAGTCAAAATTCGCCACAACATACCATGAAAGGTCCAATTTAATAATGTAAACTGTTCTTGAGATATTACTATTTTATCCTTTAGACAACATAAGTGTCCATAGTTCTTTTTGATTTAGTTCAATATCTGCCGAAATATTCATTGAAAGCTCAAACTTAATACCCTTAACATGTGTAGCAGTAATACGAGTTTTAGTAGCATTTTTCTCGTAGTTTTAGTAGCATTAATGGAATTAGAAGCAGCAAGAACAAAGCACGTTTTATTTTCTTCAACATCCCCCTTTCCACACTCTGAGATTTTCAACTCTATACCATAAATTATTCCAGATGCATTGCTTATACGCCCTCTTGGCAACCTGCATGCGCATAATGTGTATCGATTTAGTTCAAAACTGTTCCAATATTCCCCAAAGTTACCCTTAGCTTCAATACCAGTAGTAGTAGTAGCATTAGAATTTATATTAACAGCCTTAGTTTTAGTAACATTAGTAGTAGTAGCAGTAGTAATAGTAGTAGCAATAGCAGTAGTAGTTGTATGAGTAGAAGCAGTAGCATTAGGATGGAAATATTGTAGTTTGGTTAGTTCAACATCCCCCACAACACGCCCTGTAAGTTTCAACTTCACACACCAAGGTTTTTTTTAAGATATTCCTGATACGCCCTTTTGATAACCTGCAAACAAATGGCGTGTTGTGATTCAGATCACCTTTCCCCAGTGGTGTAATTTCGCCAAAATCCTGGGGGGGGGGGACAAAGCTGGAGTCAGTTTTCCCAAATCAAGTGAAAATGACTGTGAAAAATGCAAAATGATCCATATATTACCGCAAAGGCAAAGACATATTAAAGAAAACTGACCTGTTTATCTGGAAACTTGAATTATACAGGCTTATTTTAGTTTTGACAAGATTTTTTGCAGAAACCAGATTTCAGCTGGAGGGGGGCAAACTGAGGTCTGGTGGAGGGGGGTAGACTCGATTCTGGAGGGGGCAGCAGTCCCCATGCCCTATAGTAAATTACGCCCCTGTCTTCCCATCTCAATATTCGCAATAATTCACCATCATACCCTTAGACATTGTTGTAATAGCAGTCATAGTAGTAGTATTAGTACTAGTAGTAGTATTAACAGTAATAGCACTAGTACTAGTAGCCGCAGTAGTATTAACATGTTGCCGTTTGTTCAGTTGAACATCTCCTAGTCAAGTCTTGGCATTTTAAATTTAATACAATTAGCGGTTGCCCTGACATTACCGATATGCCCTTTTGACAGTTTGTATATTCATATACTTCTTGAAATTTTCAGCTTAATTCTTTTAGCCTTACAAGTAGTTGCAATAGAGGTGGTAGTTGGGGTAGTAGCAGTAGTAGTTGTAGTAGTAGAAGTTGAAGTAGCAGTGAAAGTAGCAGTGGTAGTAGTATTGTAGTTGCGTACACAAATTGCCTCTTGGTCAATGACCTTTTCCTATAGGCATTCTCTGAAAGTTTCAATTTAATACCCTAATCCATTCTTGAGATACGTCTTTTTGGCAATCTGCGTGCACATAACTAATTTTATTTAGTTTTTAATTAATTTTATTTAATTTTATTTAAATTTCCCCTCAATATTTTCTCAAATTTTCGCGTTCATAAACTTAGCATTAATAGTACTAGTATCATAGTAGAAGTGGTAGTAGTAGGAGATATAGTAGCAGTAGTAATGTTGTACCGGTAGCGGTACTAACAGTAGTAGCAGCAGTATTAGTAGCAGAAGTAGCATGTACATGTTGCCTTTTGGTCTGTTGAACATCCCCCTTATGATACCCTGGAAGTTTTATCTTGATACGATAAACCGTCCCAAAAATATTGCTCATGCACCCTTTTGACCCCCTTTTTACACTCTTTTCATTTCAATACTCTTAGTAGTAGTAGTAGTAGTAGTAGTTGGAGAAGTTTAGTAGAAGTTAATTTATTACTCAAATCTTTCCTTGAGACACGCCCTTTTTATGATCTGCTTCAAAATACTGTTTTAATTTAGTTCAAATTTCCCATCAATATTCTGTCAAATTTTCAACTTTATAACATTAGCCTTATTAGCTGTAGTATCATAGTTGTAGTAAGAACGGTAATAGCAATAAAAGTGTTGTATTAGTAGTAATAGTGACAGTAGTAGCAGTAGTATTAATAGCAGGAGTTATATGTATGCTAAATGTTGCCTTTTGATCAGTTGATCAAAATCTCCTCGTCAAGGTTCATGATACCCCGGAAGTTTCATCTTGATACGGTAAGCCATTCCAAAAATATTACTGATACGCTCTTTTGACAATCTATATGCAAATAGTATGTTTTGATTTAGTTTAACTTTTCCTTGAACATTTCCACAGCTGTTTATTTCAATATCTTCAGCTTCGGTAGCAGTCGCGACAGAAGCAGTAGTATTAGCGGTGGTAGTAGCAGTAGTGGTGGTAGCAGTAGCACTAGTGGTAGTTGTAGAAGTAGTAGTAGTTGCATCGTCCAAATATTGCCTTTTTTTGTCAATTGATCATTTCCCTCATCATTCCTGAAAGTTTCAAATTAATATACTCAGTCATTCCTGAGTCACGCCCTTTTGACAACTAGTATGCACATATGTGTTTTGATTTAGTTCAACACTCCCTTTTACGTTCTCTGAAAAGCTAACCTAAATGTCCTTCGTATTTTTGGAGAGTAAAGGTCAAACATACCTGACTTCCTCAGTAACACATCCTATATGTAAGCAAAGGACGAATTGCCTAACTTACAGTCCTTGCCTTGAGGTTTGTGGGGCGTTGACTTCGTCAAAGATATAATTATTGAACATTTAAACTATGCTGAAAAAATAGCTGTATCAAAATTTGAATTGGATATTTTTTGGGAAATGTGGGGATGTGGGGAAGGTATCTTTATTATTCAATTTATTCAATTCAATTTACTATTCGAATAAAAACATAACACAAACATCAATAACAATAAAGATCCTAGAAGAGAACTTGTTAAGGACCAAAAAAAAAAAAAAAAAAAAAATTAAAGTAACACTGAAAAAAAAAGATAGAAGAATAAAACATGGGTAATTAAAGCAAATTGGTTATAATTTGAAAGATTAAATTATATTATGAAATTTTGTTACATTGTTGTACAGCTTGTAGAAAACGCATTTAGGAATTATAAAGGCTCTATTGAATGAACGGAGACAGTGGGCTTCCGAAGTATTAATATTATGATAGGTTAATAGTTGAGGAGGAAGATTATTGTGGAAAGCAAAGTAAGCAAGCGATAAGTTTATTTTTTGTATGATTTGATCAAGTGGAGCTATGCCAAAATCTGAGTACAAATCACGGGTTGGATATAGACGGGGAAGCCAAAAAAACTGCTTTAATGGCACGGTTTTGGGCAAATTTGAGTTTTTTAGTGAAGGACCGGTTTGTATTTCCCCAAACTGATCCGCAATACGAAAAGTCAGGAAAAATAAAGGAATAATAGAGGGTAACTAGGATGTCAGGAGGAAGAAAATAATTCACACGGTTAATCATAGCTACTTGTCTCAAAATTATTGCTGTGATATAAGAAATATGATTAGAGAATGACAAGCATGAGTCAATAAGTACACCAAGAAACTTGGCAGCCTCCACTTGTGGGAGGATGTCGAGGAGTACTTGAGACCAAGAGCAGGTTATATTACGTCTTTGTTGTAGGGAGTTCTGAATAATAATACTTGACTTTGCTATTAATGGCCATGTTATTCGTAAGGCACCACGCGTGGACTCTGTTCAGAAGGACTTGGGCAGAGGTTATTGCCGATGGTAAATTGGTGCCAGTGATTAAGAAGTTACTGTCATTAGCGAATAGTACAGGACGCACTGAAGGACCCAGGTCCATAACAAGATCATTGATATATAGGAGAAATAAAATCGGGCCTAGAACAGAGCCTTGCGGGACACCCCTTCGAACAGGTAAGGGCTGAGAGGATACTCCATCTAAGCTCACACTGTACGCTTCCAGATAGATAAGAATCAAACCAAGAGAGGGTTTGAGGTTTGATAAGAATCAAACCAATCAAACCAAATAGTTACGAATACAGTAACTACTTAATTTACTTATTAAAATACTGTGATCGACCGTGTCAAAGGCCTTAGAGAAATTCAAAAATAAGCCCAATACAGTTTTTTTAAGGTCGAGTTGTGAGCGTATGAACTTTGTGGCGTCAATTAGAGCATGAGAAGTTGAAAATTTTGGTCGAAAGCCGTATTGGTGAGGAGAAATCAAAGAAACGGAGTGCTGACTGCCAAACAGAAAGGGAAACAGACGTCTGAAGATGATGCTCTCGAGCACTTTGGATATAACAGGAAGAATTGAAATTGGACAAATAATTACCTATCTCAGTTGGATTGCCCTTTTTAAGAACTGAAATAACAATGGCTGACTTCAGTAAATCAGGGAAAACTCCGTGGGTTAAAGATAGGTTGGCGATGTGCTTGATGGACTCCAAAATAAAAGGAAATATGGTCTTCAAAAGCTTATTACTTAATCCAAGACAGTCAGGAGTAAAACTAATAGGGAGAGAACCGATGATTTGAAGTACCTCATTGCTATCAGCTGGGCAGAAAAACATGGATCTAGAATTGAAGCAAGGGAGTACAGCCTGTAAGGAGGAGGGGGAGTCACTATGAGAAACATTAGAAAAATAATTATTAAATGCGTCAGGTGCAAGTAAAGGGCCAATTAATCTGTCATTTGTGTCTTTAAGGCGAATAGGTATAGACTTTGATTTTCTATTTTTTGAGAGTACATCATTATATATCCTCCAACCACTTTTGAATCTCAAAAAGAGCACTAGAACTTTCAATTTCAATGAACACCTTATATGGGCCCCAGCATGACTTAAAAAATTCAGTCCTGGGCTCAGGGGGGGGATGTCTACTCTGGAGATATCGTTATATGATCTTTGAACTATTTCGAACAAAATGGCAATCTTAAAATTTTGACCGAATGTATTTGGGGAAATGAGGGTGTTGGTGGCTACTTACCCTGGGATCACTTTTGGCTCTTCGAAAGACCACCAGAGCTTCCAATTTCCAATCGAAAGAGCCCCCTCCGAATTTTTTACGAGCACCCATTCCACAAAATCCTTATATGTTAACAATGGGCAACTAGCATAGCTTATAGCCCAATCCCTGAGGGTTTTGAGGGGAGGGGTTGACATTTTCAGAGACTAAATTACTGGACCTTTCAACTATGCTGAACAAAATTGCTGTCTCATAATCTTGATTGGATGTGTTTGGAGAAATGATGGGCGTGGGCAGGGGAATGGTTTCCCTCCAACCAATTTTGACTCTTAAAAAGGGCACTAGAACTTTAAAATTCAATAGGATGTTCTCTCTTCGCAGTTTCTGTGCCAAATCAGACATAAAATTACATTTTGCCCACATCGCTCTTTACTTAGGCATCACTATTGCATTTGCCTATGATATTTTTGAGGAATATACCAAAACAGGTAAATTAGGTGAGTTAGCCTTTTTGAATAGTAAAAATGCAGCATATGTGACTACTAATTAATTTATTGTATTATTCAAATGTAAAATTTTTCTGCTAGAATTAATTTGTGAATATTTTCGTAGTGCTAATATTATTACAGTTAATTTTTTTTTTGTTTCTATAGCCATAGGTGGAAATGATTTTAAGCTGGACTGTTAATGTACCAGGGATATTTTATTAAAGAATTATTAAAGGATAGAATAGGGAGATTCCTTGACCATGATTGATCGAAAGACAATTCCTCCAAGTCTGCAAAAAATCGCCAAAAATTGCCCCTGTAACAAAGAGCAACACTGAAAGTAAAGTTAGGAGCCTATCAATATCTGATTATTGCTTACTTTGACTTCGACGTAAAGATTTGGCCGTCCAATACTTCCCAAAGGAGCTTCATAGAATTTCACTGCCTCTTCAAGGGGACGATAAGCCACATTTTGCCCTGACGTAGGTAAAGAAAATGTTGTTGTAATGCCACCCACTTCTGTCATTCCATAGCCCTAGATAACATAAGTTAAAACGTGAAACATAAAAAATTATTTTTCTCATTTTTTTTCACTCGTACCCTGCTAAATTTGATAAAGCTAAATATAGATTTTTAAACCAAAACAATAAAATATATGAGTTTTGTTTTGAATGTTTTTTTACTCTCGCTGTTAGAAATAAATTTTTAATAAATGGTGTAGGTTATCTATGTTCTGCTTTTTACCATTTCATTTTAATATTAGCCAGCGTGTTCCTAGCGTCCATGTATAATACGCTAATTGACCTGCACGTGCTTGCTCTTTCGCCATTTAGGTTCTCATCACACATGGTGATATACTAGGAAGTAATTTTATAAATATGCATAGTACCTGGTTTGGCTGCCCTTTTGTACTGGCAACACCCCTGTGTTGGCATGAAATAGACTTGCTAAACTCCTGGATGATGTCCGCAGAAGAAATGAGAAGCGTCAAAAGTGGCTACACTAAGAAACTGCTTTCTTAAATGCCTTTTGGTGGGCTACTCAGGTTGTTCAAGATGATCTGTGTTTATCGTGTTTTTGTTTTTCTTCTTTTTTCTCCTCGATCGGTTCGATCGGTTGCATCATAATAACAGTAGTAAGCTAGGTGTGCATTCTCATCATATTGCTTACACATTAGGGGTTTCCTAATCCCTTTTTTGTTCGTTATCCCATGTCCAAAATATTCCTGAACATCTTCCAGTCCAGTTTTATGTCAATGGTGAAAGATGTGATAGTTATCTCTGCTAAAATTTATACAGTTCCAGTGCCGGTTTATTTCACCCTTGTGAAAAACAACTATAGAAGAAGCGAGGTAATTCCCTGACCCCAAATCCTATCCCGGCATCGGTCTTTCTTTCATTAGCTGCTTTTAGTGGTCCTATGCGGGGTTTTTCATATTGAGGGATAGCGGAGGGCTAGGCACGGACAATAGGAGACACAGGGGACAAATTTCCACTGCGTATAGCGAGATAACGGTTGATCCGTAGCTTTTTTCCTCTTTACGACCTAAGAGCCCCTAACTTTTCTTACTAACGAGACCCTTGTCATCCATCACAGGTAAGAAATTATTTTTAAGTTTTATAGGTGAATCATATTACTGTTTCTCTAAAGATTGTTTTCTGAAACGCAACATCTTGAAAGCATATATCGCTCTTTTCTTGTATTTTAGAGCCAATTGTTCCGTTTTTAGTTAAAATTTTATCATAAAGAAATTTAAAGAATCAACAAATAATAAGAACATGTTTTGCTCTTTATATTTTGTTCATCTTAGCAAATTTTACTATTTTTTGAATCCAACGGGGTGAAATTATACGACTCCGTCTTATAGCGCTGGACCTTCTGCGTTAGGGAGCACGTGCCCTAATCGACTTTCTTTAATTTAGGACTGTTTGCTTATGTTTTACCATTTATCAGTTGTTAACGTGTTGTTTTTCCATTTATCAAGTTTGAACTGCTTAATTTCATGATATTAACACCTTAATTTCATGATATTTGCTTGTTTTTCGAGTTTTGACTGCATTTTTTTTAAATTCCAACTTTTAAAAATTCGTTTTTATTTCAATTTTTACTTGTATGTTGGTTATTTTATCTTTTTCAAGATTTTTATGTTTCTTTATGGGCATACGGACAGATTGACATTTTTGGGACTCACAGCCCTGACTTTTCTAGACCAACGAGGGGCCTTTCTCCCATACTCTATTTAGAAGGCTTTTGGACAATATATCATCTCGTCTGTTCTTTTTTTAAATTTTGATTCTTAGACGTTAGCATAGCGTCCAATATTTTTGCAAGTTACAAGACATAGGGAAAACTTTTTCCTTATTTAATGTAGTTTTATGTTAATGGGGAAGAAAATACGAGTGGATTTTACAGTCCCCGTCGACGGTACTGATCACCGTTTCAGAGGGGTTCAGGGCAAAACAGTTTGTTGCTCATAAGCCTTGCTTGGTAAATTTTACAAAGTTTACATAACTTTATACATAACTTTATCACTGCTAGCATGACTTTTTCACATTTATGTGTACTCCTATACCAAATCATATTAGTCAAAAGGCTTTATTCTATTACTTTCAAACCAGTTCTTTTTTCTTTTTATCGCCCCTAAAACTGGCTTCTTACATTTTCGTGGACTTGTGAGACTATACGGCTCCATCTTAAGGGCACTCTCCCTTCTAGGGTTTGAGGCAGACCGTTTTTTTCGGCGTTTCTGGATTTAAGCCTTTTTCTAACTTCTTTTCCCTTATCCTTTGTTGGACCAAACAGGTGAGATTATGCACCTCTTTCTTAGGGACACTTACTCGGACTATCTGTCCTGGCTTTTTCTACAATTAGCAGTGTCTTGATGCCTACTGCAAAATACTCTATTTTAATTCAAAATCAACTTTCTTTAATTTATGCCTTCTTGCTTATATTTTACATTACCGTACATTTTTTGCTTCGTCAGGGAAATAGTGGGCACCCCACGACATTGCATAAGGGCCTCCCCTTTTTGGGGCCCTTGAGTTTTAGTGCTCTTTTTTTTGTTGTTTTTTGAATTGATGTTTGAAATTTTGTTTTTTTCAAAAATTATCATTTTAAATTTTGCTTTTTCGAGTTTTATTGTTCACTTTTTGTAATTCCAAGTTTTAACTTTGAGCTTTTTAATATATAACTTTAATTTGCCCTTTTTTTTTTAACAATTTGAGGATTCTTATGTTTCATCAGGGGTATACGGACAGATTGAAATATTTGAGACCCGCAACACTGACTTTTTTAGACATTTCCCCCTCACTTCCTTTCAGGGGGCTTTCGAGCCGCCCATCATCTTCGAATTTCTTAAATTAGACCTTTTTGCTTAGCTTCTTCCTTGGCGTACATTTTTAAGCCATTGAGAAAGTGGCACTCGCGAAATCGTAAGTAGTATTGATATAATGATTGAGACGCGGGTGGTACCAATATAGCTACAATATCTACAAGCGGGGTGTCTTCCATATAGCTATAATGATAAGTAACGGACAGTACTCCCGCCAATACGAGCAGACAGTGTAATGACCGATTCAACTACCGTGAAAATTCGTGCTGATCTCTGTTCAAAGTGCGTGATGTTTCCTTTGTTTGAAATTGTGAAATTCTTTCTGTAATTTAATTTCTTAGGTGTGGTTGACTTATGTTTAACCTTGAACACGGATATAAAAACTCCGACAATTTGTTATTTCATCAGTTCAGAATTGGCATTCGAGATATAATGATGCATTCAAATAAAAGGAATATTGACGAAAGCTACACGCAAGAAGTAAGTTATTCTTTTATATTCTTAGTGGGTAAAGAAATTAATTCTACTAGAATTTATACAGTCCCTATTATAGTTAACAGATTGTTAAATATTTTTTGAACCTGGATCTCCAGAGGTCGGTAAAGAGCAATATCAAAACATGAAAAAAAGTATGTAAACACTGCATTTAAATGGCTTGCGAGCTTAGCACATGAGGTAAATCATACCTATATTTTATTCCGGCCCAAAGTTCCACACATTCGTTCCCCACCGGCCCAAAGTGCCACAATCGTCCCTCCAACCCCCTCCCTCCAACCCCTCCCTCCAAACCCCCCAACCCCCCAACCCCCCCACCTCCCAACCTCCCCCCCCCCTAATTTCTTTTTTTTACTTTTTTTTTACTTTTTTTAACTTTTTTTTACATCTCTTAGAATGTCATGAAACACTGAAAACACAAAAATTTCATATTTGATATTTTCCAACTTCAAAATGGGAATGATATAGATATGTGTGTCGCAACTTTTACTATTAGAAAAATAATGTTTGTAGTGACCAATTTTTTTTTTTAGCTTTTTTTAACTTTTTTTTTCAACTTTTTTTTACATCTCTTAGAATGTCATGAAACATACTTAAAACATAAGAAATTCACATTTAATATTTTCCAACTTCAAAATGGGAATGACATAGATATATATGTTGCGACTTTTACTATTAGAAAAATAATGTTTGTAGTGACCATTTTTTTTCTGAGTTTTTTTTTAAACTTTTTTTCTGAGTTTTTTTTTTCTGACAGTTTTTTTTAATTTTTTTTACATGTCTAAATCATATCAGAAAAATAGAATGATACTTTTAATTTAAATTTTAAAAACTTATTCTTGTGCATACTATTGATGAGGACTGGTGGTTCTCTTTCAAGATTTTTTTCATGAAAAACAAACTTTTTTTAAACTTTTTCTAACTTTTTTTTACATCTCTAAATCATATCAGAAAAATAGAATGATACTTTTAATTTAAATTTTAAAAACTTATTCTTGTGCATACTATTGATGAGGACTGATGGTTCTCTTTCAAGATTTTTTTCATGAAAAACAAACTTTTTTCTTAGGATTTTCTAGAGCTCCCCTTACCAATTAAGAAGATAAGAAGGGGTGAAGCGACACCAGTGGTCAGCATACCGACGGTTATACAACA
>CM051257.1:42313604-42403604 GCA_027921565.1 Artemia sinica
TTTGGGTGGTGGGATTCTTTTCTTTAATAGATTTTTTTTTCAACTCAGCAGTGGTTTTTTTCACAACTCAGCAGTTTTTTTCCCAACTCAGTAGTTTTTTTATAGCAAGGTAGAGCCGTATGTTTTTTCTTCTTTTGTTGTAAATAGAAAAAAAATGTGTTCAAATTGTTAAAAAATGTTGTTCTTCATGCTATTGTTGTAAAAATAGTGTGAGTTATTGCTATTCGTGCTGTATTTTAAGTTGTACGAAATGTGATGTCAACAAGTGAAAAATGTTGTTCTTCATGCTATTGTTGTACAAATAGTGTGTGATATTACTATTCGTGCTGCATTTTAAGTTGTATAAAATGTGATGTTAATAAATGAAATTTATTGCTATTGCTATTTATGATGTATTTTAAGTTGTTTTTTGTCAATAAATGAAAAAACATGTTTTTGTTGTTCTTGTTATTGAATAACGTACTAGGTAGATCTAAGGGAAAATTATTATTATTATTTATTCATTAGAAAAGTATGGTTTACAGATAGTTGTAGACCGACTATTCTCAATAGCAGCAGTATATATCAATTTAAATCACCACTCAGATCGCTTCTGTGTGGATCGTCAATGTCAGGTAAAACGTTTAGAATGTTTATTAAAAAGTCAGAGATGTACGAAAAAGGAATTTTCAAAGAAATCGATACTACTAGCAAGACTCATAAAACCATTAATTATTGACTGAGTGTCAAAATTAATAGGAAAAAAAGTACATTTGCATAGAACAAATTCAACTACACAGATATTTCATAGCATCAAAAGGATCTTACAACATTTCACAGAATCGAGAGACTACTATTGCCATCTACCAACCTATAGCTTTAGATGGCAGCAAAGTTCATCAGACACATGGCTATTGTGTGAGAGACATGCAAAAAAAACCAATAGATATTAATGACAATACTAAACTAATATAACCACAAAATTCCACATTATTGCACGGAAATACCAAAACCATAGGTTAGGTTAGGTTGCACAGAAATACCAAAACCATAGGTTAGGTTAGGTTAGATTAGGTTAGCCTACGTACGGGCGCGTACGTAGGCTAACCTAATCTAACCTAACCTAACCTATGGTTTTGGTATTTCTGTGCAATAATATGGAATTTTTCCTAACCTAAATAAACCTAACCTAACTGAGACGACACACACACACAGAGACGACAAACACACGGAGACGACACACACACAGAGACGACTAACACACAGAGACGACACACACACAGAGACGACACACACATAGAGACGAAACACACAGAGAGATGACACACACAGAGAGATGACAGACACAACGAGACCACTAACATAGAGAGACGACACCACACCAACCTAACCAAACACCAACCCAGACATGTAAACAAATAGATTCAGACATAGAAACAGAGAAAGACATGCACTTTAGACATTCAAACCAACAAAGACAAATTCTTGGACTTGCAAAAAAACAACCCAGATACAAAACACTAGCGAAATATTCCAACTCTTGCATTTCAACGAAAGAAATCCAAAATGAACTTTGAAAAATCAAGAGAATGTAACAGTAACAAGGTAAAGCACAACAAAAACACTACTGAAATATTCCAACTCTTGCATTTCAACGAAAGAAATCCAATATGAACTTTGAAAAATCAAGAGAATGCAACTGTGACAAGGTAAACCATAACAAAACACTACTGAAATATTTTAACTCTTGTATTTCAACGAAAGAAATCCAAAAGTAACTTTGAAAAATCAAGAGAATGTAACTTTGACATGGTAAAGCACAACAAAACACTACTGAAATATTCCAACTCTTGCATTTCAACGAAAGAAATCCAATATGAACTTTGAAAAATCAAGAGAAGTGTAACTGTGACAAGTAAACCCACAACAAACCACTACTGAAATATTCCAACTCTTGCATTTCAACGAAAGAAATCCAAAATGAACTTTGAAAAATCAAGAGAATGCAACTGTGACAAGGTAAACCATAACAAAACACTACTGAAATATTTTAACTCTTGTATTTCAACGAAAGAAATCTAAAAATGAACTTTGAAAAATCAAGAGAATGTAACTGTGACAAGGTAAACCACGACGAAACACTACTGAAATATTCCAACTCTTGCATTTCAACGAAAGAAATCCAAAATGAACTTTGAAAAATCAAGAGAATCTAACTGTGACAAGGTAAACCACGACAAAACACTACTGAAATATTCCAACTCTTGCATTTCAACGAAAGAAATTCAAAATGAAATTTGAAAAATCGAGGCAATGTAACTGTGACAAGGTAAACCACGACAAAACACTACTGAAATATTCCAACTCTTGCATTTCAACGACAGAAATTCAAAATGAACTTTGAAAAATCGAGGCAATGTAACTGTGACAAGGTAAACCACGAACAAAAACACTACTGAAATATTCCAACTCTTGCATTTCAATGAAAGAAATCCAAAATGAACTTTGAAAAATCAAGAGAATGTAACTGTGACAAGGTAAACCACGACAAAACACTACTGAAATATTCCAACTCTGGCATTTCAACGAAAGAAATTCAAAATGAACTTTGAAAAATCAAGAGAATGTAACTGTGACAAGGTAAACCACAACAAAACACTAATGGATGGAGGGGGACCCCAAAAATTTGGGGGGAGTGGGGCCCTTCTGTGTCTCGAATGCGCAAATAAAAAGTATTAAAAAATTGGGGGCAAAAAAGTTGGGTGGCCCTTTGGGGCCCTGGGGGCACCGGGGGCTCTTTGGGGGCCCTGGGGGGGTCTGTTTGGGGTCCCCGGGGGCTTTTGGGGGCCCGGGGTTCATTTGCGGGTCCGGGGGACTTTGGGGGCCTAGGGGGCCTTTGGGGGCCCTTTGGGTTGGGTGACCCTTTGGGGTTGGGGTATGGGGACCTCACAACACTCTACAAATGGAACTTGTGGATTATAACAACCACAGTTTCACCCTAAATCATCTTCTAAATCATCTTCTAAAATGTCTCAAACGGTTTCGCCCAAATCATCTTCTAAAATGTCTCAAACGGTTTCGCACAAATAATCCCCTAAAATGTCTCAAACGGTTTCGCCCAAATAATCCCCTAAACATAATTTCTGCGTGCTCCTCTGTTTCGGTATCCCTGCGCTGTCAGATTTGAAATTCCTAGGAAACCCTTTCCCGCGTTAATCTCTTCATCTCATAGGTGTTCCTAACTACACTATTATGGCTTCGATAGAATATCAATTTATCTCTGTCACTAAAGATCAGAGAAGCCATATTTAAAAATAGAAAATCAATTTATCTCTGTCACTAAAGACCCTTTATCCCTTTTTAAAAGAATTTCTATCTCTTTAGAGTTCCGTATAATTCTTAGGAAACAAGTGATGTCATTTCTAATTCCGTTAGTGGATCAATAATTCCCCTTAGAAACAAGAAATAAATTCCCCTTTCGTGAATAATTCCCCTTGATTATGCAAATCAATTTCTCAGAAATCTGTCCCCCTTCGTTGATCAATGGATAGGTACCGTTAGACTCAATTGTACATGGCAGCAGTGGTGTGGGACGGGACCTCCTGATAGCTTCCTACTAATATGATGTTGAATTTGAGAAGGGTATTCGGAAGCACAAAAAGGGAATCTTCTACTGTGTGAGTGGACCAGCCATCGACTCCGTCAAACGTTGCTCATCATGATAAACCACCTGGCGGCTCAAAATGCCGTAATTCAAAAACGGTAGAAACGATTATATTTTGAATAAAATATTGATACTGACGGTTCCTAGCGTCTTCTTAGGTTCAATTAAGTGCTTAATTAGACTGTTCTCCCAGGCAAACATTATCTTTTAGGCTACTCATCAATCTGATTTAAATTACTCCAATTAAAAAGTTAGTCGGCTTCTTATTGCGATTTCAACTGCAACATTTCCAGCTCTAATTTTCACCTCACTCCTGAATTTCTTAATATCCAATAATCACTCATTTATTTATTATGAAAAGACAGAATCAATTTCCAACAAAGCCTTTCTTAGAATTATGCAATTAATTAAGTTCCTATCAATCCGTATGCAAGACCCCGGGAAAAGGTTGTCGGATCCTTATATACGATAAGAAAAATGTATTAACCACTGTAACATGTCTTTTTCAAGTTTAATGGAAATCAATCAAAGCTACATCGGAATATTTTCTTTGCCGGAGCAGCATCAGTTTCCATCAGAGGGAAAAACTACAAACAAAACAGTCCATTTATGTAAGGACTCACCGTTTTAAGTTTCAAGTCATTCAAATTTTTTATGATCCTTTTTAGGGCGCACTACCAGCGGAACTATTTTTTTGCAACTTGGGGTCCCTTGGCTTAAAGAATCCAGATAGCAGATTCAAGACAATTGATAAAAAAAATTGCTTTCGCCAGTTCTCGGATTTCTTCCCTGTAACATAATTTTTTTGTGCATAAGCGTGCACAAAAGTTTCAAGCCTTCAATAAAAACAGTTTTTGGCATTTTCGGAGGAAGCCATTATTTTTTTTTCTTTTTCCTTGGGCGCTGCGATTTTTTTGCCGACAACTGCTGAATATAAATTTTGAGTTGATCAGAAAAAAAGTTCTTGATCCTCTTTGGGTCCAGTTTTTAAAGAGAGCCCGTTAGTAAAATACTTGTAAGTAATGTACCAATTAGCTAAAATTTTGCAGTTGAAGATTCTTTTAGTTATGCAATGGTTAACCTTTATCGTAAAGAGTGGGCGTTTAAGAGGTGATAGCCCCCATATATAGGGGATATAAATGCTGGTTGTGAGTTTAATACCGATTTTTAAATTATATTTTTAAAACTGTTTCCAATGAAAGTTCTGTTATTGTTTTATTCTGATTAGCTGATTATGATATTTTTCCGATAGACGCTGCACTTAGAACTTTCAGGTGACATACCTGAAATGTTCCCTTAAGGTTAGGCAATGTCTCCCTTAACTTTACTTCAGAGTCGGTTGACATCATCGCTCCTCCATAAAGGATATACTTAACAGACGATAGGTCGTAATTCTTAGCTTTCTTGCTTTTAGCTATCATCACTAGTGGAGGAGGTAGAGAGAGGAGTGTTTCAACCTGAAAGAAATAAGCTGTTGCACTAAATGCCTGTGTTAGTTACTGTTTTTCTGTTGGTGCTTTTTGTTTGTTTGTTTTTTAGGTTCTATTGCATATAACTTTTGGCACGTAATGGGTTTAACCAAACTGTTTTTTTTTTTAACTAAAAATAATTACACAATATACATACCAAACAAACAAATCAAAGATGCTCAGAGACTGGGATACAAGATATTTCAAGTTACTCAAACAATTCAAACAATTTAAAATAATATGGTAAGTTATTGTTGAATCATATATCTCTAGTGTGTTAATATACCTTGCAGATCTGATTTTTGCTGAGTGGACTAAAATTTTGAGATTTAAAGAAAATAATTTTGTTTTAAACTTTGACGCATTGACGATAATATCATAACTTTAAACATCATACTGATTATAGAATAATTACCAAATATTAGACTGAAATATCACACTTTTTTTAAACAAGATATCCTACGATTTAGGATTTAAGATACAGTAAATTGGGGTATTTATGATTGCTCTCATGGTTTTTTGTTACACTTAAAAGTACCAACTTTAAAGTGCCGTTTGATTTAAAAGAGGTAATGAGTGAGACTCAAACTTAAATTACCAAAAAATTGCCCAAGGTAAAGATTTAGAAGTATCTAATCAGTTTTCTCACATACTGTAAATTATTTAGCACTTTACTGAAAATACATAAAATTTTTAACGTATCTGTTGCAGATTACACTTACCTTTACTTTACTAGAAATTTTAATTATCTTGTCTCTCCAAAGTAAAGAAAAATAAAACAAGAAAACCACGATGAGGAGTAGAAAGGCGGATTTATATTCTTATTAGATAAATTAGAAGAGCTAGAGTAAGGAAAGATGCTACAAAGCGTTAGTTCATAACACATTCTATATACTACCCATACTTCTTACCAACCCTATAGATAGAGGTATGATCTGAGCATGTCTAGATCTTAAGCTACCTGACATGTGTAATATCCCACGTGCCAGCTGCAATAACACACCTTGCCTGCTCTACATAAAAAATATTTTTCATCATAGCTAACCTTGTACAGACTTAATTCCTCTAACCATGCAGGTGCAATAAGCACACCTGGGCTTTTCTTCATAAGAATTTTGTTCCATTATATTTGATCTTTTTCGGAAAAATAAAGTTTGTTTTACCACTTTTCGTTTTGGTTTGATGTCATTTTTTGGTAGTTTCCGGCTCTATTTTGAAATTTTCAAAAGATTTCAATAATTAAAAATTCCTGTTGTGTTAAGCCTGAGTAGCAGTTAATAGTTCTAAACCAGAGTTCTTAGGAATAACTTTCTCGTTTTACAGTTTCTTAGAAAATGCACTTCTAATTTTTCGGTCAGTATAAGTCGTGGAGTCTTGGCTTGCTCTTTAATAGGTTGTAGCTACTGCTGCAAAAATAATCAATTAATGAATCTTAAATTGTAAGAGATTACAAATATTATATATTGACATCCAGTCTCATTTCTTGGGGGTTTCTCCCTTGCCTATTTTCTGAAGGCAATTTTCTTATCTGAACAATTTCTGGTGATAAGAATAGATTTATTGAATTTCGCATGTTTGGAATCAGCATTAACAGGACGGAAGTTTGACGCATATATTGTTATCATTATTGTTTTTAGAGTTTTGGCGTATAACGAGAAAGGTTTCTATTTTAGATAGATCTTGATGTAGCACTCTAGAATAAACTAGTGAGGATAGGATATAGTATGTGTCTGGACGAATTTCTAAAACGAGGACAGTTTCCATAGAACAGCTGATAGTGGGTGAGGCATTGATGAACATTCTTAGATACCCACCAAATCAACATTATCCCCACACGAGACAATATCCAATCTAAAAAAACGTAAATAAACAAAAACAAAAAATTCTAAATAAGATAAATAGATGACCGGATGTCATTAAATTGGGTTTATCGGAGAAATCAACAGCCTATTTAACTTTCGTACTTCGAAATGAATGTCATATCGAACGTTTAATCTCAGCTACCTAGAAATGACCAAACGTTTCAACAAATATAGCTTACAAGCCACTACAAAACGGTTTTGAAACAATATGTTTTCGATAAATGCTTTTCAGACTAGTCTAGCAGATTTTCAATGGGGATGCTGATTACTAATAATCTGAATTCAAATCTGCTTAGAAAACCCCCTTTAGTGAAAAGGTTCTCTGTTTATGCCAAGATAATAATAACAAATTACCAGATGGCCTACTTCAATCAATCAATCAATCAATCAATTTATTCAATCAATAAACTCAACAAAATACACTTCAATATACTTTTGAAAGCTTTATCAATCTTATGTAACTGATAAAATGGTAGGTCTTTACAGACTAGTGTATTCAACAAGAATACTTCAATTCTATTAGTAAACTATTAGTCTCTTGTGAACTTACTGGTTCTGACCACTTTAATATCTCGTGAGTTTTTAAAACTGAATTAGCGACTGTTACTACACCTGATTCAACTAGTTTAATTTGTTCCTCAGCCCTATAGGCTGATGCGTTGGCCCTAGAAATTCTTCAGTACAATGCTTCTGTTTGATGACTATAATCACTTGCTGTGGTATTATGTTTGTATATGTGAATCACACTGAAAGAAAGATTTTGACTTCAACAATACTATTTGAGCTACCATCAGGTCTCCAGCCAAGATTTCCTTCGAAGGGAGGGGGTTGTCAAAAGAATATCGTTCCATGAACTATGTCCGGTGGTTTCAAGTAAGGTTAAGCCAGGGCTTCTAACTTGATAACTCTTTAGTCCACCCACTACGAACAAGAACGCGTCCGCTTTGCACACTGTTGTATCTTTAAGTATTGATATTCATTATCAGCGATATTTCTTTCCATCTCTTCCCATTAAGCAACAATTTTTCTTCCCTTCAAAGACGTTCATTATATTTCAAGAGAAGATATCAATACTCCTGTGGATGGCGAGTAGGGCATTGTCGTAAGAACAGTTAAAAAAAGAGAAATATTTGAAGAAAAGGAAGAGGAAAACTTTCTGAAGAGAAGACCGAGCAAGGACTTTCTTTGATCAAAAACATGTCCTATTTGCTAAATTACTATTAAAGAAATTACTAGAGTGTTTGTACTCCAGTGCACGTAAAGTATCTTGCGGTACTGCTCGTGCAAAGGTGCTTGAATATTCCTGATATGACCGCTCGTTGCCGCTACTCCATTATAATCTTGATCAACCATTTTCTTTTCATTAATTAAAAAAAAAAATTTCCGAAAAAGCAGACTTTTAAAGAAAAGTAAAGGCCGCATTCAACTTAAGGTCAGAAGAAATAGAAACCTACAATAACTCAAACTCAAAACAACCAGAAATTACTATTAAAGAATTTATGAAACCCAAATCGAACAGAAATTAAATAAACAACCATAGCAAAAAACATACAACAGATACTAGTATAAATGAATAAATAAATCTTAAGCGGGGAAATCTTAAATTGAATATGCAAATCAAGTATAGAACGAACAAAAATATTTTGCTATTGAAGTATAAATAAAATCCAAAACGAACAAAAACTAAATAAACAATCATAGCAAACAAATATACAATAGGTACTAATAAAAATGAATAAATAAATTTTAAAACGACAGAAATTTAAATTGAGTATGCAAATCAAACTTGAAACGAACAAAAATCACTACAAACAAGAGTTTAGGTTTTGCTCCTTTTCTTACTGTAAAAATCTAAAATCTACAGCGTAATTGACGCTTTACCGAAAAACTATATGTGTCTTGAACAGCCTTTGAAAGTAGAAATAAAATTACACTGAATATTTGATATATGATGAATTGTTGAAAGATCGTTTAGTTCAAGACTTTGTTTCACTATAGTCTTTGTTTTCATTTTCAATCCTGTAACAACTGGACAAAAAAATATTTGTAATATAATTTGTTCACAGTGAGCGCCAATGACGCAATAGGCTTTAGCGTTTAAAATTAGGGAAGGGGCAGTATCCAAGCTCTTGTTTGTATTGAAACTATATTTGTCTTGAAGAAAGCCTCTGCAGGTCTTGTAGCTCCATTTACACACTGGTCAACCTCTCACTAGCAACCGGAGTTTATCCTAATGTGTTCAAAACTGCCCAAGTCCTTCCCCTCTACAAAAAAGGAGACAAGAGTCTTATCTCTAATTATCGACCCATATCAATTCTACCGGTTATATCAAAAGTCCTCGAGCGAGTGGTTTATAACAGAGTAGCCTATATAGATTCCTCAATGTCAAGCAGCTACTCTCTCCCCGTCAATACGGGTTTCGGCGTTATCATTCAACTTTACATGCCTTAGTTGATTCAGTTGAAAACATATTAAATAGCCAGGATGCCGGAGAAAAGGTACTAGGGATTTTTCTGGATTTCACTAAAGCTTTCGACACGGTATGCCATTCAATCCTCCTCACAAACTTACATTCATTTGGAATATATGGTGTTGCTCACGAGTGGTTTTCATCGTACCTGACTGATCGTAAGCAGTGTGTAATTGTGGAGGGTAGTGAGTCGCCAGAATCACCGGTAATATCTAACGTACCTCAGGGGTCGGTACTTGGACCGCTCTTGTTTATTTTGTATATCAATGACTGACAACATGTCTTACTACAAATGCACACCCAGTACTATTCGCTGATGACTCAAATTTCTTCATTGCTGCTGAATCATCCAAGTCTGCTTCAAAAAAGGCCCCAAAACACTTGACGAAATATCTGACTGGTGTTTTCGTAACAAAATACAGGTAAATGCTACAAAAAGCTGCATCATAGTCTTCACTTCTGCTCCTACAAACTCCTCATTGTCTCACAATGTCGCACTGTCAATCAATGGAAATCCCATTACTCAGACCACAGTCACAAAGTTCCTTGGCGTATTTGTAGATTCCTCTATTTCGTTCAAACATCACATATCCCAGCTGTCTTCAACAGTCTCGCGGCAAACATCAATGTTACATAGAACTAGCCTGCTTCTAAGTGCTGACATGATGAAAATACTTTATAATGCTTTTGTCTCCCCCTACTTGAACTACTGCTGTTCTGTATGGGGCAATACATTCAAATCTCATCTAAAATCATTAAAGAGATCACAAACCCGTGCAGTTAAGGCCACATATTGCCTCCCCAGGCTACACCCCTCAACAAACCTATACAGAGACACTGGAACAATTGATATAACAGAGATAATCAACGTTAGTAATCTGCGTTTAGCACACTCGGCAATATCGAATAGAATTCCTCCAGGTCTTTCCAGGTACTTCGAACTTAGTAGCACAATTCATCGAGGAAAAGCTCTCCTCTGCAACAAGTACAATTTTATGCTACCGAGAAGAAGGCTTACAAGGTCTCAACACTCCAGTTTATAGAAGTATTTCTGTATGGAAATCAATTAATGAATCTATTAAATCCATAAAATCATTTGGCACACTCCAAAAACGATACCTCTCTTACACAGTATTGGATACTGCATGAGTTAATGTCTCAATTTTTCGTTTGTATCTTATCCTCCTACTCTCCTTCTTTGACTCCACCTCGTCTCAATTCTTTCCTTTCTAATCCTTTATCCCTCTCTTATGTTATCAGCTCTTCTCTTTTCATTTCATAGTGTAATAAATTTTTTTTTACCAATATCTGGTGTGACTCGTACAAGCATTGTTCTGAGTCGAAATGTTCATGTTAATTGTTTCGTTTGTTCATTTATTTAAAAATAAAAGGTTGATTGATTGATTGATTGATTGATTGATTGTCTTGAATAGTCTTGAAAAGAACTAATAAAATTAGTCTGGATATAATTAGTGTTAACTGAATAGAATAATAAAATTAGAGTTTTTTTAATTCATTTTTGTTCGTTTTTAATTGCCAAAGTTCAAGTTTTTCAAAATTCCCTATTTCAAAATAAGTTTTAATTCCTAAATAAATTAACTGCTTTGGCAAGAACTAATAAAATTAAACTGAATATTTGACACATAATGATATTAATTGCTGAAAGCTCACCAGCTCTGAAAGCTCACAAGCTCAATAATAGGTTTTACTCAGGTCCAGATTTAAAGCTTTGACGCTTCGAGGCCCGAGCGTTTTTGCCACTCCGTTTTTGAAGGATTTTATGAGAAATCTCCAAAACTTCGGGGATAATGAAAAACCGCATGGCCTAGTGGGCTTATTGGTAAATCCTTGTTTGGTTTCACTGCAGTTTTCATTTTATTTTTAATACTGTAATAAGTACAAAAGAGAATATTTTTATTATAATTCGTTTTAATAAAATGCCAAATACCCAATAGGCCTTATGCTTTTACCGTTAGGGAAACGCGAAGTAGCCGAACTCTAGTTTTTAGTTAAGAATAAAGGTGTCTTGAACAGTTTTGGAAAGAGCTAATAAAATTAAACTGAATTTCCATGACTTTTGGAATAAAATATGTTTAATAAGTTTTTTGTGTGTGTGTGTGGGGGGGGGGGGGGGGGGTAAGCAAGGAGGTAGGGCCAGGGGTCAGCTCCCATAATTTAGCATTGCTAAAAAAAAAAAAAAATTTTTTTGGGGGGGGGGAGGGGAGGGAAGTGATATCGGGCCATAGAGGACCCGGAGCCAGCTCCCATAAAGTTTGGAATAAAATATCGTTAAAAGTTGTTTTGTTTAGGGGAAGGACGGGCCATGGGTTAGGTCAAGCAGGAAGGCCAGGGGTCAGCTCCCTTAAGTTTTGGAAAAAATTGTTAATAAGTTTTTTGAGTGAGGTGGGGTCAAGCTTATCTGATATTTGAACTATTCCAAATACCCTCGTATCAAAGCCCTATATACCCCCAGGGCATAACATACAACACTTGCACCGGGCGCTAGGGGGGTTGTGTTGACCCTGGAGGTTTTGTTATCTGATCTTTTGACTCATTCTAACAAAATGGCTGTCTAAAAAATTCGAGCGGATGGATTTTGTGTAAAGAGAGCATGGGGGCTAGTTGCCTTCTGCTCCCTTTCGACTCTTAGAAAAAGAACTAGAACTTTCAATTTCCAATAGAATGAGCCCCCTCCGAAGTTTATACGACCATTCCTTCAATAAAAACCTTATATGCCCCCAGGGCATAATTAACAACACTTGTCCAAGGGTTCTGGGGAGTTGTGTAAACTCTGGAGTGTTTATTATAAATGATCTTCGATCTATTTTGAACAAAATGAATGTCTCAAAAATTTGATCGGACGCAATTGGAGAAAAGACGGTTGGTAGGGTGGGATACTTGTCATCGGGTCGCTTTCGACTCTCAAAAAGGAACTTACCCTTCCGATTTCTAGTCATTGGAGTCCCCTCCGAAGTTTGCCTCTTCCATACAAATCTTACATGCCCCCGGGGCATAGGCTAAAACCCTTCCCCCGGGCACTGATGAGGGTTGTGATGACTCCAAAGTTGTTGTTGTCTGATCGCTAGACTATTTAAAACAAAATGGTCATCTCAACGTATGAGAGTGAGAAGGAGGGGGGAGTAGATTCCCTCCATTCACTTTTGACTTTTAAAAAGGCAACTAGAACTTTCAATTTCCAGTCAAACAAGCCACCTCTGAATTTTACTCGACCACCCCTTAAATAAAACCTATATGCCCCCAGAGCATAACTTAAAACACTTGGCTTCGGGCTCTGAGGGGTTGTCTCAACCCCGGAGTTTTTTTGTTTAATATTTAAACTATTTTGAATAAAACAGCTGTCTCAAATTTTGATTGGATGCATTTGGCGAAAAAAGGGTGTGTGTGTGTGTGTGGGGAGGATACCCTCCGATCACTTTTGACTCTTAAAAAGGTAACTATAACTTCTGATTTCCAATTGAATGAGCCCCCTCCGAACTTTATACGATCATCACTTTCATATAAAGTGCCTCTAGGGGGAAAAATAAAACATTGGAGCCTTATCGTCTTAGGGTTGGCGGGGGAAGGCTAGTTGCCATCGAATTACTTTGACTCCTAAAAAGGGAACTAGAACTTTCAATTTTTAACACGACCACTTCTTCAACAAAAACCTTAGATACCCCCAGGGCATAAGTTACAATTCTTTCCCCGGGCACTGGCGGTGTCAAGTTGACCACATAGTTTTTGTTATCTGATCGTTGGGCCACTTCAAACAAAATGGCTCTGTCAAAATAATGATCGGATGCTTTTTAGGAAAAGAGGGTTTGGGAGGGATAGATGTCCTCCGATCACTTTTGACGACTGATATATATTTAATTGTTATTTTCTACGACATTTAAACTATTTTGAACACAATGGCTATCTCAAAATTTTGATTGGATGCATTTTGGGAAAAAAGGCCAGGGTGGGACTAGTTGCCCTTTGATCACTTTTTGCTATTAAAAAGGGCACTAGAAATTTCGATTTACAATCGAGTGAGCCCCTTCCGCAGTTTATATGACCATTCATTCCATAAGAACCTAATATGCCCCTGGGGCAAAATTTACAGCACTTGTCCCGGGTTCTAGGGGCTGTGCTATCCCTGGAGGTTTTGTCATATGATCTTAGTTCGATTTTGAACAAAAATGCTATATAAAACATTCGATTGGACGCATTTGGTGAAAAGAAAGGTTGGGAGGGGGGGGGGTAGTTTCCATCAGATCACTTTTGACTCTTAAATAGGGAATTGTCACTCTCAATTTCTAATCATTGGAATCTCCTCAAAAGTTTATACGACCACCTCTTCCATAAAAAGCCTATATGCCCCCGGGGCATAAGTTACAACCCTTCCCCAGGCTCTGGGACTGTGGGGGGGGGGTAATTTGACCCCGAAGTTTTTGTCATATGAGCAAGGACCTCTGCCAAGTCGTCCTCAGTGCTAAACAAAAAGAAAAACAAAAAAAAGAAAGAAAAAACAATAAAAATCTTAACTTTTGGAGTTACTCGACAAGATGCAAACAGACACTGAATGAAAGACCAAGCCGAAATTAATGAAAAAAGGATTTATTAAAGAGATTGAGCAAGAATGTCTTGCCTTGCAATACTTTTTGCTTGTCTGCAATTTCGGTTTTCATTAGATATGCAAATAGGTTCTCTTAAATTTGACTGGGTGCAAATATTAATTGAGTCTTGTAGTATTAAATTGTTATAAATTGGGCTTAATGAAATGTCTCCGTTGTCTCAATTTATAGCCAAATTTCTGTTTATATATTTTTTTTCTCAATTACCTCTTTAAAAGGTTGCGGTAGGCCATTTACAGTAGATATTAAAGTTGCCTCCTCAAAAAGAACAATATGTGTAGGATTTCAAATACATGCAGGGCCAAGGCGGAATCAAAGTTGTCATTTCTATTTTCCAATCTCAGGGACTTATCTATTGAAGTTTTGTGTTCATGCAAACGTTCACCAAGTTGTTGATGGGTCCTACCGATGTAAAATTTCCCTCATGAACACGGGACTCCGTAGACACCACTACCCAGTACATGGTCAGTTTTATCTTTTCCTGAGTTGAACTTTTTGTTCACTTTCGAAAGAAACAGAGAGATTGTGTTATTTAAAATTTTTCCAAGTTTATCGCCAAGTTTTGAAATGTATGGTAAAGCGGTGAAAGTTTTTTTCTCAATTGCCGGAATAACTGAGTCAAGGGGGACTAGCTCCCTATTTTCTTGTTTTATCTTTTTTAATCGTCTATCTATGATATTTTCAATCAGGTTTATTGGGTAGCCATTGCAGAATAGAATATCTTTGATATAATTTATTTCAGAATTTACATGATTAAGTGAACAGATTTTTAAAACTCTGTTGACTAAAGAGATTATAACCCATCTTTTGACAGAAGGGTGGTGATTTGACGAGAAATGTAGATACACTACAATTCTCGATACACAATGGAACTAGAAAATTCAGGAAAGCTTCCTTTCTTGGATGTTTTGATTATAAAAAATACTCCTAGCCTTAAATTTTCTATATACAGAAAGCCGACCCCTAATGATCGGTATCTACATTTCTCGTCAAATCACTCCCCTTCTGTGAAAAGAGGGGTAATAATCTCTTTAGTAAACAGAGTTTTAAAAATCTGTTCACTTAATCATGTAAATTCTGAATTAAATTATATCAAAGATATTCTATTCTACAATGGCTACCCAATAAACTTTATTGAGAATATCATAGACAGACGATTAAAAAAGATAAAACAAGAAAATAGGGAGCCCATTTTTTTAGTATATTTTTATTTATTATTTCCTTTCCTCTCTTAGCTTCATATGTCATGTATAGCCAGTGTTGTCTTAGAATTTATTTAAGTTTTTTGTACCTGAAAGTTGTTGTGTGGGGGGGGGGAGATAGATGCCTTCCGATAACTTTTTACTCATAAAAAGCTAACTACAACTTTCAATTTTCAATCAATTAAGTCACCTCTGAAGTTTATACGACCACCCCTAACATCAAAACCTCATATCCCCTCGGGGCATAACTTAAACACTTTCCCCCGGGCTCTGGGTGGGGTCAACACCAGAGTTTTGCTATCTGATGTTTGAACTTTTTTTTAACAAAATGGCTAACTCGAAATTAGTGTCGGATGAGCTTGGGGAACAAAGGGGGTGGGGAGGGGCTAGTTACCCTACGATCTCTTTTGACTCTTAAAAAATGAACTAGAACTTTCAATTTCCAATCAAATAAACCTCCTCCGAAGTCTATACGAGCATCCCTTCCACGAGAACCACATATTCCCCAGGGCATAACTTACAACGCCTGCACCCGGATCCTGGGGGGGGTGTGCCAACCCTGGAGCTTTTGTTATTTGATTTTTAGCTATTTTTAACAAAATGACAATCTCAAAGTCTTTATCGGATGCATTTGGGGAAAAAGGACAAGGGGGATAGCTGTTCTCCAATCATCTTTGACTATCAAAAAGGGCTCTAGAACTTCCGATTTCCAATCAAACGAGCCCCCTCCGAAGTTTACACGACCACACCTTTCATATGAAGTGCCTCTGGGGGAAAAAAACATTGGAGCCTTATGGCCTTTACTATAGGCAACGCTATAGCGTTGCCTCCGATATTAATTTCAGGGCTCTCAGAAAACTGAAGGATTGACAAAGCAAGACCCTTTTCAATTAAATTAGTAGCCGATAAAAGACCAAGAAAATCCTCATAAAGGATCCCAACAGAGGTGAAGCAGTTGCGAACTTAAGGCTGCTCAGTATTGAAAACATCTGTTGTTTCATCGTCAAGCACCTTAAAGCAAGGGCTTGTGTTTATTGTTTTTCATGCTGAAGAAGGTCTACCAACTCGGAAATCAGATCATTCTGATCATTGGAGAAATGTATGTTGCATTTGCAGCTACCGAAAGAAAGATTGCCTGTTAAAACTTCGTCCCAATTTCTTTGCTTCAGTCACAGAAGAGCTCAAAAGTTGTCATCGTGACGAGGTTTCAAGGACATAGTGATCGAAATGGAGCCTTACTCAGAATTAGAAGCTGTGACCTACCACAAAACATTACAGTTTTAAAATTGGCCTCATTTCTTGACGATTTTCTTCAACATGAGCTTTCCTTCCTGCATCTAACCGCTTGATAATGCTGTCCTGTCTTTTTTCCGTTACAGAAATGAAGTTTTCAGTAGTTACAATTATTTTTTTCGAATCTGAGCTCAATGGTCGAGTTATATAAAATTCAATTGCATCCTTCCAGTTTCTGAAGGGTTTCCTGACAGCCCTGATGGTTAGCTTAGCCAGCTGTTTTAGAAGAAAAATAACACCAAATCTGCAAAAAGCAGCGTCCTGAATAGGAGAATAAAAGAGCCAGCTGAAATGAATTCGCAAATTCATCTGAAATTTGTCACTCTCTTTTACCAAATGGTGGAAAAGTCTAGCAGACATCTGGACTCCAAGGAAAATCTAGCAAGCGAGGCTTATACGATGTATCAAGTGATGATGAATCAAACTGTTCGTGGTAACGAACTGTAAGTAAGGAGCGACCCGGCTCAATGGTAACTGAAACTCTAGAAAACGGGTTTTAGATACCACTAGATACATCAAAAGAATCAGACTTTAATGCTGATTTCAAATATATAAGTTTCATCAAGTTTAGTCCTACCAATCAAAAGTTACGCACCTGAGAAAATTTGACTGATTTTCGAAAAAAAGGGGAAAGACCCCCTAAAAGTTATAGAACCTTAATGAAAATCACACCGTCATAGTCAGCATATCAGAGAACCCTACTGTAGAGGTTTCAAGCTCCTATCTACAAAGATGTGGAAGTTTGCATTTTTGCCAGAAGAAAGATCATGGATGCGTGTTTATTTTTATTTATTTTTTTCCCCAGGGGTGATCGTATCGACCCAGTGGTCCTAGAATATCGTGGGAGTGGTCATTGGAATGGAAATTAAAAATTCTAGTGCCTTTTTTAATTAAAAAAAAATGGAGGGTAACTAGGCCCCTCCCACGCTCATTTTTTGCGAAGTCACCCGATCAAAATTTTGAGACAGCCATTTTGTTCAGCATGGTCGAAAATATGATAACTATGTCCTTTAGGATGACTTAATCCCCCCAAGTCCCTAAGAGGAGGGCTGAAGATATGAACTTTACCCAATGTTAACATATAGTATTGGTTATTGGGAAGTATACAGACGTTTTCAGGGGGATTTATTCTGGTAGTGGGGGAGGGTGTTTGGGTTTGGGTCGGGGGTTATGTGGGATGATCTTTCCATGAAGGAAGTTTTCATGGGAGAAGGGACATTGCTATGAAGGAGGCGCCGGATTTCCCATCATTATTTTAAAAAAAGATCAGAAATTAAATATAAAAAAAACAAATTTTTCAACTGAAAGTAAGGAGCAACATCAAAACTTAAAACGAACAGAAAATATTACGTATATGATTGGGTTCACCCCCTAGTCAATACCTCGCTCTTTAAGCCAAAGATTTTTTAGTACTTTCATAAGAGCTAATTATTCTAAATAACGGCCTTAGTAATTAAGGGGCCTTTTTTAAAGAATTGGAACAAAATTCGAACTTTAGCTTAAAGAGCGAGGTATTGACTAAGGAGCAAGCCCCCTAATATACGTATTAAATATATATATGAATATAGAAGTTTGTTACGTAAGTTAATTCGTAAGTTACGTATGTTTATTACTAATAAAAACGTTCATAAATAAAATAAACAAGTTTCGAGAAAGGAATTTAACCAAATAAAAGTAAAATTAATACGGAAATTTTGTTTTAATTATTCATTCACGGTGAGCCAAAATCAAACCCTACATTAATTCAAAAACGTTCAAAAATTAAGTAAAAAAAACAAGTTTTTTTAACTGAAAGTAAGGAACGACTTTAAAACTTAAAACGAACAGAAATTATTCTATATATGAAAGGGGCTGTCCCCTCCTCAACGCCTCGCTCTTTAAGCTAAAGTTTTTTATTGTTTAAAAAAAAACAGAGTTGTGACTTTTTTTCTATTTTTTTTTAAACAATAAAAAACTTTAGCGTAAAGAGCGAGGCGTTGAGGAGGGGATAGCCCCTTTCATATACGGAATAATTTCTGTTCGTTTTAAGTTTTAACGTCGTTTCTTACTTTCAGTTAAAGAACCTTGTTTTTTATGTAATTATGTAAAAGTGACAACATCGTTTGAAAGTTACAAACAAGACATTGTAGATATTTGCTGTAAAGTGACATCATGAGCATCTAGTAGATTTGACTAATAGGGTTCAGAAGCGTTAGCGACCATTCCATCACCTTACAAGCCAACAGGGGCAGATTAACAATCCGCACATGACTGTCTAGTATTATCACTAGTAGGCCTAATACTCATCCTGGTTTGCTTGGGCGCAAAAAAAACGTAATATTTCACTTCATCTCGATTTAATAAATAGCTCATCACTTCACAAAGTCATAAGCAGAACTGAATGAACCAGGGTTGACACCCGGTGCGAAAAAATCACTAGATTTTAGCGATTTTGTGGTTGATTTAGTGATTTTCTTCAATAATCTAGTAATTTTGTGCTGAATTACTGATTTTTTGGTTTAGGCCGTGCAAAAATTACTAGAAATAGTGATAAATCACTAGGTGTGGCAACCATAGATTAAACAACCAATGAATTGGCTCAAAGTATAATCTTTTGATCGGTTTCCAACACCTGAATTATAAAGAATGCAATAGCCAAATGATTTTGAAATTCCCCGTTAGTAGCCTAGTTTTTCGTGTTTTGTCAGACCAATTTGCGAGTCAGAGAAATACTTTGGGGAGGATGGGGTTAGAACAAGGTGACCCTGCCCCCCGGATGCGAGTATTTGTTCTCCTCATTTGTATTACTGTTTTTAGTTTTCAGGAATTTATCATACGGGCTAATAAACTAGCTACGAACTTGCTTGATAATAATTTTGATGCTCTCCTTTTGAACTCTTCTAGATTTAGATTATGTAGATTATTGAAATTTTCTAGATGGAAATGTAGTTCAAGGTTTAGGATTGAGTCGGAAATCTAGTATGTTGCGATTCTAATTCATTTCACTCTCAGTTCTAAACTAGTGGTTGTATTCTCTCCCTGGTATGTTCTACTAGTGACTCGTAAACTAAAACCAAATTCTGATTGTGGAGGTTCTGATTGTTCATGTCCGAAACATAGAAGAATTTTTTCTGTGGATATTTTCTTTTCTTGCACCTATAATTATTTGTATGAACTATGGGTTGCTTCCTGTTTCTCTAATGGAGGTTACCCTGGATAGAAAAACGACTTCCGTGATTCTAGTATCGCAGGCAATTTTCACCTAAATATTCGGCTTTGACTGTGTTAAAATGAACATTTTGACTGTATATAGAATGTCATTTACATGTTGCTGGTTTGTTTTAAATCTATTCAACATATTAATAATGACCAATTTGCTTATAAAACCGCCCTCCATTTTTATTTGCCGTTTTCATTCAGTGTGCTTTTATTGGGAAATATCCATTTTCTACTTGGCTATGTTTGTTTTGTGATGCATATAAAGTGCTTGATCTTATAAACCATTTGAAGCTACTTGATATTCTGAAGAATTGTGAGCCCACCTTGCATTTCACTCCTTTTTCGTTGGTTTACAAGGCTATGTTTTACAATTTATTATGTTTTGAGACGAGCCCACCTTTTTCTTCAGTATACAGTGTTTACCAGGAAGGGGCATTTTATGCTGTTCTTACTTCGGTTCATTACAGCAATCCTAGCAAGTGTCACAGTACAAGAGTGTTATATGTGTAGGACCAGCGCTGGTACCACAATTATATCTGGGACCACCGCTGGCATGACTGTTCGAACTAGTTGTCTTGGGGCTACCAGCTGTTTGAGTCTTGAATACCACACCAGTACCACTGGTTGTTTCGTTAGGGCATGGTAATGTGATCAAACGATCAAAAGGGCCAAACTCTGGGCCGAGGGTGCCACAGCCTGTGTCACCACTAATATCTCTAGCTATCTCTTTGGAGGGTAAACGACCCCCTTGTCAATATACTAATGACGGTATTTCTCGCGAACTCTTTTCCAATCCTGCCTGGGTTCGGGGAAAGAATCTAACACGGTTGTAGAAAATAAGTCATTTGTATTCTCCCAAAGGTGACTCCAACCAAACATATTTATAAACTCTGAAAACAGACTTTGCAGTCTAGGTACGAACTATACAAGATATAAAATATGGCTCAACACAAAATCACCGCTTCAGTACGAAGAAATTTGTGTAGAGGTGGGCCCTAGATTGACCCTGGCCGATCCTATAAATGATCTAAGCAAATGTAATTACGAAAAGGAAAACAGCTCATTTATCTGAAAATAGAAAGAAAAGCAGCAGGTAGCCCCAACAAAGAGGATTTGGTTGCCAACATGCATAAAGTCAAGTTAAAGTAATGGTATGATTGTTTTACATAATTGTACCCCTACACTTAATATGCTATTCAACATTCTTAGGAGTAATGCTGCTGATTATGATATATAGGTACAATTCTGTAAAGATAGGGTGGCTATGTTCCCCTCCCCCACGGAATTTGCGGGCACCTTATACACAAATGACTGATATAGTGCTAAGGGTTTGTCGCTTTTGGTGCAATTCCGTTACCCGATTCCTAAGGGCTGCTTAAAAAAAACTGCAAACCCGAAAAAAGTCACAAAAGGCGATGCAAGTGCAATAGCCAACTTTTACAAACATGTAAGCATAGGTATAATTGCCTTTATAGCACTAATTAAAAGTTTGTGTTTTTCTGCTGATCTTGGTAATTTACCTTTTGAGGATTGTCTAAGAGTAAGTAGGCAACAGGAGGACAACACAAACTCAACCACTGAGACACAACTTCTGCAATGTGCATATCGTTACTCAGAAAACTGATCTAAGTCTGTGAAAACATCTTTGTTCTGAGCCAATAAAACGCCAGATTAAATAGTAAAAATTCCATATATCAATTATATATTTTGAAGATAAATGAAGGAAACAGTAAGAATAACAGAAAGAAAACATGGCATACAGCAATGATTTCTTTGTTAGATTTCAACTAAAATCTACAAAGACTATGTTCTCACAATGCGGCACACCTAATGTTCAAGAATATAATTTTCCTGATAGTAGGAAGGAACAAGCTGCCAGTGTGCTATGGCTCAGTTTTGGTGATTCTGATAACAGCAAGTCCAATATCTTGTCAAACGAGGGTTTTCATGAGTTTGTGCAGAAAAAAAGATTTACTGAGGTTTACCTCCATAGGAAATAAAGCCAAGATACCACATATGTAGTTCTTGGGTCAAAAGCGCAGAAAGCTTTCAAGATAGTTCATCTGTAGTTCTTGGGCCACAAGCGAAGTGTGATTATTAAGAAAGTTCCCTGTTATTAATCTAAGAGTCAAAATTGGGTTGACGCATCCTTTCCCCTTCTCAAATCACACTGATCTCTTAAATGTTCATCTAATTCATATCTCTGTCTATCAAATATTATCTCACTAAATAATGTCCTTCTTGCAGAAACAAATCTAATGCCTTTAGAACACTGTATCACAGTTCATATAATTATCCAGTATGATCATTCTCTATCTCACCCTTTATAAAAACCCGGACCGGGGTGCGAGTGCTCCGGAGAACGTTTTTGCAGATATAAACATAAGCGAAGTCAAATTAGCGGGAATGCGGGTTAGTCTGTTTCCGATTGTTTCCAACAAAGTGCATGGAAACAATCGGAAACAGACTAACCCACATTCCCGCTAATGCAGAAATAAGTGGGAGGAGCTTTTTGTTCGCACCGAAAACGAAGACCAGAAATGATCTGCGATAAACTTACTGGATAATTCTATAAACTGTGCACTGTATATAGATATAAGAACAGTAAGATCAAAGCTTATTGATTTTTGGCACTACGTCCAAAGCAAGTACAAGCAGCTCCTCCCATTTACTCTGTCATCAGCGGGTCAGTGTAAATTTGTCAGTCACTGAATAATGGTGTGAATTTGTATTATTCGTAATTGCGAAAGCAGAAAGAAACGTGGTGAGCCGGCGAAGAGGTTTGCTTATGTAGGATTTCTAAAAAGGGGGCGAGGGGTTGATTATATATTATATAATACAGTTAAATAGCTAGAATTTCATAGTGGAGAGGGATCGACGAAGTGGCTGGACTATTTGAAATTGGCCGCAAAATTTTTTGCCACAAACGGGCAACCTAACAGTTTTAGCACTGATAATCTATTAGGTTTCACAACAGACTATGGTTTTAGCTAGTAATATTGCGCCATCGAGCGTCAAAACTTTTTCTTATTGTTTTTTTATTGATAAGTAAAAATGTTCCCTTTGATTTCCATTAAATTTTATTTTCCTTTTAATTTTGATTTCATTTAATTTTTCATCGTTTATGCTCTATTTTGGGTCATAAAAATGTCATTTAAAATTTGACTAGGATTTTTGTTTTTCTTCTAATAACTGGTGGAGTAGCCCTATCATAGGCAGTGCAATAGCGCTGCGAAAGTAAAGAACGATGTTGGCACAATGTAGTATCTTTTTTTATCCATAACCAGGCACTTCGTATCGAAGGAGGTGTCGTAGAAACTTCAAAAAGGGCTCATTAGACTGAAAATTAGAGTGGCTAGTGCCCTTTTTAATAGTCGAAAGTGATTGGAGGGCAACTAGCCCCCCCCCCACGCCAATCATTCCCTCAAACACATCCAATACAAACTTTTGGATAGCCATTTTGTTCAGCGTAGTTGATTTCCAGATAGATAATATGTTTTTGAGGAGGACACTCCCCCACAGCCTTCAGGGCAAGGGTTGTAAGTTATGCCCTGGGGCCATATAAGGTATTTATAGAAGGCGTTGTCGTAGAAACTTCAAAAAAGGCTCATTAGGTTGGAAATTCAAAGGGCTAGTGCCCTTTTTAAGTGTCGAAAGTGATTGGAGGGCAACTAGCCCCCCCCCCACGCCAATCATTCCCCCAAACACATCCAATCAAAATTTTGAGATAGACATTTTGTTCAGCGTAGTTGATTTCCAGATAGATAATATGTTTTTGAGGAGGACACTCCCCCACAACCCTCGGGGCAAGGGTTTTAAGCTATGCCCTGAGGGCATATAAGATCGATGTTGGCACAATGTATTATTTATTATTATTTTTCCTTTACAGCAGGGCACTTCGTATCGAAGATGTTGTCGTAGAAACTTCAGAAAGGGCTCATTCAATTGGAAATTGGAGTAGTTTGTGCCCTTTTTAATAGTAGAAAGTGATTGAAAGGCAATTAACACTCGTTCCACGCCTACCATTTCCCGAAACACATCCAATCAAATTTTTGAGATAGCCATTTTGTTCAGCGTAGCTGATTTCCAGATTAAAATTATTTGTTTGAGAAGGACACTCCCCCACAGCCTTCAGGGCAAGGGTTGTAAGTTATACCCTGGAGGCATATAAGGTTTTATAGAAGGTGTTGTCGTAGAAACTTCAAAAAAAGGCTAATTCGATTGGAAATTCAAAGGGCTAGTGTCCTTTTTAATAGTCGAAAGTGATTGGAGGGCAACTAGCCCCCCCCCACGCCCATCATTCCCCCAAACACATCCAATCAAAATTTTGAGATAGACATTTTGTTCAGCGTAGTTGATTCCCAGATAGAAAATATGTTTTTGAGGAACACACTCCCCCACAACCCTCAGGGCAAGGGTTTTAAGTTATGCCCCGAGGGCATATAAGATCGATGTTGGCACAATGTATTATTTATTATTGTTTTTCCTTTAGAGCAGGGCACTTCGTATCGAAAAAGTTGTCGTAAAAACTTCAAAAAGAGCTCATTCAATTGGAAATTGGAGTGGTTTGTGCTCTTTTTAATAGTAGAAAGTGATTAAAAGGCAACTAACACTCCTTCCACGCCTACCATTTCCCAAAACACATCCAATCAAAATTTTGAGATAGCCATTTTGTTCAGCCTAGCTGATTTCCAGATTAAAATTATGTGTTTGAGAAGGACACTCCCCCACAGCCTTCAGGGCAAGGGTTGTAAGTTATGCCCTGGAGGCATATAAGCTTTTATAGAAGGTGTTGTCGTAGAAACTTCAAGAAAAGGCTCATTCGATTGGATATTCAAAGGGCTAGTGTCCTTTTTAATAGTCGAAAGTGATTGGAGGGCAACTAACCCCCCTCTCACGCCCACCTTATACCCAAACACATACAGTCAAAATTTTTAGATAGCCATTTTATTTAACGTAGTTTTAAGTTCTGGAAATTAGGTCTTTGAGGCTGACAACCCCCCACAATCCTCCGGGCAAGTGTTGCAAGTTATGCCATGGGGGCATATAAGGTTTTTATAGAACGTGTTGTCGTAAAAACTTCAAATAGGGCTCATTCGATTGGAAATTGAAATGGCTAGTGCCCTTTTTAATAGTCGAATGTAATTGGAAGGCAACTAAAACCCCTTCCACGTCCACTATTTCCCCAAACACATCCAATTAAAATTGTAGATAGCCATTTTGTTCCACGCAGTTTAAAGTTCAGGGAATTTTACCTTTGAGCAGGACACTCCCCCCAGAGTCTTCAGGGAAAGGGTTATAAGTTATGCGCTGGCTCATATACGTTTTATTGAAATCTTTGTCGTAGAAACTTCAAAAAAGGCTCATTCGATTGCAAATTCAAAGTTCTAGTGCCCTTTTTAATAGTTGAAAGTGATTTGAGGACAATTAACCCCCCTCTCACGCCCACCTTTTCCCAAACACATACAGTCAAAATTTTTAGATAGCCATTTTATTCAACGTAGTTTTAAGTTCTGGAGATTAGGTCTTTGAGGCTGACAACCCCCCACAATCCTCCGGGCAAGGGTTGTAAGTTATCCCCTGGGGGAATATAAGGTTTTTACAGAACGCGTAATAGGGTTTTTACAGAACGCGTAATAGTCAAATGTAATTGGAAAGCAACTAAAACCCCTTCCACGTCCACTATTTCCCCCAACACATCGAATCAAAATTTTAGATAGCCATTTTGTTCCACGTAGTTTAAAGTTCAGGAAATTTTACCTTTGAGCCGGACACTCCCCCCAGAGTCTTCAGGGAAAGGGTTATAAGTTATGCGCTGGCTCATATAAGTTTTTATTGAAATCTTTGTCGTAGAAACTTCAAAAAGGGCTCATTCGATTGGAAATTCAAAGTTCTAGTGCCATTTTTAATAGTTGAAAGTGATTTGAGAGCAACTAACCCCCCTCTCACGCCCACATTTTCCCCAAACACATCCAATCAAATTTTTAGACAGCCATTCTGTTCAGCGTAAATGATTTCCAGATAGAAATCATGTTTTTGAGGAGAACACTCTCCCACAGCCCTCAAGGCAAGTGATTTAAGTTATGCCCTAGGGGCAGATAATGTTTTTTAGAACGCGTTATCGTAGAAACTTCAAAAAGGGCTCATTCGAATAGAAAATGAAATGGCTAGTGCCCTTTTTATAGTCGAAAGTGATTGGAAGGCAACTAACACTCCTTCCACTCCTACCATTTCCCGAAACACATCCAATCCAAATTTTGAGATAGCCATTTTGTTCAGCGTAGCTGATTTACAGATAGAAATTATTTTTTTGAGGAGCACACTCAACCACAGCCTTCAGGGCAAGGGTTGTAAGTTATGCCCTGGGGGCATATAAGGCTTTAGAGACGGCGTTATCCTAAAAAAATTCAAAAAAAGGCTCATTTGATTGGAAATTCAAAGGGCTAGTGCCCTTTTTAATAGTCGAAAGTGATTGGAGTACAACTAAGCCCCCTCTCATGCCTACCTTTTCCCCAAACACCTCCAATCAAAATTTTTAGATAGCCATTTTATTCAAAGTAGTTTTAAGTTCTGGAAATTAGGTTTTTGAGGATGACAACCCCCCCCCCCCACAGCCCTCAGGGCAAGGGTTTTAAGTTATGCCCTGGGGGCATATAAGGTTTTTTAGAACACGTTGTCGTAGAAGCTTCAAAAAGGGCTCATTCGATTGCAAATTGAAATGGCTTGTGCCCTTTTTAATAGTCGAAAGTGATTGGAAGGCAACTAACACCCCTTCCACGCCCATCATTTCCTCAAACATATCCAATCAAAATTTTGAGATAGCCATTTTGTTCCACGCAGTTAAACATTCAGGAAATTATACCTTTTAGCAGGACACTCCCCCACATTCTTCAGGGCAAGGGTTATGAGTTATTGCCTTGAGGCATATAAGGTTTTTATTGAAATCTTTGTCGTAAAAACTTGAAAAATGGCTCATTCGATTGGAAATTGAAAGGACTAGAGCTCTTCTAATAGTCTGAAGGGATTAAGGGCAACTAACCCCCCTCTCACGCCCACCTTTTCCCCAAACATATCGAATCAAAATTTTTAGATAGCCATTTTGTTCAGCGTAATTGATTTCCAGATAGAAATTATGTTTTTGAGGAGGACACTCCCCAACAGCCCTCAAGGCAAGGGTTGTAAGTTATGCCCTGGGGGCATATAATGTTTTTTAGAACACGTACTTGTAGAAACTTCAAAAAGGGCTCATTCGATTGCAAATTGAAATGGCTAGTGCCCTATTTAATAGTCGAAAGTGATTGGAAGGCAACTAACACCCCTTCCATGCCCATCATTTCCTCAAATATATCCAATAAAAATTTTGAGATAGCCATTTTGTTCCAAGCAGTTAAAAGTTAAGGAAATTATACCTTTTAGCTGGACACTCCCCCACATTTTTCAGGGCAAGGGATATGAGTTATGCCCTGGAGGCATATAAGGTTTTTATTGAAATCTTTGTCGTAAAAACTTGAAAAGGGCTCATTCGATTGGAAATTGAAAGGATTAGTGCCCTTCTAATAGTCTAAAGGGATTAAGGGCAACTAATCCCCCTCTCACGCCCACCATTTCCCCAAACACATCCAACTAAAATTTTGAAATATCCATTTTATCCATTTTTAATATCCAAATATCAGTTTTACTACTGATGACGGTCACTGTATATGTGACCGAAATATCTGGTATTTTTTGTGAAATTTATTATACACTGTCTATTAAAAAGGATTTTATCCCTGTTTTGGACTTTTATTTTATCGTTTTGTTCAACGTAGTCGAAAGTTCTGGAAATTAGGTCTTTTAGGATGATAGCCCCCTCATAGCCCTCAGTGCAAGGGTTGTAAGTTATACCCTGGGGGCATATAAGGTTTATATAGAAGGTTGTTGTAGATATTTCAAAAAGGGCTCATTTGTTTGGAAATTGAAATTGCCCTTTTTAATAGTTGAAAGTGAGTGGAGAGTAATTGACCCCTCCTCCCACATCCACCATTTCCCCAAACACATTCAATGAAAGTTTAGAGATAGCCATTTTGTTCAACGTAGTTGAATGCTCTGGAAATTATGTATTTAAGGATGACAAACCCACCAGAGCCCCCAGGGCAAAGGTTGTAAGTTATGCCCTGGGGGCATATAAGGTTTTTATAGTTAGACTTGTCGTAAAAACTTCAAAAAGGGCTCATTCAATTAGGAATAGAGAGGGCTAGTGCCCGTTTTCATAGTTGAAAGTGATTTGAGGGTAACTAACCACCCTCTCACGCGCACCATTCCCCTAAACACATCCAATGAAAATATTCAGATAGTCATTGTGTTCAACGTGGTAGAAAGTTCTGGAAATTAGGTCTTTGAGGGTGACACCCCCCCCAGCCCTCAGGGCAAGGGTTGTAAGTTATGCCCTGGGGGCATATAAGGTTTTTGTTGAAAGCGTTGTCGTAGAAACTTCAAAAGGGCTCATTTGATCGGAAATTGAAAGGAGTAGTGCCTTTTTAATAGTTGAAAGTGATGGGAGAGCAACAAACGCCCGTCTCCCGCCTACAATTTTCCCAAACACATCCAATAAAAATTTTGAGATAGCCATTTTGTTTAACGTAGTTGAAAGTTCTTGAAATTATGTCTTAGAGGATGACAACCACCCTCACAGCCCTTAGGGTAATGGTTGTAACTTATGCCCTGGGGGCATATAAGGTGTTTATAGAAAGCGTTGTCGTAGAAACTCAAAAAGGGCTCATTTGATTGGAGATCGAAAGGACTAGTGCCCTTTTTAATAGTCGAAAGGGATTGAAAGGCTTGAAATTTTTATAATAAAGATTGATGTGGGTATAATGTATGATTTTTATGTTGTTGTTTAGTCCAGGGCGCTTCATATCGAAGGAGTTGTCGTAGGAACTTTGAAAAGGGCTTATTTGATTGAAAATAGAAAGGGCTGGTACCCTTTTTAATAGTCGAAAGTGATTGGAGGGCAACTAATCCCCCTCCCATACCCCCTATTTGCCTTTATTATTAAAAACGAAATGTTGCCTTAAGATTAAATCAAAATGCACTGTGTTAATGCTAATTCCCAATAAGGCATTTCAGCAGTATCCCAAGAACGACTGAGGGTATTATGTTCAAACTTTCGGGGCTACTTCTGCTCTTAATATTTAGTTTCCAATATTAGGTCCTTAATATAAAGGTTCCAAGTCAAAATAACGTAAGTGTATCCAAGCTATCAAAGAAAGTAAGCAGATTTTTTGCGAATGGTATCAAGTTTTTCCATTTCAGGTCAACTAGAGGAGGTATGAAACCAAATTAAACCCTACTATTTGTGTCCAGATTTTCAAAAGGGTCTATGTTGTCAAAAATTGCTGAAAATTTTTCTCCAGCTTACATATAGCAGGCCAAACTATAAAGTCTTAAAAAAACAAAAAGATTTAAAGTATTATTTTCTTTTTCTCTGAAACGACTATGTCAAAATAAAACGAACAGAAATTAATCAACAAAACTTTTTCCACAAAATAAGTTTTTCAAAGAAAGGTGAAGAACTCCATTAAATAAAAAATGAGCAAAAATAAAATCAAATAATCTACCAAGCGTGAAACTACCGCAAATCAGCATCGGTAAATAAATGAAACCCAAAACGAACAGAAATTACAATAAATAACCGAGTCAAACTCAAAACGAGCAGAAATTTACATAAGTTGGGCTCAAGACCCCTATGCTTTCCCAAGGTCAGAACATAGCCTAATTTGCACTTTCCTGAAAAAAATACAAATGAATGTGCATTGTCAGTTTAATATACATATACTGATATTTAGTAATCAAAATGTTAATATTATTTGATTTATTAAAGTTATAAAAGTAAGAACATTTTTTTTTTTAGTAAAGTGCAAATATATTCTGGCCTTGGGAAGGCATAGGGGGTTTTAGCCCAACTTATGCTAATTTCTGTTCGTTTTGAGTTTGACTCGGTTATTTATTGTAATTTCTGTTCGTTTTGGGTATTATTTATTTATCGATGCTGATTTGCGGTAGTTTCACGCTTCGTAGATTATTTGATTTTATTTTTGCTATTTTTTTTAATGGAGTTCTTTACTTTTCTTTGAAAAACTCATTTTGAGGAAAAAGTCTTTTTTAATTAATCCAAGAAAATACCAAACGTCTGTTAAGAAGTGTCTTTCGTGAAATTCCTCAGAAAATTCAAGAAAATTATTTTTCGTGAGTTTTCAGAAAACTGAAGGACATCAGTCATTTTAGTGGCAGATCCAAAATTTTATGGGGCTTTACGCTAGAAAAGCTCGTGTTATACAATAATCTTCCAGTTTCTTTACCAGAAAATAAATAAAATGGCATTTCTTACCACTGATTCTGTACAATCTTAGACCTTTTACGGCACAATTTGTAAACTATTTCTTAAACTTTATCAACATGGCCTTTACTTTTCTTTAAGCAACTTTCTTTTTCTTAAAGTTTCCGTAGTATACATATATATATATATATATATATATATATATATATATATATATATATATATATATATATATATATATATATATATATATATATATATATAATATATATATATATATATATATATATATATATATATATATATATATATATATATATATATATATATATATATATATATATATATATATATATATATATATATATATCGGCACGTACAAACACCTCCTCTTATTTGATCTGCCTTCAGAGGTCCAATTACCCTGGAACACGTATTTTGGCAGAAACTTTATCAAAATGCCTTTGAAACCAACTCGAGACTTTGCAACCTACTTGTAATTACTAAAAACATCTAATAATAAAACTGCACTACTAATTACCGATTTTTGTATATGTATGTGAATAAATTAATTTAAAATAAGATTCTTTAAAATTTACTGTTACAGCGTTGAAGCCAAGTTTCGCGTTCAAGAAAAATCTGACTTGTCTACCCGTGGAAAAATCGAATCTCGTTTATGTTTATAGTTGTTTAAATGTTCTCCGGAGCACTTGCATCTCGGTCCAGTATAGTGGTTGAGTTAGGGAATGATCATACTGTCTTATATCTATATACAGTGCTTTATAGTTACCACACTATCGCTTATCATCTTTCTTATAAAGGGTTTTAATGTAAGCTTTTCAAAAATCACTTGGTATTTCCCTATTTTTTAAATCGTGTTCATAATTTTCAGTAATTTTCAACTTAATTCATTTATCTAGGTAACTTGTTTATATAAACTTGGATTTATGTTTTATGATTTAGAATGGTTTATCGCAATAATTATTCGTTTTGAGGCAAACTGTTCGTTACCACAAAAGGTTTGATTACGTCTAATGTTTTTTTTTACATAATCACATTAAAAATTTAATTGATTTGAAGTAAATACTTTTAAAAGAAAATAAAAAACCAGTTAGACTTGCCTTCCATTTTGGAATAGTCTGAAGAAAGTCATTTTCGTCATATCTTGGAAGAAAGAGCACTGTGTGTATTGTATGCATCCCGCTGATTGCATAGACAAAACCTGACGAATGAAACATGCTGGTGGCACAGTAGTAGACAAATCCTGGATTTGCTTGCATCCTCCTATTAAAAATGACACAAACATTGAAAGTACCTCTTAACAACACTTTTAAATTATGAGTGGTTTTGTGGAAAGCTTTTTGTGAGACGCAGTATGATGGAAGGTTGTACAGGTGGAGATTTGTGTGGTGGAGAGTTGTGTGGTGTTGAGCTCTGCAGACAGGCAGCTGTCCAAATTATTGTATGGGTAAAATTGTATGGTTAAATAGTTTTCATCAGGGGGGGGGAGGAGTGGAATAGAAGGTTATGAGGCAGGGTGTTGCGTGGGTAGGAAGTTACATGCCTTGAAAACTTAGGGGCGAAGATCTATAATAATAAATTTTCTTCTCAACATTCTCAACATGAAAATTAGGCAGAAAAGAATAAAAAATACACCGACTTAGGAGAAAGACTTATGAGAATGAAAGAGAGAAAATGAGAAGCTAAAGAAAAAGACCTAAAATCGTAAGTGGATACCATCGTCCAGGTTGCAGATCAGCCATAGGACTAGGCCTTTCCCTAAGGACATAGGGGAAATGCTATCTTACATGGCCCATACCTTGGCTAACGGCTTGGTCTAACTTGGTAATGGTCATCACAAACGTATTTATGCATTTTTCTGAACCATCGTCTGGATGATATGGCCCCTGGTTCTTTTCAATTTTCCAAGGGCAGCAAGAGGCACTCTTTTTGCAAGGTCCGTATTTTCTAACAGAAGTTAGCTAAATTTTTAAAGATTGTCACATACGGCTTTAACCTGTTTATTCTGAACATTCGTCTGGAGGAGGAAGTCTCCTGATTTTGCGGTAGCTTTTCTAGGGCAACAAGAGTTGTCCTTTTTTCACTGGATGTTATTATCCTCGTTTTCTCTTCTTTGCGACTTTTTTCGTTTAGTTACTGTGCTTCCAACTTCTATTTCTATTGCAAAATTTGAAAATCGTATTTTCACTCCCCTGTCATCACCATCCTCCTGTCTTTTGACATTGTGAATATTATTTTTGGGATATTTAATTTTTTTTATTATTCCCAAAACAATAATAATAGTATCAAACAATATCCAATTTGGAAGTGTGATACTAAGTAACTCTTCATCAAACTTTTATACTGAGTTCAGAATATTATTTACGCGTATTAACCTGAAGTTTATGGACAGTGAACCTGCTATCTCACAGTCCAAAACAAAACAACGTTCAACACGTGTGGACGAGAATTCCCCGCTTGTAAAGCCAACTTCTCATTAAACCTATTATCTGACACTTCAAGAATAAACCGGTTAGACACGTTTGGACTGAGAATCCCTACTTGCAAAGTCAATATTCACGAAACTTGTTATCTCGAAGTTCAAAATAAACCGATTAAACACGTTTGTAATGGCCTTCACTGAGTTAGCTCAAGCTGTTAGCTAATAGATGGCCCGCGTGAGAGTGTATTGCCCCAACAGCGTTGCCACCGTCCGGGATTAATCCCGGTTTTCCGGGATTTTTTTTGCGGTCCGGGATTTTTTTTGTGTCCGGGACTTTCGGGATTTCTTTAATAAAAACCGGGATTTTTTGCTAAAAACCGGGATTTTTGCTAAAAACCGGGATTTTTTATTAAAAAGAGATTTTCAACGATTTTGGCTGATAGTCTACTTTTTTTTTCTGTACAGTATCACGAATATTCTCTGTTTTTGCTAGTTCCCTCTGGATTTGCGCTATTACACTGTAGAAACAATTTTTTCGTTCCGGATTTAACTTTTGAAAATTGGAGTCGAGCGGCGAATTCGAATTTTAAACGTGCTTTAACCTTGCAGGAAGTATTGAAAGTAGTCTCAACTGACGCCACCGTCAAGAGGAGACTTAAATCTCTCAGGTCAGTGCCCCGTGCAATGCCTCGGGCAAAGTTAAACTCAGAAAAGGTAAGTAAAAAGCGTACGGCATTCTACTTATTCTGTATATATATAAGTGGAATAAGTTTAAATAGTTTAAACAGGGATCTGAATCTCAAAGTAGAGTTTTTCCCCTCGCTGATGGTGCTATTCCCAAGAAGCTTAACTTTATTTTGTTAACTACTGAACTATTGTATTATACCACCTATAAAATTGATCTTTGTTAGGTTACCATGCATAGGCCTAACTTATTAGGTTTCTCCTAATTTTCTTGAACAAGTAGGCTAGCCTAGGCTATTTGATTAGGCTGATTATTTTAGCCATATGGATTGCTGAATGTTTTGAATGCATTGATAGTTAATAGTAGAGTCTAATGGCAAATACACAATTTAGTTTAAGCATAGCTTAGGCAAATTCAAGAAAATACTGCCCAATCTTAAACACATGATCCTATAGGCCTTGTAGGATACAAAGCCACTCAAACATAAATAGATTCAATCCCAGACATGTGCTGTAAAGAAAAATAGGCTACTAGGGTTTGCTAACTTTTCTTTAAGCTTAATTTTCAGTATAAAAAAGTTTCTGAGATCACATTGAGCTAATCCCAACAAGGTAATCTAAATCTATACATATGCAAGACTAAGAGCTTGCTTGGAAATGTAGGCTCTATTTGAATCAAATTATGCTCGTTTGTTTGTCCAAAGTTAGTGATTATCCAAACACCAGGGGTGCTTGGATAATATACCCAGTTCTTCATCAGCAGCTGATGTGTATTACCAAATAAAGCTAGTTTAAAGAAAAATCAAACTGTTTTGTTAAGCCTAAAGGTGTATCTGGCTTTGTGGGGGAATAGACAAGGAAATAGAAAATCTAATGGTATATTTCCTTTTTTTCTTTATCTGATTTCTCCCCTTTAATAAATATTAGAGCTAAAAATATGTTTTGCTATTACTAGGCCTAGACTAGTCTATCTTTACAAAGCCTATCTTTAGTCTACTTAAAATTTCCTTTTCCTGACCTAGCCCCATTTTCCATTTCCTGACTTGAAGTAAAATCAAGTAATTGGAAGCATTGCATCAAGCCACAATGTCCATTGGGCTTGTATACATAATGGGCTGGGGCTTGATGGCAGAATTTGCTTCAACCAACTCATTTTTTTTTTTTTTTTTTTTTTTTTTTTTTTTTTTTTTTTTTTTTTTTAAATTACCGACTGGCAGGATCAATACAAGATACTAGGGTATATAGGAGTGCTGTTATTGATGTGAAAAGTAAAGACCACCATCTAGTAGTGTCTAGGGTTAATCTAAAGCTGAAGTCTCGGAAGGGTAACTACCTCCCAGGAAGTTATGATGTTGGTAGACTCCAGGATGAGAATTTGAAACAAGCTTTCCAGGAACAGTTGAATACCAAACTTGAGAGTTTAAAAGTTGACAATGTGGAAGATGGTTGGAATAATTTTAGAAAAGCATTCTGGTAACATGAATTTGTGTGGGCTTTTCTACCTCCCACCACCCATTTCCAGACATATTGTAAGATGACCTCTTTTTTTAATTTCAAGGATAAGTTTTTTAGGTAGAGAGGAGGTAACAAGAAAAATCTTTAGTCAGAACTTTTGAGAATCTTTTAAATTTCTTTCTATAAAATGTCCATATAAATAGACTAGCATTAGATTTTATGATTTAGGGGGTCTGCAGTATATTATACTTCTAATCATGAATTATGATGCATATGCAGTGCTCTTTCTTTCTGGAGAAGTTTCTGTTCTCCAATACAGAAAATCCCTATTAGGTTGCGATTCTGCGAACTCGAAATCACGATAGCTCAAACGTCAAAATCGCTGGATGCAAAATTTGACTTTACACAAAAGCAGCAAAAATCGAGGTTTCAGGGAAATGCAAGGATCCCTACAGATCCAAAAGTAGTAGAAAAGCCGAAAGTACTGCGATATGTCCTTTAATTTGAGTCAGAAAAGTTTAAATTGGCCACACAAAGTTTCTGGAAAGTGATTTTGTGCTTGATAGGCTTAGAGAAGTAAAAATTAAGTAGAGGAGAATGTTAGCCCATCAACTTTTTTTGTGGCAGCAGATAGATAGGAATTTCTTGGCCACTCGAGTACCTAGTCTTTAGCATTCTGACTATGTTTCTCTAGCCTGACTATATTTGTGATCATGCATTGAAGGAATAAGACTTTGCAGCCAAAAATCTTATAAGGCTTTATTTCTACATTTAACCTTGGCCTAGGTGGGTCTGAATGAAACAGAAATTCCAGTATCTAGAAAGTATTTGTTAGAAAGAAAAAAGATCATATAATATTCCTCTGACTTATACAGTATGACCGGTGGAAGATTTTGGACAAGAGACAGCTAGTGAATCAGCTAAGCATTGACAATAATTGGTAGATCTGTAAATACTTAAGTCCATGGGCGTAGGCAGGGGGGGGGGGGGTTAGAATAGTCAGAATGCTAAAGACTAGGTACTCGAGTGGCCAAGAAATTTATAAATATTTAAAAATAATTAATATATATAAAATATATATTAAAATATAATATATATTAGTATAAATATTTAAAAATATTAAGAAAAAATATTTATTTTCAATTTAAAGGACATAGGAACGCAAAAATAATGATAATACCTTCATTCATGGTTAAAAATCTCAATTCATATCCACCAAGCCTTTTTTTTAACACGTTTAGGGATTTTCAAGATTTTGAGGCCAGACGTCATAATTCCTACACAGTGCTATCCGAGACCACGGCCGCAAAAAATTTGAAAATCGTTGATGTGACTTCTTACCCTGGTTGATTTAAAATGAAGGAAGAAAACAGAAAATGCAGTCTCTCTGCCTGCATTCCCTTATAGCTTTTCGTTAGCTTCTTCTGTAGCCTTTCATCGGCAACTGAGGAAAAATCAGCCAAAGATTATTTCGTCGCAACACCAGAGGGACGCTGCAAGCCCACGGACCAAATAGTAAATTCGTAAATAACAAACTTTTGAAAAACGCTACGAATTTCGGGTTTTGATGGGAAATAGTGTTTTCTAGGGTCCCATAGAGCATTATATGTATCTTTTTTACGTTTCTATGTCCTTTAAACGAAAACCGAAACGACGGGCATGCTTTGAAGACGAATTTTCAGAGATTTCGTTCTGGTTTTGCCCCCCCCCCCCTTCCAAAATTCTGCCTACGCCCATGCTTAAGTCTGCTCTTTTACAGATGAAGGACATTCGTCTCTTGTTTGCGAAAAAGCGGAAGAGTCCTGAGACTACCCATGGAGAGTCAGGATTAGCTGCCACCACAGGTTCGTCAGATCTTGAAAAGGAAATATTACTTACGAAACATCCACGTCAAGAGCCCGACGCTGGCTGTTCTGCCGACGCGGATTCGTCACATTTTGAAAACGAAGTGTTTACTACCGTACGCCCACATCGACAGTCCGACTTCGATAATGAATACTCCTCCTCTGAAGATTCAGAGGACGAACATTCTTCTGAAGATCTAACCGAAGACCTTAGCAATAGTGACGAGGGGTCAGAATTTGATCCAAATCCTGTGTCGTCGTCGGAGTCTGATAATGCTGAAAATGGGCGGCATTCTTTGAATGAGAAGAACAGAAATCTTAGAAAGGATTCAGTGAAAACCAAAAATGCGTCATCTTCCAAAGAGATTGGGAAGAGAAGAGAAAAAACGTGCAGTCCAGAAAAGCAAAGGCAAGAAAAATTATGTAGATAAGTTCACCAGCAAGTGGCTCCATTTGCCAGAATTTAAGGGCTGGCTTAAGGCGGATGAAAAAGAGCCATCAAAGGCTTACTGTAGCTATTGCTCAAAACCACTCAAAGGGAATAAGTCTGCTATGAGACGGCATGCGTCCAGACCATTTCATGTTAACGCTGTCAAAGCTAAAATGAATCAAGTATCGGCTTTATCATGTGCTTCCAAAGAGCTCCAGGAGCGAGCCAAACTAAGAGACAGTATTTTAGGCCTTGAACTGGGCTTGTGTGCGTTTATTGTGAAAGAGAACCTTCCGGTTTCTAAAATGGATCAGTTGCCTGACGTTTTAAAAAACTACATAAAAGACTCGCCGACTGTTAGTGGTCTTGCTTGCGCCCGGACTAAATCTTCAGAAATGATCAAACACGTGATTGCGAAAGAAGGGGAAGAGGAACTTGCTACTGATCTGAAAGGATGCAAATTTTCGATAATCGTTGATGAATCTACCGATGTTTCGTGTACGAAGTTTTTAGTGATTCTAGTGCGTTATGCCAAGAAGGTCGAAAACGATCTTAAAGTTGTCGAAGAATTTTTAGCAATGCCAAAAGTAAAAGATGCATCTGCGGCTGGGCTAAAAGCATTAATCGTTAATGAGTTTGTCACTAGGGGCATCCCTGTAGCAAATATTATTGGTTTTGCTTCTGACAATGCTAGTGTTATGTTAGGCAAAAACAATGGATTGGCTACCCTCTTGAAACAAGAGCTACCATGGCTAGTGGTACATGGCTGCATCTGTCATTCTTTTGCCCTGTGCTCTGCTGCTGCTTGTGAGGCACTGGATTCGTCAGTAATCCAATTTAGTCATGACATATACAACTTTGTCGCCTTTTCACCAAAACGCAAAGAAGAGTTTAAGGAATGCCAGGCCTTTTTGAATATTGCCGAACATGCCGTACTTTATCCAAGTAAAACAAGATGGTTGGCCATGGAGCAGGTGGTGCAGAGATTATTGGAACAGTGGCCTGCATTAACCTTGTACTTTCAGTCGATGATGCTGACAGAAATACCAGCAGCCAACGCAATATTGAAGGGGCTACAAAGCCATGAGTTGCAGCTCTATTATATGTTTCTCGGGTACATTTTGCCTGTGGTGAATAGGCTGAATTTACAGTACCAGAGTGAAGATGTTAGGATTCACCTGATTTTGAAATCTGTGAGAGATACTCTGGGAGAAATTCTGAGAAACTTCATGAAAGAAAATTCTCTGCGAAATAAAGATCCCTTTGAAGTTGACGTCTTCAACCCTCATAACCTGAGACCTTTTAATGAGATTTACTTCGGTGCCAAATTTGATGTTCTAGTCAAGTCGGAAAACTTGCGTTTATCCTCTCATCAGGTGAATGACATTCAAGTCAAGTGTGTCAAGTTCTACCAGATTCTTGTGAAGCAGATTCAAAAAAGGATTAACCATAGGGATCCTCTTTTGAAACAGTTAGAATGTATTGACCCTTCAATCGCTCTTTCGGGCCAGATCTCCTCTATAGCACCGCTGTACAGTAGGTTTTGTGCAACATACTCTGTTGACGTCGAGGAGCTTAACTCAGAGTGGAGAAGACTGCCATTTGTGGATGAGATCTTTGAAGTGAAAGGTAAAGAAGGTCCTGTAGCGTTTTGGTCCTTTGTGGACAGTTGTAAAGATGCAGGTAAAAATAAGATGTTCAAAGTCTTACCTTCATTTATGTTTACCATGATGAGCCTGCCACACAGTAGTGCCGGCGCTGAAAGGCAGTTTTCCCTTCTCAAGCTTATTAAGAGCCCGCTCCGGAACAGATTAGACAGCGAGATGCTGAGTGCCCTCATGCACGTCCACCGGTTCATACCTGATGCAAAGAAATGGACAGTTCCGGTGTCTCTTCTGGCGAAGGCCAGAAAGTGGAAAAATTCCGCAAAAAATTAGTCCATTTCTGTGCATCAGGTATGAACCGCTGGATGTGCATTTTTTTTTTTTTTTTTTTTTTTTTTTAATCCCACCTCCTCTCCTCTCAGTGACGTAAAATTTTTTATCAAAAATATTTTAAAATATACTACTTTAAGCGTCACCTAACTTCTTTATTATAAATTACCAGCCAAAGGTGGTCTTCCAAAAGGCTTACTCCTACAACTTTAAAATTTTTTAACACAAAAAAAAAAACTATTTGCTCTCCCGTAGACTGGGCGTCCTCCGTCCGAGCTTAGTTTGATTTACTGAAGCTCATTTGTCCAGTTTCTTAGGGTTGTCATTTGAGCTGTGCGAAAATTGAAGCGAAATGATTACTGAAACGTACCAATAAATATCTGAGAAACTAGTTATTTTTTTAGTTGGTTGCTTTACTTAGCGCTTTTTACTAATAACTCGGTAGTAACAGTTTTTCTGACTGTTGCTTTACAGTTTTCTCTTCAAATATCCAAAGGCCTGGGTTTAATACCAAGAAAGTTGAATTCTGTACCCAGATTCGGGAAAAAGGGATCTGTTTTTCTTCCGGATTCTTTCGTGTGAAAGCAGCAGATTCCTTTTTTTAGTACAATTAAGAATCCTTGGACTGAATGTTTGAATGATGTCGTTTGAATTTTCTCAGATTTTAGTACGTTCGGAATCCAGGTTTTCTGGGTAGTGAAGTCGGGCCTTGAGATTTCAAAAGGATGCTTTTGTAAGACGAATGATAGTTCCGCTGTTCACTTCTTGATTGACGAGACTTTCGACGAGATCCAAGGGTGCCTCTTGACACAGCCACTAAACAGAAAAGCAGGTATGATAAAAGGGAAAGGGACGTGTGAAGACGTGATAAAAGGCAACTTTTACCGCTGGCCAAGCCATATTGAATAGGGCTGCGAAGCGTGACGTCAATTCTTGGGCGGGAAATTCAAATAACGATGAAAACGTGGATGCGTAGACACGTTTTCTCGGAACTTTGGCGAATTGTTTTGGCCTAAAAAAATTGTCGTAGATCCTACTAATCCACCAGAACTTTTTCACGTCGAAATAATACTAGGAATATTGACAATCAGTTGTTAGTTACAAACTAGAAACCACGTTTCACGGTACTTCGAATTTCGCGCCTTGCTTTTTACGTCATCACCTTGCAGCCCTATGTTGTATAACCTAAAAACCGTGTTCCGGGATTTTTTTTGAAATTTCGGGATTTTTTTTGAAGAAAAATCGGGATTTTATTTTTGAGCTGGTGGCAACACTGTGCCCCAATGTCCTTGGAGAAGCAAGCATACTTAAAGAAATATATTAATTTAGAAATGAAGTCGACGTAGGTACCAAAGGGAAAATCGTGTCAGACAAGTGCTAAGTGATGCAACGTATTAAAATGTGGAGAGAATGTCAGAAGTTTATAAAGAATAATAAAAATAAGAAGAAATAGAAGTTGCATGTGGTGCAGGTGCAAAATAATCCTGGCTTATGACAGATCTATAAAGAACAAAATTTAAGTTTGGAATCTAAAGCTTGAATATAAATCTCACTTTCTACTAAATTTGAAGTCTTATTTAGCAATTAAAATAGAGACAATTAATTGTTCCAAAATTTAATTTTTGGTTTTTAAGAAAACTAAGTAGTTCAAATATATATCTTCTTTATCCGACAGACATATTTTGAAAATAAAAAAACTTTATGTATCCCGTTTTATGTTGTCTTTCATTGACATATTTTGGATTGCACTTTATCGTTCAACTAATATTATGTAACCAGGCATGCTCAAAAGAGGGGAAGATGGGCTCAGGCTCACGTAAATTGTTAAGATTTGCACAATCATTTCCACAGTTTTCAATGATTTTCACGCAACAGAACTATTCTTGATTTGTTTTGACAGTTTTGATAAGAAATTATCCTCCCCCTTAAAACCAATTTGTGTGTGCCACTTGTTTTTTGATGTACGAAACTTAATCATAGAAGGATCGTGTGCTTAAAATCACAGATAGCCTTCTCTCTCTCTCTATACCCTCTTTTGTAGAAAGATATGTATGTTTTACAAATAAGTTTTCATAAAAAATATATATTAGTATATTAGATAATCATCTTAATCTTATTCTTGTGTGTGCACATGCAGTTATTAAAAATGTTGTAAAATAGTTCAAATGTTCGTACATAAAATAACTTGCAGCAGACCACAAGAGTCTGGGGGCTGTTGCCCCGAAAAAAAAACAACCCTGGCCAAAGTGTACTTTCTATCCCCACCCCCAAACCTTAGTAATAAAAATTGATGATGATTTTTAGCATTCTATTATTTATATATTTGAGTCGTAAATTAATACATACAGAGGAATCGCTTTTGGTGGTTGTCTGGAAATCTACAGCATAATTTCGTGGCTACCTTAAAAAAAAGCTTCAAATGTAATGGGGCCATATTGTTTGACTCCAAACCATAGCAGAAGTTAACAGAAGTCTAAAAACTATAAAGTATTATTTTCTTTTTTTTCAATTACAAGAGGCATAAACTTGTGAAACCACCAAATAAAAATAATGAGAATAACAAAAAAATTAAAGGTACATTACGAAATAGAAATTTATAAATGACATCCGACGAAAGGGGGAGTGCAGTTTAGCCTACGACTAACCCCTGCAGTCACCCACCAAGGTAATTTTTCGTAGATATATCACGAATCAAAGCAGATCTTTTCGTGGTAAAGCATTGTAAACAAAGAATGACCCGTAAGAATAGTAATTGACACTGTCAAAAATGAATTTTAATATCAACAGGTAGGTAAAAAGTATCTGCAGTTATTCAAGTAATAAACGTTCCTTAAGTTTTAAACGTATTGATTTTTTTTTTCTCCAGAATGAATATCGAACCAGTAGACCTAGAAAAAAATTGAGATTGAGAGTTTTAGTCCTATTTTTAGATAACAAAACAGATTGCGACAAATAAAATTGGCCCATTTTGCTAGTATGTAGCGGAACAATTTCAGCCTAAAAAAATAAGCAAGTGAAAATACTGAGAGTCACCCGATCTAGAATTACGGAAAAGATACCCATTTACATTTCCGTATTCAAAGTTCATCATGCCGAATGGTAGCCTATCCGTTTCCAAAATTGACTCATTTAGACAATAGTCATTCTTGTTTTAGTCCCAAATGTTCCAAATTTTTTTTCCCTTTCATATACTCTTCGCACTCCATATGATCAACCATCTACCCCCCGGGGTACACTTTTTTTCAGTTTGCATTTTGATTCATACCTATTATGAAACCAATCATCCCAACTATCAAAACAGTGCTAACTATTAGCTGTAAAAAAAAAAAAAGAAAAAAAAAGTAAAACCCACGAGAACGAAAATAGAAGTGAGAGAGTGGATCGATGTGTATGCATTATTCCTTTTGGAAGACCAGTAGTACCACTAGAATATGGTAGATATGCTATATCTCTGTCGATGTCTATTTTAACATCTTCTGGATATGCTGAAATAGATGAAAAAAAAAATATCAGACTCTATTTAAAGACTTGAGTAATAAATAAAGGGCTATTGGAAGAAATAGCGTAATCTTCATCCCAATAGCATTCATGAATAACTCGAAAGCTTTGAAAAGGGTAGTCTAAAGACTTTAAAGTACGTCTGGCCCATTTCTGAATTTTCATACAATACTGATTACAAGAAAGGAAAAAAATTAAAGAGTGACCTTAAAAGGTAGGATGACCTGAGATTCGCTGATACTAAATTGTACATGTGCAAAGTCGAGTATATTTATATGTCTATGCATCCAGATAGACTTTTTCTATGTAAAATTAAAAAACACATATATTCACCTATCATAGGCAGGGCGCTAGCGCTGCCTAAGTAAACATCGATGTGGGCAAAATGTGTTTTTTTTTCTCCATACCCGGGCACTTCGTATCGAAGAAGTTGTCGTAGAAACTTCAAAAAGGGCTCATTCGATTGGAGATTGGGGAGACTAGTGCCCTTTTTAATAGTCAAAACTGATTGGAGGGCAACTAGCCCCCCCTCCCCCACGCCCATCATTCCCTCAAACACATCCAATAAAAATTTTGAGATAACCATTTTGTTCAGAGTAGTTGATTTCCAGATAGAAAATATGTTTTTGAGGAGGATACTCCCCCACAACCCTCAGGGCAAGGGTTTTAAGTTATACCCTGGGGGCATATAAGGTTTTTATAGAAGGCGTTGTCGTAGAAACTTAACAAGCGGCTCATTCGATTGGAAATTCAAAGGACTAGTACTCTTTTTAATAGTCGAAAGTGATTGGAGGGCAACTAGCCCCCACCCCCACGCCCATCTTTCCCCAAACACATCCAATCAAAATTTTGTGATAGCCATTCTGTTCAGCGTAGTTGATTTCCAGATAGAAAATATGTTTTTGAGAAGGACACTCCCCAACAACCCTCAGGGCAAGGGTTTTAAGTTATGCCCTGGGGTAATATAAGGTTTTTTATAGAATACGTTGTTGTAGAAACTTCAAAAAATGTTCGTTCGATTGGAAATTCAAAGAGCAAGTGCACTTTTTAATAGTCGAAAGTGATTGGAGGGCAACTAGCCCCCTCCCCACGCCCATCATTTCCCCAAACACATCCAATCAAAAATTTTGAGATAGCCATTTTGTTCAGCGTAGTTGATTTCCAGATAGAATATATGTTTTTGAGGAGGAAACTCCCCCAGAGCCCTCAGAGCAAGAGTTTTAAGTTATGTCCTGGGGGCATATAAGATTTTTAAAGAAGGTGTTGTCGTAGAAACTTCAAAAAAATGCTCATTCGATTGGAAATTCAAAGGGCTAGTGCCCTTTTTAATAGTCGAAAGTGATTGGAGGTAAACTACCCCCCCCCTCCACACCCATCATTTCCCAAACACATCCAATAAAATTTTGAGATAGCCATTTTGTTCAGCGTAGTTTATTTCTAGTTAGAAGACATATTTTTTTAGGAGGACACTCCCCCACAATCTTCAGGGCAAGGATTTAAATTATGCCCTGGGGACATATAAGGTTTTTATAGAAATCTTTGTCGTAGAAACTTGAAAAAGGGCTCATTCGATTTGAAATTCAAAGGGCTAGTACCCTTTTTAATAGTCGAAAGTGATTTGAGGGCAACTAACCCCCATCTCACGCCAAACTTTTCCCCAAACACATCCAATCAAAATTTTTAGATAGCCATTTTATTCAACGTAGTTGAAAGTTTTGGAAATTAGGTCTTTAAGAATGACAACCCCTCCCCCCAAGGCACTCAGGGCAAAGGTTGTAAGTTATGCCCTGGGGGCATATAAAGTTTTTATTGAAAGCGTTGTCGTAGAAACTTCAAAAGGGCTCATTCAATTGGAAATTGAAAGGGTTAGTGCCTTTTTTAATAGTTGAAAGTGATTGGATAGCGACTAACGCCCCTCTCACGCCCACCATTTTCCAAAACACATCCAATCAAAATTTCGAGATATCCATTTTGTTCAACGTAGTTGAAAGTTCTGGAAATTAGGTGCTTTTAGGATGAAAACCCCCTCAGACCCTCAGTGCAAGGGTTGTAAGTTAGGCCCTGTGGCATATAAAGTTTTTTTTGAAAGCGCTGTCGTAGAAACTTCAAAAGAGCTCATTTAATTGGAAATTGAAAGGGCAAGTGTCTTTTTTAATAGTTGAAAGTGATTGGATAGCGACTAACGCCCCTCTCACGCCCACCATTTTCCAAAACACATCCAATCAAAATTTCGAGATATCCATTTTGTTCAACATAGTTGAACGTTCTGGAAATTAGGGCTTTTAGGAGGAAAACCCCCTCAATGCCCTCAGTGCAAGGGTTGTAAGTTATGCCCTGAGGGCATATAAGGTTTATATAGAAAGTTGTTGCATATATCATAGGCAGTGCGATCGCGCTGCCTAAGTAAAGAACGGGGAAACTCGAGAACGAGACAAGAAGCGGGAACTAAGTAAAGAGGAGGACACTCCCCACAGTCCTCAAAGCAAGGGTTTTTAGTTATGCCCTGGGGGCATATAACAACGATGTTGGCACAATGTATTATTTATTAATTTTTTCCTTTAGAGCAGGGCACTTCGTATCGAAAAAGTTGTCGTAGAAACTTCGAAAAGCGCTCATTCAATTGACATTTGGAGTTTTTGTGCCCTTTTTAATAGTCGAAAGGGTTTGGAAGTTGACTAACAGCCCTTCCACGCCCACCATTTCCCAAAATACGTCCAATCAAAATTTTGAGATAGCCATTTTGTTCAGCGTAGTTGATTTTCACATAAAAATTATGTTTTTGAGGACAGTCCCCCTTAGGGCAAGCCCTTAGGGCAAGGGTTGTAAGTTATGCCCTGGGGGCATATTAGGTTTTTTATAGAAGGCTTTGTCGTAGAAAATTTACAAAAGGCTCATTCTATTGGAAATTCAAAGGGCTAGTGCCCTTTTAAATAGTCGAAAGTGATTAGAGGGCAACTAACCCGCCTCTCACGCCCACCTTTTCCCCAAACACATCTAGTCAAAACTTTGAGATAGCCATTTTATTCAACCTAGTTTTAAGCTCTGGAAATTAGGTCTTTGAGGATGACAATCCACCCACAGCCTTCAGGGCAAGGGTTGTAAATTATGCCCAGGGGGTATATAAGGCTTTTATATAACGCGTTGTCGTAGAAACTTCAAAAAGGGCTCATTTGATTGGAAATTGAAATGGCTAGTGCCCTTTTTAATAGTCGAAAGTGATTGGAAAGCAACTGACACCCCTTCCAAACCCACCATTTCCTCAAACACATCCAATAAAGATTTTGAGATAGTCATTTTGGTCCACGCAGTTCAAAGTTCAGGAAATTATACCTTTGAGCAGGACAATCCCCCACAGTCTTCAGGGTGAGGGTTATAAGTTATGCCCTGGGGTAATATAAGGCTTTTATTGAAATATTTGTCGTAGAAACTTGAAAAAGGGCTCATTCGATTGGAAATTCAAAGGGCTAATGCTCTTTTTAATAGTCGAAAGTGATTTGAAGGCAACTAACTCTCCTCTCACGCCCATCTTTTCTTTAAGCACATCCAATCAATATTTTAGATAGCCATTTTGTTCAGCGTAGTTGATTTCCAGATAGAAAATAGGTTTTTGAGGAGGAAACTCCCCCACAACCCTCAGGACAAGGGTTTTAAGTTATACCCTGGGGGCATATAAGGTTTTTATAGAAGGCGTTGTCGTAAAAACTTCAAAACAAGCTCATTCGATTGGAAATTCAAAGGGCTAGTGCTCTTTTTAATAGTCGAAAGTGATTTGAAGGCAACTAAACCCCCTCTCGCGCCCATCTTTTCTCCAAACACATCCAATTAATCATAGGCAGCGCGCTAGCGCTGCCTAAGTAAAGAAAGATGTGGGCACAATGAGTTTTTTTTTTTTTCTCCATACCCGGGCAGTTCGTATCGAAGGAGTTGTCGTAGAAACTTCGAAAAGGGCTACTGCCCCTTTTAATAGTCGAAAGTGATTGGAGGGCAACTAGCCCCCCCCCCACGTCCATCATTCCCTCAAACACATCCAATCAAAATTTTAGATAGCCATTTTGTTCAGCGTAGCTGATTTCCAGATAGAAAATATCTTTTTGAGGAGAACACTCCCCCACAGCCCTCGGGGCAAGAGTTTTAAGCTATGCCCTGAGGAAATATAAGAACGATGTTGGCATATAAATCATTTATTATTTTTTCCTTTAAAGCAAAACACTTCATATGGAATGGGTCGTCTTAGAAACTTAAAACGGGGCTGATTCGATTGGAAATCGAGAGTTCTAGTGCCCTTTTTAATAGTCGATAGTAACTGGAGGGCAACTAGCCCCCCACCCCCACCCCCGTGCCCGTTATTCCCCCTAAAACATCCAATAAAAATTTTGAGATAGCCATTTTGTTCAGCGTAATTGATTTCCAGATAGAAAATATCTTTTGAGCAGAACACTTCCCCAGAGCCCTCGGGGCAAGAGTTTTAAGTTATGCTCTGTGGCATATAAGGTTTTATAGAAGGCGTTGTCGTAGAAACTTCATAACAGGCTCATTAGAATGGAAATTCAGAGGGATAGTTCCCTTTTTAATAGTCAAAAGTAATTGGAGGGCAACTAGCCCCCCACGGCTGTTACCCCCATCTCTACTCACGGCCACATTCTCCCAAACACATCCAAACAAAATTTTGAGATAGCCATTTTGTTCAGCGTAGTTGATTTCCAGATATCAAATGTTTTCGAGGAGGACACTTCCCCAAAACCCTCAGGGCAAGGGTTTTATGCCCTGGGGGCATATAAGGTTTTTATAGAAGCCGTTGTCATAGAAACTTCAAAACAGTCTCATTTGATTGGAAATTCAAAGGGCTAGTGCCCTTTTTAATTGTCAAAAGTGACTGGAAGGCACCTAGCCCCCCCCCCCAATGCAATTAATTCCCCCAAACACATCCAATCAAAATTTTGAGATAGCCATTTTGTTCAGCGTAGTTGATTTTAGGATAGAAAATATGTTTTTGAGGAGGACACTCCCCTACAACCCTCAGGGCAAGGGTTTTAAGTTATGCCCTGGGGGAATATAAGGTTTTTATAGAAGGCGTTGTCGTAGAAACTTCAAAACAGGCTCAATTATTGGAAATTCAAAGGGCTAGTGCCCTTTTTAATAGTCAAAAGTAATTGGAGGGCAACTAGCCCCCCCCCCCCTAACGCCCATCATTCCCCCAAACACATCCAATTAAAATTTATAGATAGCCATTTTGTTCAGCGTAGTTAATTTTCAGATAGAAAATATCTTTTTGAGGAGAGCACTCCCCCACAGCCCTATGGGCAAGAGTTTTAAGCTATGCCCTGAGGAAATATAAGAACGATGTTGGCACATATGTATCATTTATTATTTTTTCCTTTAAGCGAAACACTTCATATTGAATGGTCGTCATAGAAACTTCAAACGGGGCTCATTCGATTGGAAATCGAGAGTTCTAGTGCTCTTTTTAATAGTCGATAGTGATTGGAGGGCAACTAGCCCCCCCCCCCCCACGCCAATTATTCTCCCAAACACATCCAATAAAAATTTTGAGATAGCCATTTTGTTCAGCGTAGTTGATTTCCAGATAGAAAATATCTTTTGAGCAGAACACTTCCCCACAGCCCTCGGGCAAGGGTTTTAAGTTATGCTCTGGGGCATATAAGGTTTTATAGAAGGCGTTGTCGTAGAAACTTCATAACAGGCTCAATAGAATGGAAATTCAGAGGGATAGTTTCCCTTTTTAATAGTCAAAAGTAATTGGAGGGCAACTAGCCCCCCCACGCCCATCATTCCCCCAAGCACATCCAATCAAACTTGAGATAGCCATTTTGTTCAGCGTAGTTGATTTCCAGATATCAAATGTTTTTGAGGAGGACACTTCCCCACAACCCTCAGTGCAAGGGTTTTATGCCCTGGGGGCATATAAGGTTTTTACAGAAGGAGTTGTCATAGAAACTTCAAAACAGTCTCATTTGATTGGAAATTCAAAGGGCTAGTGCCCTTTTTAATTGTCAAAAGTGAATGGAAGGCAACTAGCCCCCCCCCCCCCCCAAATGCAATTCATTCCCCTAAACACATCCAATCAAAATTTTTAGATAGCCATTTTGTTCAGCGTAGTTGATTTCAGGATAGAAAATATGTTTTTGAGGAGGACACTCCCTTACAACCCTCAGGGCAAGGGTTTTAAGTTATGCCCTGGGGGAATATAAGGTATTTACAGAAGGCGTTGTCATAGAAACTTCAAAACAGGCTCATTCGATTGAAAATTCAAAGGGCTAGTGCCCTTTTTAATAGTCAAAAGTAATTGGAGGGCAACTAGCCCCTCCCCTAACGCCCATCATTCCCCCAAAACACATCCAATTAAAATTTTTAGATAGCCATTTTGTTCAGCGTAGTTAATTTTCAGATATAAAATATGTTTTTTGAGGAGGACACTCCCCCACAACCCTCTGGCAATGGTTTTAAGTTATGCCCTGGGGGTATATAAGGTATTTACAGAAGGCGTTGTCATAGAAACTTCAAAACAGGCTCATTCGATTGAAAATTCAAGGGCTAGTGCCCTTTTTAATAGTCGAAAGTGACTGGAGGGCACCTAGCCCCCCCCCCCTCAAGAAAAACGCCCATCATTCCCCCAAACACATCCAATCAAAATTTTAGATAGCCATTTTGTTCAGCGTAGTTGATTTCCAGATAGAAAATATGTTTTGAGGAGGACACTCCCCTACAACCTCAGGGCAAGGGTTTTAAGTTATGCCCTGGGGGAATATAAGGTTTTTATAGAAGGCGTTGTCGTAGAAACTTCAAAACAGGCTCAATTTATTGGAATTCAAAGGGCTAGTGCCCTTTTTAATATCAAAAGTAATTGGAGGGCAACTAGCCCCCCCCCCCCCCCTAACGCCCATCATTCCCCCAAACACATCCAATTAAAATTTTTAGATAGCCATTTTGTTCAGCGTAGTTAATTTTCAGATATAAAATATGTTTTTGAGGAGGACACTCCCCCACAACCCTCTGGCAATGGTTTTAAGTTATGCCCTGGGGGTATATAAGGTATTTACAGAAGGCGTTTGTCATAGAAACTTCAAAACAGGCTCATTCGATTGAAAATTCAAAGGCTAGTGCCCTTTTTAATAGTCGAAAGTGACTGGAGGGCACCTAGCCCCCCCCCCCCCCCCTCAAGAAAAACGCCCATCATTCCCCAAACACATCCAATCAAAATTTTTAGATAGCCATTTTGTTCAGCGTAGTTGATTTCCAGATAGAAAATATGTTTTGAGGAGGACACTCCCCTACAACCCTCAGGGCAAGGGTTTTAAGTTATGCCCTGGGGAATATAAGGTTTTTATAGAAGGCGTTGTCGTAGAAACTTCAAACAGGCTCAATTTATTGGAAATTCAAAGGGCTAGTGCCCTTTTTAATATCAAAAGTAATTGGAGGGCAACTAGCCCCCCCCCCCTAACGCCCATCATTCCCCCAAACACATCCAATTAAAATTTTTAGATAGCCATTTTGTTCAGCGTAGTTAATTTTCAGATAGAAAATATCTTTTTGAGGAGAACACTCCCCCACTGCCCTATGGGCAAGAGTTTTAAGCTATGCCCTGAGGAAATATAAGAACGATGTTGGCACATATGTATCATTTATTATTTTTTCCTTTAAAGCGAAACACTTCATATTGAATGGGTCGTCATAGAAACTTCAAACGGGGCTCATTCGATTGGAAATCGAGAGTTCTAGTGCTCTTTTTAATAGTCGATAGTGATTGGACGGCAACTAGCCCCCCCCCCCACGCCAATTATTCTCCCAAACACATCCAATAAAAATTTTGAGATGGCCATTTTGTTCAGCGTAGTTGATTTCCAGCTAGAAAATATCTTTTGAGCAGAACACTTCCCCACAGCCCTCGGGGCAAGGGTTTTAAGTTATGCTCTGGGGCATATAAGGTTTTATAGAAGGCGTTGTCGTAGAAACTTCATAACAGGCTCAATAGAATGGAAATTCAGAGGGATAGTTCCCTTTTTAATAGTCAAAAGTAATTGGAGGGCAACTAGCCCCCCCACGCCCATCATTCCCCCAAGCACATCCAATCAAAATTTGAGATAGCCATTTTGTTCAGCGTAGTTGATTTCCAGATATCAAATGTTTTCGAGGAGGACACTTCCCCACAACCCTCAGTGCAAGGGTTTTATGCCCTGGGGGCATATAAGGTTTTTACAGAAGGAGTTTGTCATAGAAACTTCAAACAGTCTCATTTGATTGGAAATTCAAAGGGCTAGTGTCCTTTTTAATTGTCAAAAGTGAATGGAAGGCAACTAGCCCCCCCCCCCAAATGCAATTCATTCCCCTAAACACATCAAATCAAAATTTTTAGATAGCCATTTTGTTCAGCGTAGTTGATTTCAGAATAGAAAATATGTTTTTGAGGAGGACACTCCCTTACAACCCTCAGGCAAGGGTTTTAAGTTTATGCCCTGGGGGAATATAAGGTTTTTATAGAAGGCGTTGTCGTAGAAACTTCAAAACAGGCTCATTCGATTGGAAATTCAAAGGCTAGTGCCCTTTTTAATAGTCAAAAGTGAATTGGAGGGCAACTAGCCCCCCCCCCCTAAACGCCATCTTTCCCCCAAAAACACATCCAATTAAAATTTTGTAGATAGCCATTTTGTTCAGCGTAGTTAATTTTCAGATATAAAATATTTTTTGAGGAGGACACTCCCCCACAACCCTCTGGGCAATGGTTTTTAAGTTATGCCCTGGGGGTATATAAGGTATTTACAGAAGGCGTTGTCATAGAAACTTCAAAACAGGCTCATTCGATTGAAAATTCAAAGGGCTAGTGCCCTTTTTAATAGTCGAAAGTGACTGGAGGGCACCTAGCCCCCCCCCCCCAAGAAAAACGCCCATCATTCCCCCAAACACATCCAATCAAAATTTTTAGATAGCCATTTTGTTCAGCGTAGTTGATTTCCAGATAGAAAATATGTTTTGAGGAGGACACTCCCCTACAACCCTCAGGGCAAGGGTTTTAAGTTATGACCTGGGGGCATATAAAGTTTTTATAGAAGACGTTGTCGTAGAAACTTCAAACAGGCTCATTCGATTGGAAATTCAAAGGGCTAGTGCCCTTTCTAATAGTCGATAGTGATATGAGGGCACCTAGCCCCCCCCCAAACGCCCATCATTCGCCCAAACACATCCAATCAAAATTTTGAGATAACCATTTTGTTCAGCGTAGTTGATTTCCAATAGAAAATATCTTTTTGAGGAGAACACTCCCCCACAACCCTCGAAGCAAGGGTTTTAAGTATTGCCCTGAGGGCATATAAGAACGATGTTGGCAAACGTGTATCATTTATTTTTTTTTTCCTTTAGAGCAGGGCACTTCATATGGAATGGGTCGTCGTAGAAACTTCAAAAGGGGCTCATTCAATTGGAAATCGATAGTTCTAGTGCCTTTTTTAATAGTCGATAGCGATTGGAGGGCAACTAACCCCCCCCCCCCCCACGCCCATCATTCCCCCAAACACATCCAATCAAAATTTTGAGATAGCCATTTTGTTCAACGTAGTTGATTTCCAGATAGAAAATATGCTTTTGAGGAGGACACTCCCCCACAGCGCTCAGGGCAAGGGTTTTAAGTTATACCCTGGGGCATATAAGGTTTTATAGAAGGCGTTGTCGTAGAAACTTCAAAACCGGCTCATTCGAATGGAAATTCAAAGCGCTAGTGCCTTTTTTAATAGTCAATAGTAATTGGAGGGCAACTAGCCCCTCCCCCACGCCCATCATTCTCCCAAACACATCCAATCAAAATTTTGAGATAGCCATTTTGTTCAGCGTAGTTGATTTCCAGATAGAAAATAAGTTTTTGGAGAGGACACTCCCCCACAACCCTCAGGGCAAGGGTTTTAAGTTATGCCCTGGGGGCATATAAGGTTTTTACAGAAGGCGTTGTCATAGAAACTTCAAAACAGGCTCATTCGTTTGGAAATCTAAAGGGCTAGTGCCCTTTTTAAGAGTCGAAAGTGACAGGAGGGCACCTAGCCCCACCCTCCCCCAAAAAACGTCCATCATTCCCCCAAATACATCCAATATAAATTATGAGATAGCCATTTTTTTCAGCGTAGTTGATTTCCAGATAGAAAATATGTTTTTGAGGAGGACACTCCCCTACAACCCTCAGGGCAAGGGTTTTAAGTTATGCCCTGGGGCATATAAGGTTTTTATAGAAGGCGTTGTCGCAGAAACTTCAAAAAAGGGCTCATTCGATTTGAAATTCAAAGGGCTAGAGTCCTTTTTAATAGTCGAAAGTGATTGGTGATATTTTTTGTTTTTGTTGTTGTTTAGACCAGGGTACTTCGTATCGAAAGAGTTGTCCTGGGAACTTCTAGAAGGGCTCATTCTATTGAAAATAGAAAGAGTTGATGCCCTTTGAAACAGTCAAAAGTGATTGGGGGGCAACTAATTCCCCTTCCACACCCATCCTCTCACGCCCACCCTCCCATTTTCCCATTATGTTTAAAAACTAAATGTTGCCTTAAGATTAAATCAAAATGCACTGCGATAATGCTAATTCCCAATAAGGCATCTCAGCAGTATCCCCAGAACGACTGAGTGTATTATGTTCAAAGTTTCGGGGCTACTTATGCTCTTAAAATTGAACCCAATCAAAATGGCGTTAGTGTATCCAAGCTATCAAAGAAAGTAAACAGATTTTTTTGCGAATGGTATCAGGTTTTCTATTTCAGGTCAACTAGAGGAGGTATGAAACTAAATTAAACAGTACTATTTGTGTCCAGATTTTTTAAAAGGGTGTATGTTGTTAAAAATTGCTGAAAATTTTTCTCCAGCATACAAATAGCAGGCCAAACTATAAAGTTTAAAAAACGAAAAGATTTAAAGTGTTATTTTTTCCCCTGAAAAGACTATGTCAATATAAAACGAACAGAAATGAATTAAAAAAAAACTTTTTCCACAAAATAAGTTTTTCAAAGAAAAGAATTCCAGTAAACAAAAATGAGCAAAAATAAAATCAATTAATCTACCAAGCGTGAAACTACCACAAATCAGCATCGATAAATAAATGAAACCCAAAACGAACAGAAATTACAATAAATAACCGAGTCAAACCGAAACGAGCAGAAATTAACATAATTTGGACGCAAAACCCCTATGCCCTCCAAAGGCTAGAACAAAATTTGCACTTTACTGAAAAATAAAAATGAATGTACATTGTCAGTTTAATATACATATACTGATATTTAGTAATCAAAATGTTAATATTAATTGATTTATTTAAGTTATAAAAGTAAAAACATTAAATTTTTTCCAGTAAAGTGAAAATTTTGTTCTGGCCTTGGGAAGGCATAGGGGTTTTGCGCTCAACTTATGTTAATTTATGCTCGTTTTGAGTTTGACTCGTTTATTTATTGTAATTTCTGTTCGTTTTGGGTTTCATTTATTTATCGACGCTGATTTGTGGTAGTTTCACGCTTGGTAGATTATTTGATTTTATTTTTGCTCATTTTTTGATTAATGGAGTTCTTTACTTTTCTTTGAAAAACTTATTTTGTAGAAAAAGTTTTTTTAATTAATCAGCTCAAAGGTGGAGAGGAAGTGCGATAGGCTTGATAGTGCAACCAGAAAACTTTCTGGGGGGAGCACAGCAGCTTCCCATTTATTTATTTAATGTTTTCTTGTTTTTTGGGGACTTTGACCCAGGAAAATTGGACACTGCCAGTAAGGATACTTCAGGCCCCACCATCCTAATAAGTATTTGGGTGGAGATGAAGTGTTTCAGGGATAATTATTATTCTTGGAAATATTTCTTATTAAAATTAAGCATAAATTTAAACAACAGGGATAAAAGGAGGGAGTAATAGCCATTCCTCATATGCAAGAGAGCCTTTTGTATGAAACAAATCGCAAGGTAGCAACGAACAGTAAGCAAAAAGCGCCCCTTTTCAATAGAAACTGAAACCTTGAAACACGATTTTTCTATTACAATATGTGCAAAATCAAAATCTATAGTTTTTACTGCTTCTAACTGTGCATATTGTGTAATATGCCTCATTTTAAAATTTGCTCACTAAAAGTATTTTGCACACAAAAATCCAGATAATTTTAGAAATAGAAATGGAGCCCCTTGAAAAAGGGTGCAATCTTGATGGAAATTATGTAATAATACAGTATGTATTAGCATTCTAAAGGTACTATGAATACAAAGTGTGAAATTCTTTATTTTTCTTATGATGTGGCTGAATATTCAGATGCTTGGGGATTTCATCTCTGGTCTTTTATTTGGTAGTATATATATCTTCATTCGAAGGCAGACTTGCAAGTCTTCTATCCGCAGATAAAGTGAACTTCTTCTTGGTGCCATGGTGTCACAATAAATTCGATACAATCACTCTGGGAAAAATACGAATTCTTGCTTAAAGCTGTGACCTATCTAGATCGGTTTCAAGGCCAGAAATGACTGCCAATTGTCAAGAAAAAAACTATGAAGCCAATTTCAAGGAAATATAAACACATAATTATATAAAAAAAAATTATAGTTCGTTCAATTAATCAAAAAAATATATAGTATTAACAAAAAGAAGTTTCTTTGGGAGTGTTACTTCCTTTTGGTGTATTCAGGGAAAAAAGCGATACGATTCTGCGCTAATTCGAGCCGTGTTAAATACTAACAACTTGCAAATGGTGCTTGAAATGGCATATACACAGTCCATCCTGGTGTTCCAGCTGGATAAAACAATGGGTAGGTAAAAAGCTCTATACGATGGTCGGTATTTTTTAAACTGACAAAATTTTTGCCACCTTGTCTTACAAACCATTTTAAATGACTGAAAACCAAGGTCAACATTAAGAGTAAAAACAGCGCATACTTTGTTACATGCAAGAGGGCTCAACCGTCTATAATCCACGCCAACTGGCACACTCAAATGAGCTGCACATTTGGAAGTAGTGTCCCAGTGAAGCAGCACGTTAATGTACACAGTACTCTACTTATCGCATTTTTATATAGCCTTTGGTATATTTTTGTGTCTCACAATGTTTCTTCCAACAGATCCATTAAGTTACGAGAGATCCCACAAATTAAAGTGTGTGCAAGGTGTTCTTCAACAGCTTCATTGGGGTCTAAAAAGTACATTTGACCATATGAAGGGGGCTCAAAATCACCTTGAGTGGTTTGTGATGGATTTGCCGTCAAATTCAATTCTGTGATAAATTTGTCCATCTTCTTTGAAGTCGAAAACTTTACGACTACTGATGGTTCGATCATCACTCACCTCGAAGCTAAAGCGAAAGATAAGTTCAAGTTTCGGATTCGTTTGTGAAAGTCTTTTGAAAGCGAGTGACGTCATAAGAACAGGCAAACCATTTTATTTGGAAATTGTGGAGGTGGCAATGCAAATCGACCATGTAAGCAGCAATCTCCAAATGAATTACCTTTGTTTGCAAATTTTTTTTTAGAAAAAATGGGGGGGAAGTTCCAGACTGAATACATACAACGTTGAAGGTTTTCAATGACTTGTAATTTACACTTGACTAGTTTACGGTATCATCGTCGGGTTATACTTGGTTTTCTGCCATAGTTTATTGCCATCGAACTATGTGACACCGTTGTACTTTTTGATATCGTTTGTCTTCTAACCGCATATTTCTTTGTTCTTAACTTTCGTTTTTGATTCCTTGCGATCCTCGTTGTCGCAAGTCCTATAGCCGCAAAAACGAGAGAAAGGTTGACATGACTAGGGCATGTTCTGAAGATTGCCAGATTGCCAAGTATTGCACATTTCGGCCAATCGTCTAGGTCCAAAGAAAGAGCAGGTCGTCCCCGGTTTGGGTGGTAGGATATCCTAAGGAAATATTTAAGGGAAATGAAAACATCCTGGGGGGTGCAAAGAAGGAGGCTTTAAATAGATTGGGAGGGCGGGGGACCATGTGTAGCTGTGTTTCCTTGGGCCCCTTGGTGCTGCAGTGAATAATTAGTAGTAGTAGCTGACTTTTTGTCCTAATTCCTTTGTAATGACTACTCAAACACAAGATCCGATGATTCACAATGAAAAATATTTTTAAAGCACTATAAAATTTTAGCGAAAAGAGCAGGAAGCTGAAGAATGGGCAGCTCCCTTCAATTATGGACTAATTTCTTTTTTTTTCTAAGTTTTAATGTGACTTTTTACTTTCATTCGAAAAAACTTGCATAATTTGTCTTTAATATCAGACAAAGTTTTACATCATCAGACACAGTTTGTCTTCTTGAAATTTTTATCTGTTTTTAATTTTTTAATTTCAGTTTGGTTATAAATGGAAGGACGGTGTTGTCTAAGAAATTATTAATCCTTTCAATTGAACCTAATTTACGGGTGACCTCCTGAAAAAAGCCAAGGCAACTATAGAGTCTAAACTATGTAGTTAAAAAAAACATTATTATCATAAGTATAAGTTGCTCAAATTCGTTCAGGCAACAGCTTTGTTCATATTATCTATAATTTAGTAGTTATCTAAATATTTAGTGATGATGGAACGGATTATATCCCGTTTATTTTATTTATAATGTGACTACAAATAACTAACAAAATACGAACCTTTACCATCGTCCTCCATTAAACCCGAAAGATCCAAAACATTATCCTTTTTGCAGCCGACTGTCACAATATGTTGGATATAATTACAACTTGTGACTACTTTAACAGCTTTTTCAAAAGTTTCTTCATCGCAGAAAAGTATCTTTGGCTTTGAATCTAGTGACTGATTCAGGACTTGAACTGTAAGATTCATATATATTTTATTTTAAGCAGGAGAAAAGAAAAAGTAGAAAAGATTCTGAAATAGAAAAGGTACCGACTAGGAGAATTTAAAGATAATAAAATAATTACAGATCATTAAAAATACGGTATGGAATTAAACATTTTTTCTTACTGTTAAAAGGATTAACGTTTTGACGTTCTATCCTTTAGTCTCTTTCTTTCTCTCTTGCGCATTTTCTTTCTTACTTTCTCTTTCTCTCTCTCTCTCTCTCTCTCTCTCTCTCTCTCTCTCTCTCTCTCTCTCTCTCTCTCTCTCTCAAATTCACTGGAAAAATCTGAGATTCCAAGAAATTGTTTGAATGAAACTAGCTTGGTGATTTTTCTTTTAAACTGGCTTATTGTAGCAAGTAGATACTTGTCTAGGAAATAGTGAAGGATCTAGCGAGCTGCTAAGAAAAATCGGCTTCCAGGTTTTTTCAAGCATTCAAGTTTTATTTTTATTCATCTGATATGCTCAATGTATTGTCGAAAACGGTCAATAATTTCCTCCAGTGGGCGTTTCAAAATACAACAGGATTTTACGAGTAATTGTTAGCAATAGTTTCTGATTAGGTCACGAAAAAACAACCGTTAATTATAAACTTTTTATCTTTTTCTTGTTAGGAAATCAGAAATTAACCTTGGATTAAAGAAATTATCACTTACGTTCCAGCATTCCAGGAGCAACAAATGTAGCTGAGGCACCACAAATCCATGCTGCTATCACCGGGAAGAAGTATTCGTGATTATTTTTACAATACATCACTATGACATCACTTTTCTGTAAGCTCATTTTTGATAATGCTGATGCAAGGTTGCTCGTTTTGCTCAATATCTCAGAATATCGGGATTTTTCACCAGTAACTCCATTGATCTACAAAATAATACTTATTTGATTGTTATTTATCATTAAATTGTATATTCTAGCTCTTTCAAAATAACAAGTCCTCTCGTTGAAAACTTGAAATTTGAAAAATAATTGTAAATTAGAAGAGGATACGTAACCTAGTAGTTACAAGTTATTTCATTTTGTGATAAAACATTCATAAATGTAGGACAGAACCACTGGGCAACCAAATATCGCTCTTTACAATTTTTGACCCTTTTTAGTCGAAAAGACCGACTAAACTGTACATGTGTTGAAACAGTATAATTTTTTAACTGGTTTAATCGAATACAATCTTCTATTTGAAAGCTCCTATTTTCTAAACTTTGTTTACCACGAATGATATTTGCTCTTTACCCAATGCTCGTGCGCAATAAATTTCCCCTCATGAATAAAGAGAAATGGGAAAATAATGCCCAAACAAAAACCGGTCGGGTATATCAGTCGTGGTTTTTAGATCCAACAAGAAACGTGCTAGTAAAAAATGATTAGTCTCTTGCCGTGTATTTTTTACATGGCCAATTCGCGTAGAATAGATGGGCGTAAGAACTTGTTCGGCTGCTCATTCGATCTGGATATTTACAGTTGCACAAATTGTTAGAGGGGTAATTGAAATTTAAGAATACTTTCTCCCACATTTTTTCCATTGGCACAACCATTCTCCCAAGTTTAGAGACAGGTATTTCTTTCAGAATGGCCGGAAGCTCCAAAACAAAGACCCCTTTAACGTTCTTTCCTCTGCAAAATTTTTAGCTGAAAGAGGAGCTCGATATACCCTGCTTGAATAAGAATCACAGAAAAACTTTAACGGCAAAAAACTAGCTCAAGTCCTGATCCAGTAAAAATGCGAGAGAAGTCCTGAACTCGGTTCTAAAATGAGTTAAATCCCAGCTATAGAATTTTGGTGACTCTGAACCAAGATGAACCAAATCCTGGCTCGACGAAAAAAAAAGGTAAGCCTTCACTTCGCTCAAAAACAAGATATGTCCTAACTCAGTGTTAAAACGAGCTATCATGCTGCATTTGGTATTCATAAAACTGGTAGGCAGGCAGTGTCTTGTTTGAATCATGTTTGAATTGGCAGTATCCTAGTCTGGGGATTCTTCGGTTAAACAAATTCCAAAGTAATATTTGAATTTCAGATGCCAGGTGAGGCTAAAAAAACATAGTTGCAGCTGCAAGTTCAAGAAGAAAGCGTTTTGTTGTAGTCGGGAGTATGCAAAGGCTAGTCATTCTTCGTGAAAAAATGGTTGAAAATGGAACAGAAGATTTTTGTGCAAAAATGTAAAAAAAAAATCTGGAGAGTAACATAATAAAACTAAGAAAAATCCAAAATTGGCATTGCCCTAAAAACCTCACTTAAAGGCCAAAACTTTAGCCCAGGAATAATAAATAAGTATTTTGGCTTCAAATGGGTTTTTAAGGGCCTTTTATAATATCTCAGAACTGTTGAAAGTCAGCTTTAAATTTGCTTGGGACTTTAATTTTGTCCCCCAATAAAAACACGTAAAAGCCATATTTTACAGCAGAACTTCTTTTTCTAGAGAAATGTTTAAAATTTAATTTTATGTTTCGCATTATCAGTAGTGTGCTCTTACGTAATCCTAGGAGGATTGCATAATACGACCAAACACGCTATATTTTGGAACCATAATGCGACCAGACAAGCAGACAGATTTTTCTGTGGTCATTACCCAAAACTAAGGAGGTTTCCTTGGTATAATATGTTCAAAAGTGAATGGACTTCCTGTAAAAAATACTAGTTTCGCCCGAAGATCATATAATCGTGTTTTTTTGTTTATAAATTGACGATGTAACAACTCTTTTCTTATCAGTTTGAGAAGCTATTTCAACAAGTATACTACCTGCCATTCTTGATAAATTATTCATATTGAAATGGAGAACTCCAAGAAAATTGTGGTAAGTAAGTGTTTTTTTTTCTTGGTTTATAATAAAAACGAGACTTTTTTCCTATAGCTAGCTTTAATTATCTGCCATATGGATTTCTGATAGACAGCCGAATGGAAAGATATGTATCGCATAATTCACACGCTTCGTAATACCCTTTCAGGTACTTAAAAGGTATTTGGGTAAAACGCTTCATAAGTGAGATTACAAAAATATCGTCTATTTTCAAAATTGGTTTAAGAAAAGCACAATGTGTTTTCTTTAAAATATGCAGAATATCTTTAATGTATGGGGTGGGGGCTTTGGTATTGAGGGGGGGGGGTGAGGATTATTAATATTCTGAATAAAAATCTGACGGAACTAATACGCAAAATTGTGCTATTTTTATGCACATCGTATTTAAAATATAGATAGACTCCTTCTTAGACTAGCATAATTCTTTCTTTCTTTTATATGATTTATTATTTACGAGCTTGAGCAAATGGAATTTAACCCCATAAGTTTTAAATCGTGTTTTTCTTAACTGAAAAAATCATACATTTTTTCTTTTATCCTGTTTCGTGAGGGATTATCTCAAAAATTCTGTTATACTTTTTTATGTTACATCATATTCGTGTTATTAACTAATAGGTTAGACTTTTTCTTCTTCTTCCTCTTAGAGAGTCATGTTTTCTTTTTTACGAGTCTAAGCAGATTTGAAATTATGAATGAAATAATTTATCCCCATAAGTTTTAATTGTGTTTTTTCCTAGTTGAAAAAGCAAACTTTTTTTTATGCTCCATGACGAAAAAGCAATTATCTAACCCTCTAAGTGGGAGCTACCTGGCAAAAAAACTGAAAATAAATTTTTATTTGAGGAAATTGATGGTGAATATCCTCCCGACCAGAAACGAGCAAAGCTTGATGCGATACCTGGTCCTATTATGGTTGATGTGGAGTTAATTACATCAATGAACATGACCAGGGAGTCTGTGATCACGTACACACCGCAATGTGCTATCCAGTACATTTCTGAAGGGTTACCTACAGCTGTCTCTCAAATGATGCCAATTCTTGACGTAAGTGCCTTTATCAACTAGTTACGTATATTAGGTTATGGAGTAATTGTGGGGAGAAAGAGGAGGGGTGGACAGGGCAAAAAACACTATTTCTATTCTGCATAAATTAAAATCATTAATAACCACTATTTTTTATTCAAGTTTATAATGCATTTACAATTTAGCAGGGAAAATAACACGAATGTCAAATTAGCGACAACCTAAGAGATTAGATACTTCTTGTTAAATTTTACGTTATAGCAATCGTCTATTCTTATTTTTATTCTTAATAATTTTAAATCAGCCGCTTGTGTATATTATGTCATGGTATAGTTGTAGAAAAAGAGGCGTGGAGGGAGTATGGGCAGAAAAAACCCTATTTCTATTCTACATAAATAAAAATCATTAATAACCCCTATTTATAATTCAAGTTTAAGATGCACTTACAAATTTGCAAGGAAAATATATCACGAATGGTATATTAGCGTTAGATACTAGCGTTAGATGGTATACTAGCGTTAGAGGGTTAGATACTTCTTGTTACATTTTATGTTATAGCATTCGTCTATTCTTATTTTTACTCTTAATAATTTTTAATCAGCTAGTTGTGTGTCTTAACTCAAGGGTTATTTGTTGAAAAAGAGGGATGGAGGGGGACAAAACAAAATCCTTTTCTATTTTACATAAATGAGCATAGAGCTGATTAAGAATTTATTTTTTGACTTTATAAAATAGTGGATTTTCCACATGGAAAATAAATCCTGTTTTTAAAGATTAACACTGATGAATTACCATCTCAATCATCAACTCAAGGAGCATTTATTGTCAATGAGTCTACATCACTATTGGATTTTCAGGATAGTGTTGTAAATGATGATGATTTAGAATGGCAAAGGAGCTTCTTAAATGATTGTTTTGGTGGTATAGTTAACTTGGAGGATTTAGCTTGTGATATAGATATGACTGAGGAGCCGGAATGAAAAAATAGGTTTATGAACGACTATTTAGGTAATATCACCCCAAGTACATCTAAACCGGGTTCGCGTGCTACTTCTATTGATGATGCTAAGAGACATGAAAGTCAAATTGTGTCACAAGACAATTCTGGGTGGCTTGATCAGCTATCCCCAAACACATGCATTATTTTGGACGAGTTTACTCGCGGATTAATCGAAAAATCACATCCCACTATTTTAATGGAAAATAATGAAATTCAGGATAGATTCGCAATAGCTAATCAGCTATCCCCAAACACGCTGGAAGATATGCTTAGTGAATTGGGGGATTTCAGACCGCGCCCCTTCCCCACTATTGCGATTAAACAAAGTGGTTGTGGTGCTACTGAATCGGAAGATTTTATGGTACCATCCACTATTGAGGTTGACCAGACTACTAATGAAATTGAAACATTAACGCCACCTACAATTATACTATCAAACTTTTTCTGGTCTAACTCTGCCTTGCTCCATACTAATGTCTACACGGCCACTTTCGGTGACGCCTTTAATTCTTCAATGTCAGGGGGTATAGTAACAGACCCGGGATATTACTCATTCCCACGTTAACATGATTCAAGCCCTTCTTTAACAACACATGCGGGTGTGGGGAGCGAGGGACAGTTTAAAAGCGTCAATGGCACTAAAAATATATTATTTAAATGAAAATGCGAGTGAACTTTATCCAATATATTTACATACAGAGATGCTAGCAATTCGCCCACATTTGGCAAATTATAAGGAGGTATTTTTAGATTGGGTCAACAGTATCGTAACAAAACTGGATAATTATAATGAGGGGTAGTTGGTCAGTTGTTTTATTCATAAAAAATTTAAAGTTAATATTTGTAGATTCAAAAAAGATTTTTATTTTAAGAGGCGGAGGTGGGAATATTGAATTAAAATATTTAAAATATCGTTCAGATTTAGATGGTTGCAAAGGAATACAACGAATCCGTTTCGATAAGAGTCTACAGTGTTTCAAGTATGCATTTTTGATTGTTGCCTTTTGACCCCTGCGTTAAAATGCTTCTAAGAAAAAGTTGGACAAATTGGCAGCTAATGGGGATGGGTCAAAGTTTCCTAAAGTAGATTTCAATTGTTTAAATAGTCAATTTCCTATAACACTAAAAGTGATAGATATGTTTGAGCGGGCTAATGAACATTTAAAGATTGGTGTTAAGGGGTTACAGTATGAAACAGATTTTGAGGAGGGTCAGCGCTCTAACAAAAAGGGTGTAATATTCCCAGTGAGAGCTCCGTCTATTGAATCAGTGAAGAATTGGGTCTGGCTTCTATACACGCCTCCTTCAGAGCATGATTAAATTGGATATTTTAATCCAATTACGGATATTAGTACGGTTTTATGTGAGGGTAAAAAGAGGAATGGGGTGTATGCTACTGTTGTCCAACATGTCTGTCCAGATTTCGTAGTGATTTAAAGCTAAAGCATCACTTGAAACACTGTAAACGTAATGGATATCAGGCTGTGGAAACGGTTAGCGGACATAGAGCAATCTTGAGTTTTAAGAATTTCCAAAACTTGCTCCTGCAGAGCAAAAAGATCGCTTTGGATTGCAAAGCTAAACTCACAGACATGTAAGATTCGTCAAATCCAAATTGTGTTAAAATACATGAAGCCATAGGGGTCTCTTAGGCTCACGCCCAAAGAGACTCGAGTAATACCATGCAAGTGCTGGATGTAGTTGAGCCGTTGGGTGGGGAAGACTGCATGTGCACAGCATTGACCAGTCTTATTAAAACAAAAAATGGCAAAATTTCACACCTACGCTATACACACTATCCTATGGTTCTATCACCAGATGACAGATTGACGATTAAAAATCGTAAAATACGTTGGGTTTGTAAGGGAGTATTTGATGATGGTATTGAAGGGAAGGGGAAGGTGATCCATCATGACCATTTATGGCAGGAAATTTTATCGGGAGGGAGTAACTTTAGAGTGGTTGCACAGCAATTATGCAATATAAACGTTAGTCAGCAATATTTCGTACCGGTTTTTATATACAACTCCAATTACGATTTAAAGTTTATTTTACCGGCATTGGCCCACAAGGCCAAGGGGGGAGTTGTAGATGACGCATGGATAGATGGTTCTTTTTCCTATAATATCATTACCTAAATCATGGGAGAAGCTACTGCTGTTAGAATTCCTCTGGAAAACAGTAGATAAGGGTAACACTTGCCTGAATAAAATCCGTTTTTTAGACTCTTTTAGTTTCTTCCCCAAGTCTTTAAGTCAATTGATTCAGGTACAGAAAAGTGATAATTTTGATAGTTTCAGCCTCCTTAAACAGCGCTTTCCCGATGATGATATGTATGATTTTTAACGTGTAAGGATATATACGCAAATGATTACTACAACTCTTCCTCGAGGCCTCTATGAGGTTTCATTACCGCCTATCGAAGAATTTTACAATTCCCTTACGGAAAGTCAATGCACTACTGGCGATTATGAATTTGCCAAGAGGGTTCGGGCAAAGAGGGATGTAAATATGGATGGGATTACTGTAATCTGTACTTGGCTAAAGATGTAATGACTCTTCTGGACATTGTGGGCAAGAACATGGATAAAATATATGGGGAATTTGGGTTTGATTTAGGGTATTCATTTTCCACTCCTCATCTGGTGATGGACTTGATTATTAAAATCAGCAAAGAAGAAATAGGTCTGATCACCGACATGGATCAGCATCTATTTGCAGAGAGATCAAAAGGGGTGGGTATGTTTTTCACGGGAACCGTATCATGAAAACTAATCCAACCGGACAGTACACCGATAAAAAGTCAGATACATTTTTTCAGATATGAATTCCCTTTATCCGTCGGCGATGTCTCACTACTGTTCTCCGTGTGGCAATTAGAAATGGCTTAACGATCCTTGTGCTTCAAATTTCCCCAACATTGCCACCGGTGAGGAAAAATGGGCGCAAAGATGGTTTTTAGAAATTGACGGTGAAATACATATGGAAATCCAAGACTCGGTAAAAGACTATGTTTTCCCGTGCATAAATAGGCCAGTGGGTAAGGACTCTCTGATTCCCTACAATTTATCTTTGGTAGAGTATGGGAGTATGCACTGGGTGCCTTCAAAGCAAAAACTTATTGCTGACCTTAACCCGAAACAGAATACCGTTGTTCATCATGTGCTATTACGATGGATGGTGTCCAATGGTTTCAAAGTCACAAAGATACATAGAGCCCTCCAATTTGATCAAAAGCCATAAATGAAAATGTTTATTGACACCTTTGTCAGTAAACGTTCACAAGTGAAAACAAATGTTGAAAGAGATCTATAAACTCATTTTGAACTCAGCCTTCGGTAAAATGTGCGAAAGCGTACGAAACAGAAGTCGCTGTGACATTGTCGCTGTGATGACCTTAACTTCACATCTTTCACAATCATAGACTCTAATATGGTCCTCCTACATCGCAAGAAAAGAAATGTTATTTTGAATAAAAATATTGCAGGCGAGAGTGCAATAATGGAAATTTCAAAGAAACCCAAGTTGTCATTTTATTATGATGTGTGCGAGGCACAATGGCCGATTGAGGGACTAATCTAAGTTTACTATGGAGACACTGATTCACTCCTGTTAAAAGTTAAAACTGATAATTTGTTGAATGATGTTGGAAAATGGAGAGTACATTAGCTCGCGGATGGACTACACCAACTGGAATGAATCCCTCTATCCAGAGTTAGTGAAATTCCAGGCCCCAAATAAATTGTAATGTTAAAATCTGAAAACGGGAAATGATCTGATATCCAGTGGTGTGTTTCCTGGTCCGAAGGTACACTGTGTGGGAACGCACAACAAGGATATCAAACAAGTTTGCAAGGGGTGCCTACGCAGTTTGTAAAAATAATTTCAATATGAGTGTGCATAGTAACTGTTTAGAAAGTAGTTTAGTCCCAAGAGCGAAAGTCATGGCGATTCGCTCTTTGCAATTTAAAAACTACACAGATAGAAATGAGAAAAACACCAGGTCGGCCATATCAGATAAAGTTTATGTACTTGAGGATGGTGTGAAGGTACTTCCACATGGACACTATTTTATTTTAGATCCAGTTGAATGTATAGAGTAATGAAAACAACTCGGTCTGGATAAATTAACCTAAATTCATTCATAATACAAGGTGGTCGGGTGGTTTTGGGAAATTCGGTTCTTTTTATTTTATCAAAATTCATAAATTTTCAGTATGCTTGTGCAATGTAGAGTTATTTCTTCATAATTTAATGTTGCTGGCCCGCCGCAGCGGGCTTCCCCCCCCCCCATGCAATTTCTGGCTCAGCCTTCAGCCACCGCAGCGGCCGCCTTGGCCTTCGGCCGCCGCAGTGGCGACCTACGGGGCGGGGGGCCCATTTCTAAGTGTTTATATTTATGATAAGTAAATTAAACTCACGCACACAAACATTATTTTTCTTGTAGGAGATTGATGTTTGGGGGTCATACTCCTTAAGCAAGAAAGATAAAGCGTTACATGTAGAGTTTTTAGATAGAGTTGAACAATTGAATGTTTTTGCCAATACTTGGAATCAGGAGGCTCAAAGTATTTATCTTGACTGGAAAAGTTGGTTTCCTATCTAATGGTTCTAAATGATGGGGTGGATGGGTGGGTGGGTGGCGGACTCCCATTTAAAATTAAAGATGTTGTTGCTTATTAAATGTATTGTAATTTTTTTAATAAAATAAGAAAAATGTGATATTATTTTAAGTGTATTTATTGTTTAATAAAAAAGTGTTTTTTCTAGTGCCTATTTCAAATAAATATTGTAATTTCTTGTAAATAAAAAAACAAACAAAAAACTATGCTATTATTTTAAGTTTATTTATTGTTTAAGAAAAAGTTTTTTTCTAATTGCATTTATATTTGTAAGGCGCTTTTATGTTAAAAATAAAAGAAAATATGATTCTTTATTGGTTTTGTTCTTTGAATGAAGTAGTAGTAACAGGGAAATTATTTTGTCATTGGACATCTATAGTTTACAGTTAGTTAAAGGTGAGCTGTTGAAGTGAACAGCAATATGTATCAATTTAAAACAACATTCAGATCGTTTATGTGTTGGCCATCAATGTCAGGCAAAACGACACTCGTAACTTAAATCATTAAAAATTGTGATAAAATGTTTAGGAAAAAGCCAAAAAAATCTACTATTGCTACAGTGTTTGGCAGGAGCAATACGATAAAATAAAAGCTATTGCTACATCGAGGGTACAGATACAATTCATACAGGGACTTGATGTTTTCGACATTATTGAACCAAAGCCTTGGCAGATTATTGACGATTTAGCTAAATCCATTGAACAATGGTCCCAGGAAATGCTACAATTGTTTACTGTTCGCTCACATCGTCAATTGATTTTTGTTACTCTAGTTCTACACAATCTCTTTCATCAGAGCAAATGTATGCGAACACTTGCTTTGAACTGTACCTACTATATCATCTACAGAGTTGTTCGTGATTCTAGCTCACTAATAACTCTCAATAAACAAATATATCCTGGTTCTCCAAAGTTTCTACTTTCAGCGTACAATCAGGCAACTACTAAACCCTAAGGCTACATTCTATTGGATCTTATTCAAAATACACCCGAGGATATACGTGTACTCAAAGATATTTTTGACAATGAAATTACAGTATATATTCCCGTGAACAGTAAAAAGGGCAATTAGTTGCCATTATGACACTGAAGAAACTACATGAAAATCGAAATTTATTTTCCCTTCTTTAGCACTTCAAAAACCCCACTTAGGAAAGTCATACTCAAACTTGGTATTGAGAATGATTTCATTAATCTAATATCTCAACTTTGTTTAAATTTAACCGAGGGCAATGTTCAACTGCCAGAAGTAGTTAAGCAACAAGCAAAGCAACAGCGTTCCATTGTACGTGTCTTGGCTTGTAAAAAGAAAGGAACAAATTTTAAAAGGAAACGTCTCTTTAGGCAGATGGTAGCTTTTTTACAATTTTACTGCCAATAATTGCAGGACTTGTAAACAGTTTTCTGTAGATGTATAAACCCTATAAATTAACCCAATAGAAATCGCTCTTTCGCCAGTGGAGCACTTTGAGGACAATCTGAGTAAATTCATTAACAATGAGAATATTGACGATGATAAAAACTACTTTTACTTCAAGATGCACTTCGCCGATTGGACAAACACAAGCCATATCGTGCGAGACCAGTCAATGTGAGTGTCATTGATCACAAAAAAGAAACATCTCTTCAAGATACTGATGCTGCCGGAACACAATTAAGGAAAGAGGAGGAATTGGATCCAAGAGTGTTGAGCATTGGAAATCTAATGCCAAACTCATGTCGTGAACAAAGTAAACGACTCATAACGTATCTCATGGAAAGTGGTCAAGATCACATTCAAGTTGATGACAATGGGAAACGAATTATAATTCAAGGGAAGAGCTATAATCTTCTTGATTTAATCCATGATATGGTTACAGATCGTAAAGGACTTTTATCATTTGACAGGCATCTATACAACTTTCTAAATACATTAAATTTCCCTAAAACTCTTATTAGCAATAGGCAAATTCAAAAAAAAATAAATGAACATAGTCCATCGTCATTAACATTGAAACAAGAAGAAGAAGAAGGTAAAGATTTTAAATCAATCTTGGAATATACTAGCACACCTAGTGGAAACATTGATTTGACGATGAGGACGAGACCACTGAAAGCTAGACAAAAGCGAAGACGTATTGATATCAACCCTATGTCATCGTCATCACCCACTAGTATAAAAAAGGGTAGTGAACGTTACACTACGTCTTTACGTTCAAAATGTTTGAAGTTTTGAAACGTGTTTATGAAAATATTGGTGAAGCGTGAAATTTAAGTTCCCTTACCACTCTTTCCAAGGTCACTAGGGTTCATACTAAACTTTACAAGACTATCTACAAAATGAATCAAGTTACACTCTACATAGAAATCATAGGCTTCGTGCTAACCATTATCGAAAAACTAAAGCCTTTTCCCCACTGCAAATAATGCAAGCAGAACTCCTAACTCTAGATGAGATTCAAAGGCACCACACACACCATAAAAGTACATTCTACTTACAATCAGTGTTTTTAGTCACTATGCGTATGCCATTCCATTATGGACAAAGAGAGGTGATGAAGGTGCTCAGGCTATAGAAAGTATTCTTGAACTAGATTCGTATAAAAAAATTCAAACGGATCGGCGTAGTGAATTTGTTAATCCACATGTCGAAAAAGAAAGTACTAATGAAATTTAATACAAAGCTCTATCATACTCACATTCCTATAAAGACTGCATTAGCTGAACGATTGATAAGAACTATTCGACTTTTAATTTCAAGATATTGCACATTGAAAAATACGGCTGCTTTTATTCATGATTTAGGTAAAATCATGTTGATTTGACCCCATCGATCATTGTCCAGCTCAACCCAACAGAAGTTCATCATTCTGATCATAATACATGTGATATTTTTCTTAAACAATATTCCAATAAAATGATTGTGAAGAAAAAATTCAATGTTGGTGATACAGTTCGAATTAATAGAAAAACTAATATTTTTGAAAAGGGCAATTACTTGTGGTCCGCTGAACTTTTTAAAGTGTCAAAAATTCTAGACACTGAACTCATAACTTATCGTCTACGAAACATCAAAGATGAAGAGATTCTCGGCGGCTCTTATAACTATGAATCACGAAAAGTTTAAAATAATAGTGAAATCTATCAGATTGAAAAAATATTAAAGAGCCGTACTCGCAGGGGCAAGAAACAGTTGCTTGTTCGTTGGTTAGGATACCACTCTTATTTTGATTCTAGGATCAGTGTTGAGGGCATTAACAATGCCCAATGATTTTTATGTAACGTTTATGTCCAACGTCTCCGACCCTCTCTACAATGATTTGAATAAAACAAGTGATTTTTGGAAAAAACTCTCCACCAGCATCAAATTCGATGACGGAAAGTATGAAGTTGCTCTTGTCGATTGTATTCTCAAAAATACATATGATATCTTGAGAAAGGATCGTGTTTATGAGATAAAAGTTATACCATTCGATTGGTCACTCTTTGTCAAGTATGAATGGGTTGTAGCACTTAAATCTAGTGAATATCCACATGTCACACTGAAATATCAAGAATATGGTAATATGAATGATTTGTGTCGTACAATCAACAGAAAAATCTCCTATCGTAAGAATGGTTCATTCCACTTTAATTATTCAATGGAACACGATAGGATTTATATTAGCTCACCTGTTGATAATGAAATTATTCATCTTAATGATAATCTGATAGATATTCATGGCTTTAAACAGAATATGATCAGTGTTAAAAACGCTAGAACTTTTAGCAGGATGAATCATGTTTTTTTGCTAATTATTGACCTGGTTTCACCTCGGACTCTTTGATATTTCTTTATGCGTCCTTTGTGGAAATGTCGAGAGTTGGTAATTCAAATGTCCCTCTCCTACGTGTTCTTGAACGAAAAACAACCCATGAGCAGGCTCATCACTATAATATAAAGAATCTTCAGTATGTCCCTGTAAACACTTCATATTTGGAGCTCTATCAGTTAAAACTAAGAAGTGAATTGGGTGATCTTCTAGCAATAAAAAAAGGTTTAGCTGTGATTACATGTCATTTTTGACCCATCGTCGCTGCCTAAGAAGAATAATAGAAGAATTCCATTTGTCTGTCCTTATATTGACTGCTATGTTGGTGTTCAGAGTCCTCGTTAAATAGGTCATGGATTTGACTAATACAAGGGGTGTACTACAGTGTCTGGCTATGGTCTTGGTAGTTGGTGTGCTAGGCTACTTCGTTCTGTACTACCCCTTGCCAGAATATCTTGCACCTGGTGAATCAAATTTTCCTGTCTCAACACTACAGGACTGGGGATTGGGTAAAAATTTCAACGAGAATGTTAAAGAAAATATTAGATCTTCTGCTAGAGCCGTTGGCGAACAATTAAAATCTCAGAAAAATGGAAAGGGATTAAGAAGGATCCGTGGTTGTCATTTATTCATCAGTCTCTACCCAGATGGGAAGCGGACGACATCAACAACGACTTTGAGGAATAAATGAAGAAGACCAATAAGAAGAAGAAGAAAAGATTGCTAGATCAAAGAAGGATTTCTTCTCTTAGGATGACCTATCTCCCCCACAAAGAATCGCATCTATCAATAAGCTCCTCATTGTATCTATTCAATACTTAAATTTTTGATGTCAGTGTCAAGTATGACTACTATGAACAATCTCATTATCAACAACCCCTCTCGAAAAATATACACTTTCAGATATTTTCCAATAAGATTATTTTATTGATTTATCATCAACATTTATTGATTTAAATGATGTGGTGAAGAAAAAGTCAGACAATACAACTCCCAGTGCTGCCAATGGTGTGTCCTATGAAAACTGTATCTTACACAACTTTTTCAAACAAATTAATGTATTCATTAATGGAACATTGGTGAGCCATAGAAATAATTTATCAAACTATGCAAGCTATATACAATTTATGATGATGACTCCAAAGGCGTATAAAGAGTTGAGAGGACAGCAACTGGGCTATGAATATAGATAAGGTGTTGATACTGACAAGAGTTAACTGATGCAGTGACACAGGAGTATCGACTAGTTAGAAAATTAAATCATAAGATATTCATTATATCCCAATGGTTACCTCTAATGTCACAATTGTCACAAAGTTACAATTTACAAAGTTACAAAATTACAATGTTACAAAGTTACAACTAGCTCCATCGAATTTCATTTTGAGATAAAAACTTGCTGCAGCACCTGATGCAAATGTCATTATCACTTCAGCAATTCTTCATGTTCGAAATCAACAGGTTATGAGCTCTGTTGCATTGGCAGTGGAAAAGATGAGAGCCAATGCTAACAATATCAATTTCTTGTCTCCCATAAGATCACCAATCAACGTCACATTGCCACTAGCTCTCGCAGTTATACCGATTCATCATTTATCAATGGAGAAAACCCATCAAATCTTGCTTTGGCCTTTGTGAAGAGTGCTGGTGCCATTGGATCCTGGACAGAATCCCCTTAATTTTAATTTTTTTGGTCTATCTAGCCTTGTATGCAAAGTGAAAGGAATTCCCCTGTACACTCTATCACTTTATACAAAATCCTACAGAACTCTGTATGAGTTGACCGTGCAATCCCTTGATCATGACTCACAATTACTTGAAAATGGAATAACCGATTCAATTTTTTCAAAAAATAATTATGTAATTGTTTTGGACTTGCCTGGAACTCAAGATATGAGCTTAGTACGAACGGGGAATGTACGTTTAGAGTGCAAATTTGCCAATGCTGTGACTTAAAGTATCACATTAATATCACTGAGTCAATTTGAAACCTATTTGGAAATCAGACCCGAGGGCAGTGTTCTCTTAGACCTTGCACCATGAACACAAACCAAATAATCAGCGTATTTACAGTGGATTTATACATGTCCCAATATAAGTCCTATTGTATACAATCGGACTTCATTGAAAAAAATCCAAGTGTTAACAATACCCTAATCAGTGTTAATAGCAGTCTTTCGAGTTTGAAGATAGGTCATTGGCAATACATCTTTCAAACAGCAAAGAAAATCGAAATTTTGATCCTCTTAGCCTATCATATAAGTTCTACGCTCCACACATAAACAACTTTATTGAGAGCAGTGGGAAAACTATTACTCAAAATCAGAGGCGAGTACAGGATTTAACGACTAAGACATGTGGCTATCATGCACTACTCTTTTTCATGTTTAGATGTCGTGGATAAACCTACAAGCAGTTTCTCAGCATTTACGTTGACTTTCCTCGTTTAAACGAATTTCTAGTGTAAAATATACTTTCAAGCGTGTTTAATATTGATTATAGTGCCCTACCAGTAAAATGTTCTATAAAATGTATATGAAATTGTTTATTAATAAAAAAATGTTTATACACAATAAAAACGGCTTTTCTACTCTTTAGATTTCTTCTCCTACTACGTATAGGTATTTGTCGAGAACAACTAATGAGGGTAGATCATCTGAATTCACTGTGTACTGACCCTGATGTTCTGCAGTGTCAGAGTCACATTTTCTACAGTATAATGTAACTTCACTTCTATCAGGTCTCTTTGTATAGTCAATGATACTATTTTCATTTCATTTTGTAAAATTTGCGTGTTTTAACTTGCCTATTTGAAGCAATGTCACATGCAGTGTCCTCAAGTGGTGAATCACATTCTGTAACAGCCAAATAAAAACCAGTAGGCTTATAATCATAGTAGCCATTGTCTTCACAACGATGACGTAGAAACCAAAGCTACTCCAACAGTTGAATCGTAGACCTGGTTCCTCATCCCAAGGAACCAGGAACATTTATCATAGTGACAATTAGAGAATAATTTTCCTCTGGGGTGAGAGTCACACATCTCTTCAAGACATGGATTACAACCTTTAATTTGTACAGCATATCCTCTATGCAATTTACATGGGTTGCATAATATACACTTTTCATCATACTCATCAATTATTGTACAATTCTCACATGATGACCAACTGCCCAGTGTATACATGCATAGTGGACAAGTATAGGACATTTTTTCATATGTTGACACTCTCACCGCCAAAATGAAACTGAGCTACATTCAATAAATTGAGTGGGATAGAGAGAAGTAAATCCTCTTTGAAAACATCTTTCTTGTGAAAAAAATCATAGTCTCTAATTTCTAAGGTGGCGTGTTCAAAAGCAAATCCACAATATCATTTTGTCTTGTCATGATTAATATGTCAATAAATTGTGTAAATACCTTTGCACCATGACGTAAAAGCTTTATACAATAGTCTAAGGATGGAAAATCAGTTTTCATTATATCAACAAGCATTCCCTGAGAAAATATCCGCCTTTGAAGAGATAACTACAGAAAATTATCATCTGGAATCAAATGTTTTTCCATAAACGCGAGATTTCCTATAATTTTCTCTTTCTCAAATCTATCCATTTTTACAGTCATAACACTCTCACAACCAACTTCAGACAACCAAGATTCTTTTTCTGCTTTAAAAATATACGCTAACCTACTATAGAAAAAATATCTTCAATTTAGAAACAAAATTATTAAATATAATTAAAACAATAATAATAACCACTGATACAATTTATTTTCCTCGATATATTTCACCAGTGTATCTAAAGCAGCTTGAAGTTTATTTATATGCACTATATTTAGTTTCGCTGCAATGCATAATTGCTCCTCCAATTTAAATTTGCTCAATGATATCACTTATCTTGCATATGTATCGGCCCATTCAAGGCTTAGTCTACATCCTCGTGTAATTTCCACTGCCACGTTTATTGCTCTCGCCCTCATATCATTGCTGCTACCTGTTCAACCATCAAGCTCTAATAGTGTAAACATAGCACTCATTTTTTGTGCTAATATCTTGTCAAATAATAGAGTACAAAAATAAACTGCTCTCTCTGAATTCAATTCTCTTACTAATATGAAATACAATGAAAATCACTCCTTATATTGGATCTGATTGCCATAGATTGCTTGCTTTAGCATCATATTTATGCTAATCGAGTCACCGTATATTGAGTACCCTTCGTATTCGTTCTCTCTGATAGGTCCAGAAAATGGGTGTTGCCTCAGAAACCTGACTGGCGACTTTATAGAATCTCGTCCCTGAATATCTAATTCCATAATATAGCGTGTTTGGTCGCTTTAAAGTTCCAAATATAGCGTGTTTGGTCGTATTATTCAGTTCTCCCTAGGATTGCGTAATAGTAAACTACTATTATCAGCTAAATACATAAATTTTAGGCACTTAAGACCTAATAACCTTAAATTTACTCTAAAGAAACTATTTGGCAGGCTAAGATTCACCCATAAGCCCAAAAACAAATTATATTTAGCGTTTGCAGTTACACTAAGAAAACGTACAGATTATATTTATGCATTAGAAAACATTGCGCATGAAGAAAACACACACAAAAAACGTATTTTCTATTAGCATTTGAAGTCATGGGAGGTCCCAACAAGACACCTCCTGCTAACTCAATCAATAAAGGATGCTCTATTTTCTACCCAGTTTCCACCAGCCCTTATCGTTACTACGTTATTGATGGGGGTGGTTTATGAACAAGATACCATGACAAGTATAGATATCTTAATTGGCTATATTTTTTCAAAAATACTTCGAAATTTCTGTTTTTACCTTATTTTAACCTCCTGAATAAGTCATAATTTAGGCACGAAAGACCGTGCAAACTCACATTCGCGCAAAGCTTCTTAGAGAGCCTAAAATTGAGCCAAGAGTCCCAAAATGTGTTTTCTCTTAGAGTTTGAAGTTACGATGAATAGAACGTAAGCATTACATTTACGAATTAGGAAACATATATTCTATTGACGTTTGAAATTATCAGAAGTCCTAAGGAGGTATTCCTTGCTAACTCAATCTATAAATGATGCTCTTTGGAGAGTAGAGGTATCTAATGGGACTGTCTTCAAAAATGATACTAAAAAACTATCTTATCCGTGACAACTTACTGGGGCAAGCGGGTTGTTCTCACGCTTATGAAACATGACATTTAATGAAGCAGCGACAGTGTTCAGCTTAAACTGTGTTAAAAAATGAACTGAAAAAAGCTGGCACTGTTCAACCTTTAAAAGGCTGAGAAAGTGAAACTCCCTATTCGTTACAACAATGAATGTTGGTCAGAAAACTGTCAAAATCGATATATCGATATCCTTTGTTAGCCCTGAAAGACTTCCATCCCCACCTTCAGCTGGTCGATGCCACGTCTATCTAGATTTCTTCCAGATCACCGAGGGAAATGGAACTGTTTCTGGTGTGAACTCTATCATTTGGAGTTGGCACCTCCAAGATTTTGACCTCATACCAGTCATTAGAGGTGTGAATTTCGAACTGCATCGGCTGCTTAGTGTCATTAGGTACAAGGGCAAATCACATGTTTGTGTGGAAAATCGGGGCCGTAAGGCATTCCTGCTTATTCAGAACATTTAGGCGAGAAACCACTGAACTCAATTGAGGACCAGCTGAAACAAGATGAGTGTGAATATAGTCAAAGAGAAGCAACCAATTATGTGATTCTATTTAATTGTGATACCAATCAATTTTAGCGAAATTATTTCTGGCCTTTGTTGCCGTTTTGTAAGCTTTCAGTCATATTTCAAGTTATATATCAAAGTGCTTTTTGGAATTTTCTCGTTTGAAACGCATGACTTAGGATATTATTTTTTTGTAGTGTTGTATCGTGTTTTTTATAATGTTGTATCGTAGTCTATCTTGTCACTGTTACCTCTTCTGATGTTTCAAAGGGCATTTTCGAATTTTTTCAATTGAAACGTTGGCTTAGGATATTTTTGTAAGGTTGTATCGTGGTTTATCTCGTCAGTGTTATCTCAGTTGATGTTTCGAAGTGCATTTTGTAATTTTTTTTCGTTTGAAACTTATGACTAACTATAATTTTGTAGTGTTGTGTAGTGATTTATCTTGTCAGTGTTACCTCTGCTGATGTTTCAAAGCATATTTTGAAATTTTTTCATTTGAAACGTATCTCTTAGAATATTTTTTGTAGTGCTGTCTCATGATATATCTTGTCAGTGTTACCTCTATTGATGCATGAAAGTACATTTTGGAATTGTTTACGTTTGAAATATATGACTTAGGATATTTTGCAATGTTGTGTTGTGGTTTATCTTGTCAATGTTACCTCTGTTGATGTTCCAAAATGCATTTTGGAATTTTTCGTTTGAAACGAATGGTTTAGCATATTTTTGTAGTTTTGTGTCGTGGTTTATCTTGTCAGTGTTACCTCAATTATTTATTCAAAGTGTACTTTGGAATTTTTTTCGTTTGAAAGGTATGACTTAGTATATTTTTGTAGTGTTGTCTCGCGGTTCATCTTGTCAGTGTTAGCTCTGTAGATATTTCAAAGTGCTTTTTGAAATTTCTCATTTGAAACGTATGACTTAAGATATTGATTTTTGTAGTGATGTATCGTGTTTTTTTTATAGTGTTGTATCGTGGTCTATCTTGTCAGTGTTACCTCTACTGATGTTTCAAAGGGCATTTTGGATTTTTTTTGTTAGAAACATATGGCTTAGGATATTTTCGTAGTGTTGTATCGTGATTTATCTCGTCAGTTTTACCTCAGTTGATGTTTCAAAGTGCATTTTAGAATTTTTTTTCATTTGAAATTTATGACTTACGATAATTTTGTAGTGTTGTGTAGTGGTTTTTGTCAGTGTTGTGGGGGCATTTTGGATTTTTTTTTGTTAGAAACATATGGCTTAGGATATTTTCGTAGTGTTTTATCGTGATTTATCTCGTCAGTTTTACCTCAGTTGATGTTTCAAAGTGCATTTTAGAATTTTTTTTATTTGAAATTTATGACTTACGATAATTTTGTAGTGTTGTATAGTGGTTTATCTTGTCAATGACACCTCTGCAGATGTTTCAAAGTACATTTTGGAATTTTTTCATATGAAACGTATCACCTATGATATCTTTTGTAGTGCTGTCCCATGGTTTATCTTCTCAGTGTTACCTCTATTGATACTTGAAAGTGCATTTTGGAAAAGTTTACGTTTGAAATGTGTGACTTAGGATATTTGTGTAGTGTTGTTTTGTGGTTTATCTTGTCAATATTACCTCTGTTGATGTTTCAAAGTGCATTTTGGAATTTTTTCGCTTGAAATGTATGACTTTGGATTTTTTTTTTGTAGTGCTGTGTCATGGCTTATCTTGTCAGTGGTACCTCTGATAATGTTTCAAAATGCATTTTAGAATTTTTGTCTCAAACGTATGACATAGAATATTTTTGTAGTGTTGTATCGAGATTTATCTCGTCAATATTTCTTCTGCTGATGTTTCAAATTGCATTTGGGGATTTTTTTTGTTTGAAACGCATGACTTAGGATTTATTTTTCTTTGTAGTAATGTCTCATGGTTTATCTTGTCAATGTTACCTTTGTTGATGTTTCAAAGTGCATTTTAGAATTTTTTACATTTGAAATGCATAACTTGGGATACTTTTGTAGTTTTGTGTTGTGGTTTATCTTATCAGTGTTACCTCTTTTGATGTTTCAAAGTGCATTTTGGATTTTTTTTACTTGAAATGTATGACTATGATATTTTTTGTAGTGCCGTGTCGTGCTCTAACTTGTCAGTGTTACCTCTGCTTATGTTTTAAAGTATATTATGGAATTTTTCATTTGAATATATGACTAAGGATATTTCTGTAGCGTTGTCTCGTGGTTTATCTTGTCAGTGTTAGCTCTGTTGATGTTTCAAAGTGCTTTTTGAAATTTTCTCGTTTGAAACTATGACTTAGTATATTGTATTTTGTAGTGATGTATCGTGTTTTGTATAGTATTGCATGGTCGTCTATCTTGTCAGTTTTACCTCTACTGATGTTTCAAAGGACATTTTGTATTTTTTTTGTTTGAAACGTGTGATTTTGGATATTTTTGTAGTGCTTTGTCATGATTCATCTTGTCAGTGTTAACTCTGTTGGTGTTTCAAAGTGCATTTTGGAATTTTTTCGTATGAAACTTATGACTTACAATAACTTTGAAGTATTGTATAGGTGTTTATCTTGTCAGTGTTACCTCTGCTGATGTTAAAAAGCACATTTTGAAATTTTTGATTTGAAACCTATCACTTCGGATATGTTATTTTAGTGCTGTCTCATGGTTTATCTTGTCAGTTTTACCTCTTTTGATGCTTGAAAGTGCATTTTGAAATTTTTTTGTTTGAAATGTATGACTTGGGATATTTTTTGTAGTGCTGTGTCATCACTTATCTTGTCAGTGTTACCTCTGCTAGTGTTTCAAAGTGCATTTTGGAATTTTTTCGTTTAAAACGTATGACATAGGATATTTTTGTAGTGTTGTATCGTGATTTATCGTGTCAGTGTTTCCTCTGCTGATGTTTGAAATTGCATTTGGGGATTTTTTCGTTTCAAACGCAAGAATTAGAATTTTTTGTAGTGCTGTCTCGTGGTTTATCTTATCAATGTTACCTTTGTTGATGTTTCAAAGTGCATCTTGGAATTTTTACATTTGAAATGTATCACTTAGGATACTTTTTTAGTGTTGTGTTGTGGTTTATCTTGTCAGTGTTAGCTCTATTGATGTTGAAAGTGCCTATTTAACCAAGTGCAATGAAAAATCAACCGAAAAGATTAAAAAGAAATTTGGAGAATATTTTGGAATTTTGGAAAATGTTGATAAGGTCTTACTAAAGCTAACTTCAATAAATTTGATATTGCAAGTAACTAAAATATTCCATTATCAGTTAATACAGTTTATTTGGCTTCAAAAGGAATTTACAACATTTCATAGTATCAAGAAACAATTTCATTTGAAACTTTCGACTTAAGATATTTTTTGTAGTGTTGCTTCGAGTAATATATTGTCAGTGTTACCTCTGTTGATGTTTCATAGTGTATTTTGGAATTTTCTCGTTTGAAACTTTGATTTAGGATATTTTTGTAGTTTTGTCTCGTGGTTTATCTTGTCAGTGTTAGCTCTGTTGATGTTTCGAAGTGTTTTTTTGAATTCCCCCGTTTGAAACGTATGACTTAGGATATTTTTTTAGAGTTGTGTTTTGGTTTATCTTGTCAATGGTACCTCTGTTGATGTTTCAAAAGATATTTTGGAATTTTTTCGTTTGAAATGTATGACTTGGAATATTTTTGTTAGTGCTGTGTCATGGCTTATGTTGTCAGTGTTACCTCTGCTAATGTTTCAAAGTGGATTTTGGATTTTTTCGTCTGAAACGTATGACACAGGATATTTTTGTAGTGTTGTATCGTGATTTATCTTGTCAATGTTTCCTCTGCTGATGTTTCAAATTGCATTTGGGAATTTTTTCGTTTGAAACGCTTTACTTAGGATATTTTTTGGTAGTGCTGTGTCACGGTTTATCTTGTCAATGGTACCTTTGTTGATGTTCCAAAGTGCATTTTGGAATTTTTTACCTTTGAAATGTATGACTTAGGATACTTTTGTAGTGTTGTGTTGTGGTTTATCTTGTCAGTGTTACCTCTATCGATGTTTCAAAGTGCATTTTGGAATTGTTTTCGTTTGAAATGTATGACTATGACATTTGTTGTAGTGCCGTGTCATGCTCTAATTTGTCAGTGTTACCCTTGCTGATGTTTCAAAGTAAATTTTGAAATTTTTTCATTTGAAACATGTGACTTAGGATATTTTTGTAGTGTTGTCTCGTGGTTTATCTTGTCAGTGGTACCTATTTTGATGTTTCGAAGTACATTTTGGAATTTTCATACATTTGAAATGTGTGACTTAGGATGTTTTTGTAGTTTTGTATCGCGTAATATCTTGACAGTGTTACCTCTGTTTGATGTTTCATGGTGTATTTTGGAATTTTCTCGTTTGAAACGTTTGGTTTAGGATATTTTTTTAGTTTTTTGTCGTAGTTTATCTTGTCAGAGTTACCTCAGTTGATTTTTCAAAGTGTATTTTGGAATTTTTTCGTTTGAAAGGTATGACGTAGGATATTTTTGTGGTATCGTCTTGTGGTTTATCTTGTCAGTGTTAGCTCTGTTGATGTTTCAAAGTATTTTTTGGAATTTTCTTGTTTGAAACGTATGACTTACGATATTGTTGTTTTTTGTAATGTTGTATCGTGTTTTTATAGTGTTGTATCGAGGTCTATTTTGTCACTGTTACCTCTACTGACGTTTCAAAGGGCATTTCGGAATTTTTTCGTTTGAAAAGTACGGCTTGGGATACTTTTGTAGTGTTGCATCGTGGTTTATTTCGTCAGTGATACCTCAGTTGATGTTCCAAAATGCATTTTAGAAATTTTTTTCGTTTGAAACTTACGACTTATGATAATTTTGTAGTGTTTTGCAGTGGTTTATCTTGTCAGTGTTACCTCTGCTGATGTTTCAAAGTACATTTTGGAATTTTTCATTGAAACGTATCACTTAGAATATTTTTTGTAGTGCTGTCTCATGGTTTATCTTGTCAGTCTTACCTCTATTGATGCTTGAAAGTGCATTTTGAAATTGTTTACGTTGGAAATGAATGACTTAGGATATTTCTGTAGTGTTGTGTTGTGGTTAATCTTGTCAATGTTACCTCTGTTGATGTTTCAGAGTGAATTTTGGATTTTTTTCTCGTTTGAAATATATGACGTAGGATATTTTTTTTTGTGCTGTGTCATGGCTTATCTTGTCAATGTTACCTCTGCTAATGTTTCAAAGTGGATTTTGTAATTTTTTCGTCTGAAATATATGACATAGGATATTTTTGTAGTGCTGTATCGTGATTTATCTTGTCATTTGTTTCCTCTGCTGATGTTTCAAAATGCATTTGGGAGTTTTTTCGTTTGAAACGCAGGACTTAGGATATTTTTTTTTAGTTCTGTCTCATGGTTTATCTTGTCAATGTTACCTTTGTTGCTGTTTCAAAGTGCATTTTGGAATTTTTTACATTTGAAATGTATGACTTAGGATACTTTTGTAGTGTTGTGTTGTGGTTAATCTTATCAATGTTACCTCTGTTGATGTTTCAGAGTGAATTTTGGATTTTTTTCTCGTTTGAAATATATGACAATGATATTTTTTGTAGTGCCGAGTCGTGCTCTAACTTGTCAGTGTTGCATTTGCTGATGTTTCAAAGTACATTTTGGAATTTTTTCATTTCAAACATATGACTAATGATATTTTGTAGTGTTGTCTCGTGGTTGATCTTATCATGGCTAACTACGTATTTTGATGTTTCGAAGTGCATTTTGGAATTTTTATACATTTAAAATGTTTGAATTTGGGTGTTTTTGTAGTGTTGTGTCGTGGTTTATCTTGTCAGTGTTACCTCTGTTGATTTTACAAAGGGTATTTTGGAATTTTGCGTTTAAAATATAGGACAATTCCCTATGCCCAGGGTACCCACAGTCAACCTGCCGTACCACGGCTACCCACAGTAAACTTTTTGCTTATTACCTAGGTTAATTTATCTGTGTCTTGATTCTGTGATATGTTGAAAAATCCTTTTGGTGCTAAAAAAATCTATTTAATCGATAATGGAAGATGCTAGTTACATTTAAAGATCAGATTCATGGAAGTCCACTTTATTAAGAGCTTACCAACATTTCCCAAAAACGCAAAATATTCTTCAAATTTATTTTTCATCTTTTTGGTTGATTGTTTCATTGGACTTGGTTTAATAGGCCTCTGAACAGTCTATGCGAAATGATATTTATTGAAACCAACTTTACTAACACCTTACCAACATTTTCTAAAAACCACAAGATTCTCCAATCTCTTTTTAATATTTTCGGTTGATTTTTTCATTGGACTCGGTTAAATGGGCTTCTGAACAGTCTATGCAAAATCAGATTTATTGAAGCCAACTTTACTAAGACCTCACCAACATTTTCTAAAAACCTAGAATATTCTCCAATATCCTTTTAATCTCTTCGGTTGTTTGTTTCATTAGACTTGGTCAAATCAGCCTCTGAACAGTCTATGCAAAATCAGATTTCTTAAAACCTACTTTACTAGGACCATAACAACATTTTTTAAAAACCCAGAATATTCTCCAAATTTATTTTTAATCTTTTCGGTTGATTTTTTCATTAGACTTGGTGAAATAGGCCTCTGAAAAGTCTATGCAAAATCAGATTTATTGGAGCCAACTTTACTAAGGCCTTACCAACGTTATCCCAAAAAAACATAATATTCTCCAATTTCTTTTTAATCTTTCCAGATGATTATTTCATTGTACTTGGTGAAATAGGCCTCTGAAAAGTCTACGCAAAATCAGATCTATTGGAGCCAACTTTACTCAGACCTTACCAACGTTATCCAAAAAAAACATAATATTCTCCAATTTCTTTTTAATCTTTCCAGATGATTATTTCATTGGACTTGGTTTAATAGGCCTCTGAACAGTCTATGCGAAATGATATTTATTGAAATCAACTTTTCTAAGACCTTACCAACATTTTCCAAAACTCAGAATATTTTCCAAATTTGTTTTTATCCTTTTCGATTGATTGTTTCATTGGACTTGGCCAAATAAGCCTCTGAACAGTCTATGCGAAATTAGATTTACTGAAGACAACTTTACTAATGCCTGACCAACATTTTTTTAAAACCAAGAAGATTTTCCAAATTTCGTTTTAATCTTTTCGGTTGATTGTTTCGTTGGATTTGGTTAAATAGGCCTCTGAACAGTCTATGCAAAATCAGATTTATTGAAATCAACTTTACGAAGACCTTACCAAGATTTTCCAAAAACCTAGAATATTCCCCAATTTCTTTTTAATCTTTTAGGTTGTTTGTTTCATTGGAATTTGTTAAATAGGCCCCTGAAGAGTCTATGCAAAATCAGATTTACTGAAGCCAACTTTTTCAAAGACCTTACCAACATTTCCTAAGAACCAAGAAGAATTTTTTAATTTTTTTTTATATTTTCGGTTGTTTGTTTCCTTGGACTTAGTCAATTAGGCTTCTAAACAGTTTATGCAAAATAAGATTTATTGAAGCCAACTTTTTCAAAGACCTTACCAACATTTCCTAAAAACCAAGAAGAATTTCCAATTTCTTTTTAATATTTTCGGTTGTTTGTTTCCTTGGACTTAGTCAATTAGGCCTCTCAACAGTTTATGCAAAATAAGATTTATTGAAGTCAACTTTACTAAGACCTTATCAACATTTTCCAAAAACTCAGAATATTCTCCAAGTTTCTTTCTAATCTTTTTCGTTGATTGGTTCATTGGACTTGGTCAAATATGCATCTGAACAGTCTATGCAATATCAGATTTATTGAAGTCAACTTTACTAAGACCTTACCAACATTTTCCAAAAACCCAGAATATTCTCTAAGTTTCTTATTAATCTTTTCGGTTTATTGTTTCATTGGACTTGGTCAAATAGGACTCTGAATGGTCTGTGTAAAATCAGATTTATTGATGCCAACTTTACAAAGACCTTACCAACATTTGGTAAAAACCAAAAAGATTCTTCAATTTCTATTTAATCTTTTCGGATGATTGTTTCATTGGACTTGGTCATATGCCTCTGAACAGACTATGCAAAATCAGATTTATTGAAGTCAACTTTACTTAGACCTTACCAGCATTTAAAAAATCCCAGAATATTCTCCAAATTTCTTTTTAATCTTTTCGGTTGATTGTTTCGTTGGAATTCGTTAAATAGGCCTCTGAAAAGTCTATGCAAAATCAGATTTATTGAGGCCAACTTTACTAAGACCTTACCAACGTTTTCCCAAAAAAACATAATATTCTCCAATTTCTTTTTAATCTTTCCAGATGATTATTTCATTGGACTTGGTTAAATATGCCCCTTAACAGTCTATCCAAAATTAGATTTATTGAACTCAACTTTTCTAAGACCTTACCAACATTTTCCAAAAACTCAGAATATTTTCCAAATTTGTTTTTAACCTTTTTGGTTAATTGTTTCATTATACTTGGTCAAATATGCTTCTGAACAGTCTATGCGAAATCAGATTTACTGAAGACAACTTTACTAATGCCTGACCAACATTTTTTTAAAACCAAGAAGATTTTCCAAATTTCCTTTTAATCTTTTCGGTTGATTGTTTCCTTGGAATTCGTTAAATAGGCCTCTGAACAGTCTATGCAAAATCAGATTTATTGAAGTCAACTTTACTAAGACCTTACCAAGATTTTCCAAAACCCAGAATATTCCCCAATTTCTTTTTAATTTTTTAGGTTGTTTGTTTCATTGGAATTTGTTAAATAGGCCCCTAAAGAGTCTATGCAAAATCAGATTTACTGAAGCCAACTTTTTCAAAGACCTCAAAGACCTTACCAACATTAGGTAAAAACCAAGAAGATTCTGCAATTTCTATTTCATCTTTTCGGATGATTGTTTCATTGGACTTGATTATATGCCTCTGAACAGACTATGCAAAATCAGATTTATTGAAGTCAACTTTACTTAGGCCTTACCAGCATTTAAAAAAACCCAGAATATTCTCCAAATTTCCTTTTAATCTTTTCGGTTGATTGTTTCCTTGGATTTGGTTAAATAGGCCTCTGAAAAGTCTACGCAAAATCAGATTTATTGAAGCCAACTTTACTAAGACCTTACCAACATTACCTAAAAACCAAGAAGATTCTCCAGTTTCTTTTTAATTTTTTCGGTTGTTTGTTTCATTGAACTTTGTAAAATAGGCATTTAAAAAGTCTATGCAAAATCAGATTGAATGAAGTCAACTTTACTAAGGCCTTACCAACATTTTCCAAAAACCCAGAATATTCTCCAAATATCTTTTTAATCTTTTCGGTTGATTGTTTCATTGGACTTGGTTAAATAGGCCTCTGACCAGTCTATGCAAAATCAGATTTATTGAAGCTTACTTTACTAGGACCTTACCAACATTTTCTAAAAATCCAGAATATTCTCCAATTTCTTTTTAATCTTTTCGATTGCTTGTTTCATTGGACTTGGTCAACACTCAGGCTATAAGCTCTATATCATATACCATTTTGGTCAGAATATATCGTCTTCTGGTCGGTTTATATAATGTATATTCAGTATCTACTGTGGACTTACTACTTGCATGGAGTCCATGCAAAGTAAGCGGTTAGTAACTGGTTAATTTCCTAGCACTTGGAGAGCAAAGGAGCAGAGACAAATGGTATACTGCATACCAGTATAACCTCAGCGACAAAAAGGCTAAATAAATACTATTTCAATAGTTGCCAGTGTTTTACTAGATAACATTTTGGCTATCTTTCGGTCAACATTGCTCTTTTATGGACTAAAATGCTGGAATATACCCATTTCCTTTTGCCTGATCTGTTTTATTATGTAAAAAAGGACACTAGATCTTGGAATGCTCATTCCACATAAACCTCTTTTATTATTCTAGAACAACGGATTAGGGATGGTCACATTCATGACCATCCTAGTTTTCATCAAAACTGCACTTGGGGCAGTTCAATATCTATTTCAAATATTATGCAGATTGTCATGTATCAACAGCTTTTGACGACCAACTTAAAAATTACTTTATTTTACATGATTGAAATCAGTATAGACACTAGGTTTTGTCGTTTCATATACATTAATCAAAATGCTGTTTTTTAAATTTCTGTTCTTATTGATACGGTTTGCTCTTACCTTGAGGTTTGCTACTACGAAGTGCTTAGTAAAAGGATCTCTGAAATGTATGGAGGATACTGATCCCTCCTTTTAACCCGATTTTTACGCTTAAGTTTAATACTAAATGACAATACTTCGAGAAAGTTAACCATCCCTGAAAGAGCGTGCTCCTCAAAGATTTATTAAAAGAAGAGGGTCTGGAATATCAAAAATGGATTCTATGATGATCGTTGGCAGGCTTTTTTATATGTGTTTTTTTGAAGAAATGTCTGTTTCAATAGTTCTCCAGTGGACGAGACAGGGAGGCCAGGGGGTTGGTATTGCTTTTTCATCGAAAATGCGGATCATACTATAGGCTTAGTCTAATAAAAAGTTCGAAGGAACAAATGAAATTCATTTTTACACTGTATCCCTCCCCATAAATCTCCTACATTTAGTTGAAAGCCTTTCCCCCGGGAAGCAAAAGAACGACGAAAAATGTATTTGGGAAGGAAAATGAGAAATACTTCATTAAAAGCTTGGTAAAAACTGTTGTTACAATTCCCCCCCCCCCCCCCTTGGGAAATTTCTAGGTAGAAACACGATCCCCCTACCTATCCCCCGTATTTTGTGCTAGTAAGCATATTAGTGTAACTCTTTATGTTGCAAAGAAAAAAGTACTTCTGTAATAAAGGCGGAATGACAACCCTGCAGCACCCATAGTAAAGGATTAGTCTGGAAATATTCCAAAGATTGAAGGGAAAATAAAGGTTTTCCTGGATTTAAAATTGTTTAGGCTGATTATTTACAATTTTTTAGCACATAAATGAATCAGCTTAGTTAAATGAACCTTTAAAATAAACGTCTATATACCAAGAGGTAGATAGTCATTTGCAGGGTTACTTAATGCTTTAAAGCCGAAATGGCAATGGCTACAAAAGAGATTAAATGAAAATACCACAAATCACACTAAAGTAGCAAGGGGTCAAGGAATCCCATTAGAGCCCTATCCCAGTATACTATTGGGGTTATCAATTGCTCATATCCCTTCAACGGATACTAAAGCGACCCGGTGCACAATGGCAGTTACTAGTCCCTTGTATCCAGCTATACTCCGTGCAAAGCCATTGGGGGTATACTAGGAGCCAAAAAAGTTACAATTCCTCACATCTGGTCTGTCAACCATCTGACCTTATCGTTGAGATAAATGTTTCCAGTGAGAATTAATTCGATTGTATAGAATATTGTTGCAGTTCTGCGGGAGCCTCATATCGTGTATACCGTGTCTCAAAGTTATATTGGGATAGACGTAACAGTCTAGAGAACATTGCATTATCATTTTGGCCTTGAGTCTTGAAATAAAGAAAGAAAATTGGTTCAAGTTATTATTAATACTTGAAGAGAGCTTGAGGTGACAAGATGTCAAATAAAAGAAATTTTGATATGGATTCTAATAGACAAGAAGTTTGCTATCCATGTATTTTTGTCATATGCTTAGTGGATGGGGACTGTTTTCCATGCAGTTTTGGTTTATTAAAACATATTTACATGCCCTTTAGTTACCGAATTGTTTATATATATCATATATCATCACTAGTTTTAAAAATTCCCTTCTCTACTAACCATTCTTGAAATTTTGAATTCAATCCATGGATTATTTTTAACCTGGACCTTCAGGGGATGATAAAGAGCAATATCAGAACTAAAAATACCATTTATCAAATTGTATGTGTTTGTACATAATATATCATAATTAGTTTCAAAACACAACCCTCCCTGCTAGCCATTCTTAAACCTTTGAATTACATCCATGGAATCTTTTTGAACCTGGACCTTCAGAGGATGGTAACGAGTAATATCAAAACTAAAAAGGGCATTTAACGAATTTTATAAATTTGTACATCACATATCATTATTAGTTTAAAAAAATACCCATTCCTACCAGCTATTCTTGAACTTTTGAATTCAATGCATGGATTATTTTTGAACCAGGACCTTCAAGGGATGGTAAAGAGCAATAACAAAACTATTAAGAGCATAAAACTGCCTTCGGATGGTTTACGAGCTTAGCCCTTGAGCTGAGATTTTTTTCTTTTTGAACATGGTATTTTTTTTCACTTTTTTCACGTCTAAATAACATTGCATACATATATGTAATAAAAAATCCGGTTAACATTTTCTGGTATATGAAATGATAGTAAAATCGTGTACAGTCTTATCAAAATCTTATCAAGTATTTTAAGAGTACATTGATCCTCAGGAGTGTCCTATGAAATCATCGTCTGAAAACTTTTCAAAAATGCATTTGAAGTTTATTAGCACATAATTATTGGTAATTTTTTTTTTATGTGGCTGCCCAAGTGGTATTCTATACGCCCAAACTGACAAACAGATAAACAGAGACAAAAATAGTACAGAGGCACAGACAACACAAAAAATAGACTCAAAGGCACACATAGAAATAAACAGACAATTATACACACTGACACATAGGAATACATACTTAGAGGCTCAAAGATTTACAGACATACAAACGGGCAAACCAATCTAGAAACAGAAACAAAGGTTCACTGACAGACAGACAGCAGAAACAGACAATCAGGCACATTGACAGACAGACAAAAAGAAATACGGACAAAACACAAACAGACAGAATGAGGTTAGGTTTCCCCCACAGTGGATACCAAATGAACATACCGGATCGTGTTAATTTCATACGACACAATCAAAAGTATGCAATATAATTAAACCCCCGGTGTTGACCTGTAATGGTGAACTTTAAGCACTAAACATCTTTAAACTTAACCCGTCTTTGTTCATAGACCTGTTAAAAAAGAAAATGTTTGGAAATAAAAAAAAGGTTTGTGATATGACTGAAAATTGTCTGACTTTGTAGACTGTACAGACAGACAAAATGACAAACACACAGCCGCACAGACACATATCCAAAGAGACATACACAGGCACACAGACACACACACACACACACACACAGAGGCAGAGAGACAAACAATAGTTCCTGACTGAGGGTAAAAGTTTAATAAAAACACTTTTTAAGTATAACAAACTCAGCTAGCTGGTAAATTCAAGTATTTTAGTTACCGACTTCGTATGAAAAAATTATAAAACACTTTTTAAGTATCAAAAACTCAGCTACTTGATAAATTCCGAGTTTTTTAGTTACCGACTGCGTATCAAAAAAAATTAATAAACACTTCCTGATACAACAAACTCAATTTGCTGGTAATTTCAAAAGTCTTTTAATTGCTGACTGCGCATCAAAAAATATAGCAAAAGCACCTTTGACTACAACAAACTCAGCTAGCAGGTAAATTCAGAGCGTTTTAGTTGCTGACCGAGTATCAAAAATTGAATAAAAACACTTTTGACTGCAACAGACTCAGCTAGTTGGTATATTTCAAGTATTTTAGTTACTGACTGAGGATCAAAAATTTAATAAGAGCAGTTTTTAGTACAACAAACTCTGCTAGTCGATAAAATTCCAAGTGTTTTATTTGCTGTCTCAGTCCCAAAAAATCTAATAAAAGTTCTTTTGATTACAACAAACTCAAAAGAGAGATTGACAAATTCCGAGTGTTTTAGTTGCATTCAATTTAGAAGAATTTAAATGTCTCAATGTTAAAGGACCTTATCACTGTCCTGAAGATGAGGTTCGATTCTTCACACAGCGGATGCCAAGGGACATACCTGATTCTGATAAGTGCATGTGACACATTAAAAAGTATGCTATATCATAGTACCCCCGTTTGTGGATGTGTAACAGTGAACTTTAAACAATAAACATCTTTAAGCTTAACCCGTCTTTATTTCTAGATCTGTTACTTGAATCAA
>CM051257.1:42408604-42428604 GCA_027921565.1 Artemia sinica
GAGTTCGAGCAACCTCCACCTTTCTATAATATACAGTGCGCTGGGAGAATTTAACAATAACCTTCACATGAACTGCCGTCGGAGAGTTCCAGAAACCTCCACTAGGTAACTATAGACGGTGAGCTTGGAGGGTGCAGCAGCCACCTCCAAATCAACTGTGCCAGCCGGTGCAAGTTGACTATAGCTCGGATTCTCTACGGCTTCAAGAAGACTGTTCACGAGTGTATTCTAGTATTGTATTTTGTTTATTAGTTTATTAAAGTAGTTTTAGTAACATCTTGAGTAGATACGAATCCTGCCTACCACGCTACCCACGGTCTTGTCCTCAGTGGAGTCTTGATCATCCCCCACTGGGGACCAATAAGATGGTATTTCTTTAGAGAAATATACCATACTTCACACCTTAAACAGCTCTCTTTTGTTACAGTAACCTTGTAGTTTCTGCTAGTAAGTAGGTGAATTATAAAGCTCTGTCTTCATTATTGCTTTTTCAGGAGGAGTCGGCTGAGTAAAACAGCTTTTTGTTCATCGAAAAACAAACGTTTCTGAAAAACATGTATTGTTTTGTGAAGAAAGAACAATGAACTTTATGTTACAGACTGAAAGTTTTACTTGGCTGTCAACCTTGTTTACAGTATTTTCTAGAGGCGTCTTATATTTTAGAGGTGTGATAATTAGAAATCAAATTGAAAACAACTTTTCAACTGAAACTAAGGAGTGACATTAAAACTTAAAACAAACATACATCATTCCGTATAAATAAAAAAGATCATGGCAGCGTTGTTTCTACATTAAATTTTAATCAAAAATGAACAAAGATTTATTTAAAAAAAAATTTTCTCGAGGCAAGTAAAGAGCGAAGTTGAAACTTATAATGGACAAAATTATTGCTTCACAGCCTACTTATGTTTCCTTATGCTTTTAGGATTAAGGAAAACTAGCGCTTTACTGAAAACACAAAATAATATAGGAGTTTTGGTATAGTAAAAGCAAACCAATTAAGGACACATTTTACAGAATATAAATATTATTAATCCCTGTTAGGATCAATTCCTTTTAATAATAATAAAAAAAAACTTTTTCCACAAAACAAGTTTTTCAAAAAGTAAAGAACTCCATTAAACCGAAAATTAACAAAAATAGAATCAAATAATATACCAAGCATACAACTACAACAAATCAGTATTAATAAATAAATGAAACCCAAAACAAACAGAAATTAAAATAAATACAGAGTCAAACTCAAAACGAGCAGAAATTAATTTGAGTAGGGTTCTAAACCCGTATGCTTTTTAAAAGCCAGAATATAATTTGTACTTTACTGAAAAAATTCAAATGAATTTACTCCAAAAAATGTGCATTGTCAGTTTAATATATATATGCTGATATTTATTTCTTAAAATCTTGATTAATTTTGATTTCTTAAAGTTATAAAAATGAAAACATTTAGAAGAGTTTTTCAGTAAAGCATAAATTATATTCTGGCTTTTAGAAATTATAGGGGCTTAGAACCCTACTGATAATAATTTCGGCTCGTTTTGAGTTTGACTCTGTTATTTATTTTAATTTCTTTTTTTTGGGTTTCATTTGTTTATTGATACTGATTTGCGGTAGTTGTATGCTTGGAAGATAATTTGATTCTATTTTTGTTCATTTTTGGTTTAATGGAGTTCTTTACTTTTTTTTGAAAAAATGTATTTTGTGGAACATTTTTTTTTATTAATATCTGTTTCTTTTCTATTTACATAGTCTTTTTCAGGGAAAAAGACTGAGTCTCTTCTAAAGTTAAACAACCATCTCTTCCATAAAAACCTTAAATACCCCTAGGGCATAACTTACAACCCTCTCCCCAAATCTCTGGGGTTTGTTTAAACCCCAAAAGCCTTGTTGTATTATATTTAGACTATTTTGAATAGAATGGCTATCTGAAAATTTCTATTACATACATTTCGGGACAATACCACGTGCATGTGTGTTTGTCTGGGGGGGGGGGGGGTGTTAGCTGCCCTCCGATCACTCTAATTCTTAAAAAGAGCACTAGAGCGTTTAATTGTTGATCCAATTAGCCCCCTCTGAAGTTTATATGACTAATGCTTTCTACAAAAACCCTTATATGCCCACAGGGCTTAACTTACAACCTTAGCCCTAAGGACTGTGGGGAGGGGTGTCATACTCAGACATGATTTACAGACCCTTCAACTACGTTCAACAAAATAGCTATATCAAAATGCTCGGAAGTATTTGGGGAAATGATGGGCGTGGAGGGACATTTGACCTTTGATCGCACCTTTGACTTTTAATAAGAGTGGTAAGACAATAGGGAATTCTAACTATACAAAACCTGTCAGACCACTTTCAGGGCCTAACCAGACCGGTTTCTGGGCCAATTTTTGTATAGGATACTGAGGGTACAAAAACTAGTGAACTGGTTATACCTGAGTCATTATGAAGTGCTTGAACAGCAAGCAGATTCAATATAAGGAGTGATTTTCACTGTAATTCATATTAGCAGGAGAATTGAACTCAGAGAGAGAACAGTTTGTTTATCCTCTATTATTTGACAAGATATTAGCAAGAAATGAGCGGTATGTTTACTCTAATAGAAGTTGATGTTGGAGCTGGGAGTAGCGACGATACAAAGACGAGAATACCAAACGTACCAGCAGAAATTAAAAGAGGATCTCGAATAAGCCTTGAATGGGAAGATATGTATTCAAGATATGTCATATCACTGAGCAACTTTAAATTGGAGGAGCAGTTTTGCTTTGTCGCAAAACTTGATACAGTGCACATAGATAGACTTCAAGCTGCTTTAAATACAAAAGTGAAATATTAATGAAAATAAGTTGTATCCATGATTATTATTGTTGTAACTATATTTAATTAAAATGTTTCTAAATTGAAAGTATATTTTTAGTAGGTTAGCAAATATTCTTGAAGTAGAAAGAATCTTAGTTAGTCTGAAGTTGGTTGTGTAAGTGTTCGGAATGTAAAAAATTTAATGATTTGAGAAAAAGAAAATTATACGGAACCTTGTATTTATGGGAAAATGTTTGATCCAAGATGATGATTTTTTGAAGTTATCTCTTCAAAGGAAAATATTTTCTCAAAGAATACTTGTCGATATAATGAAAAATAATTTTCCATCATTGGACTATTTTATGAAACCTTTACGTCGTGGTCCAAAGGCATTTACACAATTTATTGACATATTAATCATGACAAGACAAAATGATATTGTGGATTTGCTTTTGAGCACACTACCTTTGAAATTTAAGACTATGATTTTTTTTCACAAAAAAGATGTTGTTCAGAAAGGACTTACTCCTCTCTCTATCTCTATCCCGCTCAATTTATTGATTCTAGCTCAGTTTCATTATGGCGGTGAGAGTGTCAACACCCGGAAAATGGTTCTATACATGTCCACTATGCATGAATACACTGGGCAGCTGGTCATTATGTGAGAATTGTACAATAATTGACGAGTATGATGAAAAGTTAAGATTATGTAACCCGTGTAAATTGCACAGAGGATATGCCGTACAAAATAAAGGTTGTAATTCCTGTCTTGAAGAGATGTGTGACTCTCACCTTAGAGGACACCTATGCTCCAATTTTCAGTATGATAAATGTAATCAGTGGGAGAATATATATCTTGGTATGATTGGAAAGAATCCTAAACGTGATTTTAGTCTATTATTACGAGACTGGTATCGTCGTGGCTTTAAATAGTTCTAGGATGAGCTACCAGGTCTACAATTCAACTGTTAGAATAGCAATAGAACTTGGTTTCTACCTCACCGTTGTGAAGACAATGGCTACTACGATTATAAGCTTACTGATTTTTATTTGGCTGATACAGAATGTGATTCACCATTTGAAAACACTGTATGTGACATTGCTTCAAATAAGCAAATTGAACCATATGAATTTACAATATGAATGAAAATAGTATCATTGACTGTACAAAGAGACATAATAAGAGTCAAGTTACATTGTACTGTAGGAAATATGACACTGACATTGCAGCACATCAGGATCAGTATACAGTGAATTCCGATGATCTACCAGCATTCGTTGTTTTTGACAAATACCAATACGTAGAAGAATAAGAAATCTAAAATGGAGAAAAAAACCGTTTTTATTATGTATACACATTATTTTTATTAATAAACAATTTTACATCCATTTTTAGAACATTTTATTTGTAGGGAACTAAAATCAATATTAAACACGTTTGAAAGTACATTTTCCACTAAGAAGTCATCTAGACGAGGATTGTCAACGTAAATGTTGAGAAACTGTTTGTAAGTGTAGCCATGACATCTGAAAATGAAAAAGAGTAGTGCATGAAAGCCACATGTCTTAGTCGTTAAATCCTGTACTCGCCTCTGATTTTGAATAATAGTTTTCCCACTGCTTTCAGTAAAGTTGTTTATTTGTGGGGTGTAGAATTTATATGATAGGCAAAGAGGACCAAAAAATTCTATATTCTACGCTGTATGAAAGATACATAGCCAATGACCTGTCTTTTCGCTCGATGGACTGCTATTAACAATGATTATGGTATTGTTAACACTTGGAATTTTTTCAAGGAAGTCCGATGGTATACAATGGGACTTATATTTGGACATGCATAAATCCTTATTAAATACGCTGATTATTTGATTTGTGTTCATGCTGTGAGGTCTAGTAGACCACTGCCATTGGGAGTTATTTCCCAATAAGTTTAAAATTGACTCAGTGATATTAATGTGATTTGTGTTCATGCTGTGAGGTCTAGTAGACCACTGCCATCGGGAGTGATTTCCCAATAAGTTTCAAATTGACTCAGTGATATTAATGTGATACTTTCAGTCAAAGCATCGGCAAATGAGTACTCTAAACGTACATTCCCCGTTCGTACAATGCTCATGTCTTGAGTGTCAGACAAGTCCAAAACAATTACACCATGATTTTTGGAAAATATTGAATTCGTTACTCCATTTTTAAATAGTTGTGAGTCATCATCTAGGGATTGCATTGTAAATTCATACAGAGTTCTGTAGGATTTTTTATAAAATGATAAAGTGCACAAGGGAATACCATTCACTTTGCACACAAGGCTAGATAAGCCCAAAAAATGTTCTATTCATTGGGGATGCAGTCCAGGATCCAACGGCACTAGTACTCTTCACAAAGGCCAAAGCAAGATTTGAGGAGATTTCTCCATTGATAAATGATGAATCGGTATAACTATGAGAACCAGTGGCAATGTGACGTTGATTAGTGATTGCATGGGGGACAAGAAGTTTGATGTTGTTACCACTGGCTCTCATTTTTTCCACTGCCAATGCAACATAGCTCATAAACTGTTGTTTTCGAACATGAAGAACCGCTGAGGTGAAAATGACATTTGCATCAGGTGCTGCAGCAAGTGTTTTTCTCAAACTGAAATTGGATGGAGCTAGTTGTAACTTTATTTCAATCTTAAAATTTGGAGGCGACCACTGAGATATATTAAATACTTCATGTTTTAATTTCCCAACTAAATGGTACTCTTGGATAACTGCAGCAGTTAACTCACCATCAGTATCAACATTCGATCTATATTCATAGCCCAGTGCCTGTCTTCTCAACTCCTTGTACGACTTTGTAGTCATCATCATAAATTGTTTGTAGCTCTCATAGTTTGATAAATAATTGCTAGTGCTCAGCAATGTTCCATTAATGAATGCATTAATTTGTTTGACCAATTTGTGCAGGATACAGTTTCCTTGGATAGACCATCTGCAGCAATGGGAGTTGTATTGTCTGACTTTATCTTCACCACGACATTTAAATGAATAAATGTTGATTATTAATCGATGAAATAATCTTCGTTGGAAAATATCTGAAAGTGTATATTTTCCGACAGGGGTTGTTGAGGATGAAATTGTTCATAGTAGCCATACTTGACTTTGACATCAACATTTTCAGCATTGAATAGATTCAGTGACAAGCCGATTGATGGATGTGATTCTTTGTGGGGGAGATATGTCATCTTAAGAGAAAAAATCCTTCTTTGATCTAAATCTTATTCTTCTTCTTATTATTCCTCTTCTCCTTTTTTTCTTCTTCTTTTTTCTTATTGGTCTTCTTCCTTTATTCCTCAAAGTTGTTGTTGATGTCTTTCGCTTCCCACCTGGGTAGAGCCTGATGAGTGAATGAAGATCACGCACCCTTTTTAATCCCTTTCTATTTAGCTGAGATTTTAATTGTTTGCCAACGGCAATTACTGAAAACCTAATATTTTCTTTAAGACTCTCGTTGAAATTTTCACCCGAGCCTCAGTCCTGTAGTGTTGAGGCAGCAAAATTTGATGCAGCAGGTACAATATATTTTCTGGCAAGGAATAGTCCAGAACGAAATAACATAGGAAACCAACTACCAAGACCATAGCCAGACGTTGTAGTACGCCCTTTGTAATAGTCCAACCAATGACCTATTTGATGAGGACTCGGAGAACTAGTACTAGTAATCATAGCAGGGTAATATAAAAGTTAAATAAAATAGTTCAAAATGTCAAGTTTTCCGGGGCGGGAATTTTCCTCGGTAAGGGGGGTTTTTACCCGTTCAAATATGATTTACAGTACCAGGCTGTAGTTGAGAAAATAACTGTTATCAGAAATATTTGTTTTGGTTCAAAAATTCCCCAATCTCAAGCATCCTTTTCAAGCACCCAATCTCAAGCCCAAAACCAGCTTTGGCTACTAAATTTCCAGCCGTAGAGCTGAAAAAAAACTTAATGAACTGGTTGACGAAAACCTAGTATCGCCAATTGGAAGGGGGTATTTGCCTTTCCCCCATATTCCCTCGTTATTTTACGGGATTCGTTCCTTTTGGACATTTTTAAATGGAAATTTTTTTTGTGCCAAACTCCACCCCTCTTTTTCTACAATTACAAATAACTTAATAAGCAACTAGTTTGTTTTGAATTATTAAGACAAAAGAAGAAGATTCACTATATCAGAAAATGTAACAAGGATTAACTTACCCCGTGACTTGACGCTAATTTAGCATTCTTAATTTGCAATAATAGAATCTATGTTTAAAATAAAATGGAAGAAGATTTATTCCGGATATAAAGGGTTACCCCCTCCTCAATACCATGTTTTTTGCGGTAAAGCTGTTTGCACTTTCAAAAAAGTCCCTGTGTTTTACAATTTTTTAATAAATACTAGCAGATAATTTCACCATAAATAGATCGATTTAGACCTTTATACATGAAAAAGGTTTTAGATGGGACTGTACGATAAGTCCCATACAACGTAAGTTAGACATTAAGAAGAAGAATTAGCATGTGTGATAGTAAACCTTGCTATTCCAGTATCAGATATGATAATATTTACACATACGTTAAATATAGGCCAGTGAAGACTTAATGACAACACAAAATGAATTCTTTTTATTATAACATAAAAATGTATTCAGATGCGTTCTCTTAGAATTCTACATCTAATATCAGTATCAGAGCAAATAATTAATCAGAGCAATTAATACATTTTTCTCGTTGAATAACTTGTTGAAACTGAAAAGTTTACAAACACGAGAGTCTGTTATATAGGGAAAAATTTGAATATATTAAGCTATTCAGGGCATTGGAAATTCAGGTCACCGTATATGGTCTCGCTTCAATATCCTATACAGCATTTGACTTAAAAACCGGTCTGCTTGACCCAGAAAACAGTCTTGCAGGTCTTGTCCCCGTCAAATATATAGGTAGCATACGGTGTTTGACAGGTTTTTACCAAGGACATTAAGTGTGCTCGTCAAATCAGCACCTGCCCCACTACTAATAATGGTACTAGCCCTCTCAATTCTCAATTGAATGAACCCTTTTTGAAGTTTCTATGGCAACGCTTTCTATAAAAACCTTAATTGCCAACAGGGTATAACGTACCACCTTTGTTCAGGGGGCTGTGGTGGGTTTGTCATCCTCAAAGACATAATTTCAGGGCCTTCAAACTACGTTGAAAAAAATTGCCTATCTCACAATTTCTATTGAATGTGTCCCGGGAAATGGTGGGAGTGAGAGAGGGACTAGTTGCCATCCACTCACTTTCGACTATTAAAAAGAGCACTAGCCCTCTAGATTTCCAATCGAATGAGTTCTTTTTGAAGTTTTTACGACGAATCTTTCTACATAAAACCTTATATACTCCCAGGGCGTAATCTGCAACCCTTACCCTGAGGGCTGTGGGGGGTTGTCATCCTCAAACACCTAATTTCCGGAACCTTTAACTGCGTTGTAAAAAAATGGTTATCTCAAAATTTGATTAGGTGTGTTTGGGGAAATTTTGGGCGTGAGAGGGGGTTAGTCACCCTCCAATCACTTTCTACTATGAAAAAGGGCACTAGTCCTTTAAATTCCCAATTGAATGAGCCCTTTTTGAAGTTTCTACCATAACCCTTTCTATTAAAACCTTATATACTCCCAGGGCACAACTTTCAGCCCTTACCCTTAGGGCTGTAGGGGAGGGGGGCTGTGATCCTCAAAGACCTAATTTCCAGAACTTTCAACTACGTTGAATAAACTGGTTACCTCAAAATTTTGATTGGGTGTGTTTGGGGAAATGGTGGGTTTGAGAGGGAGTTAATTGCCCTCCAATCACTTTCGACTTTTACAAAGGGCACTATCCATTTCAATGTTGAATTTAATAAGTCCTTTTTGAAGTTTCTACGACAACGCTATCAATAAAAACCTTATATGCCCCCAGGGAATAACTCAAAACCCTTTCCCTGAGGGGTGTTGGGGGTTTGTCATCTTACAGACATAATTTCTAGAACTTTCAACTACGTTGAACAAAATGGACCTATCAAAACCTTTATTGGATGTGTTTGGGGAAATGGTGGGCGTAAGAGGGGAGTTGGTTGACCTCCAATCTGTTTCGACTGTTAAAAAGGGCACTAGTCCTTTCAATTTCCAATCGAATGAGCGCTTTTTGAAGTTTCTACGATAACAATTTACGTAAAAACCTTATATGCCCCCAGGGCATAACTTAAAACCCTTGCCCTTAGGCATGTGGAGAGGGGGTGTCATCCTCAAATACCTAATTTCCAGATTTTTATACTACGCTGAACAAAATGGCTATCTCAGAATTTTTATTGGATGTGTTTGGGGAAATGGTGGGCGTAAGAGGGGAGTTGGTTGCCCTCCAATCTGTTTCGACTGTTAAAAAGGGCACTAGCCTTTTCAATTTCCAATAGAATGTGCCTTTTTTGAAGTTTCTCCAACAACGCTTTCTATAAAAACCTTATAAGCCCCAGGGCATAATATACAACCCTTACCCTGAGGGTTGTGGTGGGGAGGGGGGTTGTCATCCTAAAAGAACTAATTTCCTGAACTTTCACCTACGTTGAACAAAATTGCTATCTCTTTATTTTTATTGGATGTATTTGGAGAAATGGTGGGCATGAGAGAGGGGTTAGTTTCCGTTCAACTTTACAAAGGACACTAGCCCTTTCAATTTCCAATCGATGGGCCCTTCTTGAAGTTTCTACGACAACGCTTTCTATAAAAACCTTATATGCCCCAGGGCATAACTTACAACCATTGCCCTGAGGGGTGTGGGGAGGGGGGTTGTCATCCTCAAAGACATAATTTCCAGAACTTTCAACTACGTCGAAAAAAATGGCTATTTCAAAATTTTGATTTGGATGTGTTTGGGAAAATGGTGTGTGTGAGAGGGGGGTTAGTTGCTCTCCAATCACTGTTGACTATTAAAAAAGGCACTAGCTTTTTCAATTTCCAGCCAAATGAGCTCTTTTTTATGTTTCTTCTACAAGGCTTTCTATAAGAACCTTATAACCCCCAGGGCAGAACTTGCAACCCTTGCCCTGAATGCTCTGAGGGGGTTATCATCTTCAAAGACCTAATTTCCATTTTATAACTACATTAAAAAAATGGATATTTCAAAATTTTGATTGGATGTGTTTGTCGAAATGGTGGGCGTGAGAGGGAGGTTAGTTCTCCTCCAATCACTTTTAACTATTAAAAAGGGCACTAGCCCTTTCAATTTCCAATCGATGGGCCCTTCTTGAAGTTTCTAAGACAACGCTTTCTATAAAAACCTTATATGCCCCAGGTAATAACTTACAGCCCTTTCCCTAAGGGCTGTGAGGGAAGTCTCCTCCTCAAAGACATAATTTCCAGATCTTTCAACTAAGTTGAACAAAATGGCTATCTCAAAATTTTGATTGGATGTGTTTGGGGAAATCGTGAGCGTGGAAGGGGTTTTAGTTACCTTCCATTCACTTTGGCTATTAAAAAGGGTACAAGCCCTTCCCGTTTCCAATCAAACGAGCCCTTTTCGAAGTTTCTACGACAACTCCTTCGATACGAAGTGCCCTGGTCTAAAGCAAAGAAAGAAACAAATCAATAATGCATTGGGGCAACATCTTTCTTTACTTAGGCAGCGCTATCGTACTGCCAGTAGAATGGCCTTATTGACTCCGATCACGCACCCCTGCTGCCACCTACAACTTTTTTTAACACCTAATATGGGCATAGCCTCCCTAGGGAGAACACGTGGTTTATGGTTTTTGTCAGTGAGAATGAAAAAACAGGAATTTCTCCTAAAAAACATGATTTCTCACATTTATGGATTTTTCTGGATGGTAGTGTGTTGGTCATTATTTGATGTTTTTCTTGATGTCACACATTCATGCCTGTTTTATGGTTTTTGTCAGTGAGAATGAAAAACAGGAACTTTCTCACATTATGGATGTCAACAGCAATCATTCTGTTTATGGTTTTGTCATGAGAATAGAAAACAGACTTTCTCACATTTATGGATGTCAACAGCAATTTATGTATGTTTTATGTTCGTTGTCAGTGAGAATGAAAAAACAGGAACTTTCTCACATTTATGAATGTCAACAGCAATTTATGTTCCTGTTTTATGATTTATTGTCAGTGAGAATGAAAAAACAGGAATTTTCTCACTTAAAAAAACATGAATTTTCTCACATTTATGGATGTTTTCTTGGATGGTTATGTGTGTTGGTCAATTTATTTGATGTTTTTCATTGATGTCAACAGCAATTCATGCCTGTTTTATGGTTTTTGTCAGTGAGAATGAAAAAACAGGAACTTTCTCACATTTATGGATGTCAACAGCAATTCATGTCTGTTTTATGGTTTTTGTCAGTGAGAATAGAAAAACGGAACTTTCTCACATTTATGGATGTCAACAGCAATTTATGTATGTTTTATGTTCGTTGTCAGTGAGAATGAAAAAACAGGAACTTTCTCACATTTATGAATGTCAACAGCAATTTATGTTCCTGTTTTATGATTTATTGTCAGTGAGAATGAAAAAACAGGAATTTTCTCACTTAAAAAAACATGAATTTTTCTCACTTTGATGTTGTTTTCTTGGATGGTTATGGATGTTGGTCAATTTATTTGATGTTTTTCATGGATGTCAACAGCAATTCATGTCTGTTTTATGGTTTTTGTCAGTGAGAATGAAAAAAAGGAACTTTCTCACATTTATGGATGTCAACAGCAATTTATGTCTGTTTTATGTCTTTAGGCGAACCTAACCTGAGAAATTGATTTACATAATCGGCGGGGGAATTATTGATTCACGAAGGGGAATTAAGAAACAAACATGGCTTCTTTGATCTTTAGGCTAACCTAACCTGAGAAATTGATTTACATAATCGCTAGGGGAATATATTGATTCACGAAGGGGGAATTAAGAAACATTATGGCTTTCTTTAATCTTAGGTCTGAGGGATAAACGTTCTTTAGGTCAGAGAGAAAAATTAATATTCTATTTTTAAATAGGGCTTCATTGATCTTTACTGTCAGGAGTTAGAAATGACATCACTTGTTATCTTGGAATTATGCGGGAGGCTAAAGAGATAGAAATTCTATTTTTAAATACGGCTTCACTGAGCTTTAAGTCGGAGAGATAAATTGATATTCTAACAAAACCTTAATAGTGTAGCTAGGAACATTTATGAGATGAAGAGATTAACGTAGGAAAGTGTTTCCTAGAAATTTGAAATGTGAAAGCACAGAGATGCCAAAAACAAAAGGAACACGCTGAGATTACTTTTAGGGGATTATTTGGGTAAAACGGTTTTAGACATTTTAGGGAATTATTTCGGCGAAACAGTTAGAGACATTTTAAAAGATGATTTTAGAAAGGGTTTTAGCAGAGGTTTTGAGTGTGGTCGTTATAGTAAACAAGTTCTATTTTAACAGTGTCGTGAGGTCCTCTACCCCAACCCCAAAGGGCCCCGATCGCCCTACCCCGATCCAAAGGGCTCCGATCCCCATACCCCAATCCCGAAGGACCACCACGGTCCCCAAAGGTTCCCCGGGCTCCCACCCGGCCCCCCAGACCCCCAAAGGCCCTCCCTGGGCCCCGTCTTTCGTTGATGTATGTTGTCTGAAACCTATGTTTTGGGGTGTATGGGTTGCTATTTTTGACTTTTCTGAGTTGGATTTCTTAGTCTTTCATAGTTATGTATGTTGTCTGAGACCATATGATTTTGGGATGGTGTATTGCTATTTATTGACATTTTCTGATCTGGTTTCGATGAGCCTTGGTCATAGGTGTGTGTTTGTCAGAAATTATGATTGGGATGTGTAGTTATTGCTATTTGGACTTTTCAGAGCTGGATTTCTTAGCCTTCATAGGTGTGTGTTGTCAGAAAATTATGATTTGGGATGTGTAGTTTGCTATTTAGACTTTTCAGAGCTAGGATTCTTAGTCTCTCATAGGTGTTATGTTGTCTGAAACTTCTAGTTTGGGATGAGTAGTTTGCTATTTCAGACTTTTATGAGCTAGGCTTTCCTAGTATATCGTAGGTGAATGTTGTCAGAAAATTATGATTTGGGATATGTAAATTACTATTTCGGGCTTTTCAGAGCTAGGTTTCTTAGTCTCTCATAGGTGTTTGTTGTCTGAAACCTATAGTTTGGGATGAGTAGTTTGCTATTTTTGACTTTTCTGAGCTAGGTTTCTTAGCCTTTCATAGGTGTGTGTTGTCAAAAACTTATGATTTGGGATATGTAAATTACTATTTTTGACTTTTTCTGAGCTAGATTTCTTAGCCTTTCATAGGTGTTTGTTGTCTGAAACCTATAGTTTGGGATGAGTTAGTTTGCTTTTGGACTTTTCAGAGCTGGATTTCTTAGCCTTTCGTGGGTGTGTGTTGACTGAAACTTATGATTTGGGATATGTAAAATACTATTTCGGGCTTTTCTAAGCTAGATTTCTTAGTCTTTCGTTGGTGTGTTTTGTCTGAAACCTATGATTTGGGATTTGTAGTTTTGCTTTTTGGACTTTTCAGAGCTAGATTCTTAGTCCCTCATAGGTGTTTGTTGTCTGAAACCTATAGTTTGGGATGAGTAGTTTGCTATTTCAGGCTTTTCTGAGCTAAGGTTTCTTTAGTATTTCATAGGTGTGTGTGTTGTCTGAAACTTATGACTTGAGGTGTTTAATTTGCTATTTCAGGCCTTTCTGAGCTAAGGTTTCATAGTATTTCGTAGGTGAATGTTGTCTGAAACTTATGATTTGGGATATGTGTGTAAGTTTTTTGTGTGTGTGTAAGTTTTTTTTGTGTGTGTAAGTTTTTGTGTGTGTGTAAGTTTTTATGTGTGTGTGTAAGTTTTTGTGTGTGTGTGTAAGTTTTTGTGTGTGTGTAAGTTCTTGTGTGTGTGTAAGTTTTTATGTGTGTGTAAGTTTTCGTGTGTGTGTAAGTTTTTATGTGTGTGTAAGTTTTTGTGTTGTGTGTGTGTGTGTAAGTTCTTTTGTGTGTGTGTGTAAGTTTTTGTGTGTGTGTGTGTAAGTTTTTGTGTGTGTGTAAGTTTTTTGTGTGTGTGTGTAAGTTTATGTGTGTGTGTGTGTGTGTAAGTCATTGTGTGTGTGTAAGTTTATGTGTGTGTGAGTTTTTGTGTGTGTGTAAGTTTTTGTGTGTGTGTAAGTTTTTTTGTGTGTGTGTAAGTTTTTGTGTGTGTAGTTTCGTGTGTGTGTGTAAGTTTTTGTGTGTGTGTAAGTTTTTGTGTGTGTGTAAGTTTTTGTGTGTGTGTAAGCTTTTGTGTGTGGGTAAGTTTTTTTTGTGTGTGTGTAAGTTTTTTTGTGTGTGTGTAAGTTTTTTGTGTGTGTGTAAGTTTTTGTGTGTGTGTAAGTTTGTGTGTGTGTGTAAGTTTTTTGTGTGTGTGTAAGTTTTTGTGTGTGCGTGTAAGTTCTTTTGTGTGTGTGTAAGTTTTTGTGTAAATTTTCGTGTGTATGTAAGTTTTTCTGTGTGTGTGTAAGTTTTTTTGTGTGTGTGTGTGTAAGTTTTTGTGTGTGTGTAAGTTTTTATGTGTTGTGTAAGTTTTTGTGTGTGTGTGTGTGTAAGTTTTTGTGTGTGTGGTGTGTGTGTGTAAGATTTTGTGTGTGTTGTGTAAGTTTATGTGTGTTTGTAAGTTTTTGTGTGTGTGTAAGCTTTGTGTGTGTGTGTAAGTTTTTTTTGTGTGTGTAAGTTTTTGTGTGTGTGTAAGTTTTTTTTGTGTGTGTAAGTTTATGTGTGTGTGTAAGTTTTTGTGTGTGTTTAAGTTTTTGTGTGTGTGTGTGTAAGATTTTGTGTGTGTGTGTAAGTTTATGTGTGTGTGTAATTTTTTGTGTGTGTAAGCTTTTGTGTGTGTGTAAGTTTTTTTTTGTGTGTGTAAGTTTTGTGTGTGTGTAAGTTTTTTTTTTGTGTGGGTGTAAGTTTTTGTGTGTGTGTAAGTTTTTGTGTGTGGTGTAAGTTTTTGTGTGTGTGTAAGTTTTTTTTGTGTGTGTAAGTTTTTTTGTGTGTGTAAGTTTTGTGTGTGTGTAAGTTTTTGTGTGTGTGTAAGTTTTGTGGGTGTGTGTAAGTTTATGTGTGTGTGTAAGTTTATGTGTGTGTGTAAGTTTGTGTGTGCGTGTAAGTTTTTGTGTGTGTGTAAGTTTTTGTGTGTGTGTAAGTTTTTTGTGTGTGTAAGTTTTTTGTGTGTGTGTGTAAGCTTTTGTGTGTGTGTGTGTTTTTGTGTGTGTACCCATATCAATTCTATTTTCCTAAAATCATATAAAAATTTCCACTTCAATTCAGATTTTTCTCAAACAGATGAAAGAATTTAAAATACTGTTCTAAATTTTTCATAGAAGATAGAAAAGTTCAAGTTCTCTTCTGAATTTTACCAAAGAACATAATTCAATTCTAATTTCTCCAGAGAAAATAAAAAGCTTCCACTTCAGGTTACAGATATCTATTTACAGATCTGGATATCTCGTAATGTCTAAGGACTGCTAAAAATATTTATTTCTAGCAAAAAATATAGTTTATTCTAAACAAATGATACCCACAAATGGATGCGGGCACGGGGGGTGTGGGTCCCGCATCTCTGATCGACCTAGACTTACGGTGTAATTAGAGAGAGAGAGAGAGAGACAAGGGAACCACAATTAAGGTAGAGCGATGGAGGGGGGGGGTGCTATGCTGATTAGTGACGCTCAAAAACAGCCCCCATTTTAAAAAAAATAGACCAGAAATTAGGACCAATGGGAATACCCCCCTCCGCAAGACATCGCTGTTTACACAACTTTTTTTAGAATTTAAAAACAAAGCTTATTATTATTAAAAATATTGAATGAAACTTTTTTATTTGACTATCTGAAGCTTAGTTTAATGTTTTACTTTGAACAAACTACTTTGTTAATGCATTACTTTTTATAAACAGCAAGTCTAAAGGTATTTAATTATTTAGGTGTTTGAAAACCAGTTCAAAACTAACGATACTGTTTTTTAAAATTAGGTCGACATTGCTCGATAGAATTAAAGGCTGGGAGTTTATATCTTAGTTTGTGTAAGTGGGCTATTTTTTGTGTATAGTTTAATCTAAATAAATGGTAGACAAAAAAGGATTTATAGACACTTAATTTTCAGGACCGGGTATTTCTAGCAAAAAATATAGTTAATTCTAATTAATGGTACGCAAAATGGGGTTTACAGATATCTAATTTACAGATCTGGTTATCTCGTAATGTCTAAGGACTGCTAAAAATAACTATTTCTAGCAGAAAATATAGTTTATTCTAAACAAATGATACCCACAAATGAATGCGGGCTCGGGGGGTGTGGGTCCCACATCACTGATCGGCCTAGACTTACGGTGTAATTAGAGAGAGAGAGAGAGAGAGACAAGGGAACCGCAATTAAGATAGAGCGATGGAGAGGGGGGGTGCTATGCTGATTAGTGACGCTCAAAAACACCCTCATTTTTTTAAAAAAAAAATAGACCAGAAATTAGGACCAATGGGAATACACCCCTCCGCAAGACATCGCTCTTTACACAACTTTTTTTAGAATTTAAAAACAAAGCTTATTATTATTAAAAATATTGAATGAAACTTTTTTATTTGATTATCTGAAGCTTAGTTTAATGTTTTACTTTGAACAAACTACTTTGTTAATGCATTACTTTTTATAAACAGCAAGTCTAAAGGCATTTAATTATTTAGGTGTTTGAAAACCAAGTTCAAAACTAACGATACTGTTTTTTAAAAATTAGGTCCAACGCTTCGACATTGCTCGATAGAATTAAATGCTGGGAGTTTATATCTTAGTTTTTGTAAGTAGGCTATTGTTTGTGTATAGTTTAATCTAAATAAATGGTAGACAAAAAAAATGGATTTATAGACACTTAATTTTCAGGACCGGGTATTTCTAGCAAAAAATATAGTTAATTCTAATTAATGGTACGCAAAATGGGGTTTACAGATATCTATTTACAGATCTGGATATCTTGTAATGTCTAAGGACTGCTAAAAATATTTATTTCTAGCAAAAAATATAGTTTATTCTAAACAAATGATGCCCACAAATGGATGCGGGCTCGGGGGGTGTGGGTCCCGCATCACTGATCGGCCTAGACTTACGGTGTAATTAGAGAGAGAGAGAGAGAGAGAGACAAGAGGACAGGAACCACAATTAAGATAGAGCGATGGAGAGGGGGGGGGGGTTTGGGGGGTGCTATGCTGATTAGTGACGCTCAAAAACACCCCATTTTTTAAAAAAAATAGACCAGAAATTAGGACCAATGGGAATACCCCCTCCGCAAGACATCGCTCTTTACACAACTTTTTTTAGAATTTAAAAACAAAGCTTATTATTATTAAAAATATTGAATGAAACTTTTTTATTTGATTATCTGAAGCTTAGTTTAACGTTTTACTTTGAACAAACTACTTTGTTAATGCATTACTTTTTCTAAACAGCAAGTCTAAAGGCATTTAATTATTTAGGTGTTTGAAAACCAAGTTCAAAACTAACGATACTGTTTAAAAAAATTATGTCCAACGCTTCGACATTGCTCGATAGAATTAAATGCTGGGAGTTTATATCTTAGTTTTTGTAAGTAGGCTATTGTTTGTGTATAGTTTAATCTAAATAAATGGCATACAAAAATGGATTTATAGACACTTAATTTTCAGGGCCGGGTATTTCTAGCAAAAAATATAGTTAATTCTAATTAATGGTACGCAAAATGGGGTTTACAGATACCTAATTTACAGATCTGGCTATTCCAAAATCGTCTCGTTTTTGTAAGAAAATTATAGAAATAAAATATATTTCTCTGGTTCAAATATGTAAAATCCATAGGGGAAAATATAAATTAAAATTTAAACGTACATTAACCATCGAAGGACCGGTGAGTTCATTTGGACTATTCATTACTTTATATATATATATATATATATATATATATATATATATATATATATATCTATATTTCAATATGCACTGAAGTTACAGCCATCAAAACACTAAATAATATGCGGTAATAACGGTATATTTCCTTTCCTTAATCAAATTAATAAATGCTGACCTATAGGATCATGGAAAACAAGTTCATTTTATGTCTTCTTTTCATTTGCATAAGACCCCCAATGACATAAGCCATTCTATGACTTGTTTTTCAGAAATAAAGTTATTTCTATGTGAACAAAGTAACTTCTCATATTTGAAAGTTCTTGTCATAATGTGAATATTTTTCCAAAATCGTCTAATCAATTTTTAGATGGATTTTTTCTTCAACATAATTAAAAGGCACAAAAACTATGTCTTTAGAGATAAAATGGACTCTTCAGCACCGGGGGGATAGGTTTTTAAGTTATGAAATTTATACATAAGCCGATAAAAGTTGGGGTTGAAAAGATTTGTACTCCAACTCGAAACACAACAGTCGAGAGAGGGTTCATTCTAATTGAAAAAGATTCTAGTGACCCTTTTAAGTAACAAAAAATAATTGGAAGGGCAACTAGGTCCCCCTCCCGCATCACCTTTTTCCAAAATCGTCTAATGGGAGCCACGGAGCCGAAGGCCGACCACGGACGGGACCCACACCACCCGGGATCACAGACTGAAGGCCCACCGCAGGTGGGACCCCCCACCCCCCGGAGTCATAGGCTGAAGGCCCACGATGGTGGGACCCCCCACCCTCGGGGTCACAGGCCAAAGGCCAACCACGGAACAGGATCCCCAGGGGTCACAGGCCGAAGGCCGGCTGCAAACGATCGGAGCCCCAGTGGGACCCCCACCCCCCGGAGTCATAGGCTGAAGGTCCACTGATGGTGGGACCCCCCACCCTCGGGGTCACAGGCCAAAGGCCAACCACGGAACGGGATCCCCCAGGGGTCACAGGCCGAAGGCCGGCTGCAAACGATCGGAGCCCCACATCCCCAGGTTAGATTAGGTTAACTAACATTTCTAGGGTTAGCAACTTAGGTTAGGTTACATTAGGTTAAGTGAGGCCTCACTTAACCTAATGTAACATGGGCCATAGAGAGGGGGGGGGCATACTATTGAAATACTAGCCCTAACCTAATCTAACCTAACTAACTGCTATTCCTAGACCTAACCTAACCTAATCTAACCTAACCTAACCTCACAAATATAGCTCTTAATATGGCTTTTCAGTGGAGGATTTTAAAATCCTCTGGAAAATTGAGTTTGGGGGGAGGGGGGGGGTGGGGGGATTTCAAGAGCGAGGGTAACCTAACCTAAGTTCCTGTTATCCTAGACCTAACCTAACCTAACCTCACAAATATAGCTCTTAATATGGCTTTTCAGTGTGTTTTCCAACGAAAATATTTAAATGCGATGTAAATCTTTAGGGACTAGTATTTTCAATAGTATGCCCCCCCCCTCTCTATGAGCCCATGTTACATTAGGTTAAGTGAGGCCTCACTTAACCTAATGTAACCTAACCTAAGTTGCTAACCCTAGAAATGTTAGTTAACCTAATCTAACCTGGGGATGTGGGGCTCCGATCGTTTGCAGCCGGCCTTCGGCCTGTGACCCCTGGGGATCCCGTTCCGTGGTTGGCCTTTGGCCTGTGACCCCGAGGGTGGGGGGGTCCCACCATCGGTGGACCTTCAGCCTATGACTCCGGGGGGTGGAGGGTCCCACTGGGGCTCCGATCGTTTGCAGCCGGCCTTCGGCCTGTGACCCCTGGGGGATCCTGTTCCGTGGTTGGCCTTTGGCCTGTGACCCCGAGGGTGGGGGGTCCCGCCATCGGTGGGCCTTCAGCCTATGACTCCGGGGGGTGGGGGGTCCCACCTGCGGTGGGCCTTCAGTCTGTGATCCCGGGTGGTGTGGGTCCCGTCCGTGGTTGGCCTTCGGCTCCGTGGCTCCCATTAGACGATTTTGGAAAAAGGTGATGCGGGAGGGGGACCTAGTTGCCCTTCCAATTATTTTTTGTTACTTAAAAGGGTCACTAGAATCTTTTTCAATTAGAATGAACCCTCTCTCGACTGTTGTGTTTCGAGTTGGAGTACAAATCTTTTCAACCCCAACTTTTATCGGCTTATGTATAAATTTCATAACTTAAAAACCTATCCCCCCGGTGCTGAAGAGTCCATTTTATCTCTAAAGACATAGTTATTGTGCCTTTTAATTATGTTGAAGAAAAAATCCATCTAAAAATTGATTAGACGATTTTGGAAAAATATTCACAT
>CM051257.1:42436104-42471104 GCA_027921565.1 Artemia sinica
AAAGTCCAAATAGCAAACAACACATCCCAAATCATAATTTTCTGACAACACACACCTATGAAAGGCTAAGAAATCCAGTTCAGAAAAGTCAAAATAGCAAACCACCCATCTCAAATCATAGGTTTCAGACAACACATACCTATGAAAGACTAAGAAATCCAACTCAGAAAAGTCAAAAATAGCAACCCATACACCCCAAAACATAGGTTTCAGACAACATACATCAACAAAAGACGGGGCCCAGGGAGGGCCTTTGGGGGTCTGGGGGGCCGGGTGGGAGCCCGGGGAACCTTTGGGGACCGGAGGGTTCCTTCGGGATTGGGGTATGGGGATCGGAGCCCTTTGGATCGGGGTAGGGTGATCGGGGCCCTTTGGGGTTGGGGTAGAGGACCTCACGACACTGTTCAAATAGAACTTGTTTACTATAACGACCACACTCAAAACCTCTTCTAAAACCCCTTCTAAAATCATCTTTTAAAATGTCTCTAACTGTTTCGCCGAAATAATTCCCTAAATGTCTAAAACCGTTTCACCCAAATAATCCCCTAAAAGTAATCTCAGCGTGTTCCTTTTGTTTTTGGCATCTCTGTGCTTTCACATTTCAAATTTCTAGGAAACCCTTTCCTACGTTAATCTCTTCATCTCATAAATGTTCCTAGCTACACTATTAAGGTTTTGTTAGAATATCAATTTATCTCTCCGACTTAAAGCTCAGTGAAGCCGTATTTAAAAATAGAATTTCTATCTCTTTAGCCTCCCGCATAATTCCAAGATAACAAGTGATGTCATTTCTAACTCCTGACAGTAAAGATCAATGAAGCCCTATTTAAAAATAGAATATTAATTTTTCTCTCTGACCTAAAGAACGTTTATCCCTCAGACCTAAGATTAAAGAAGCCATAATGTTTCTTAATTCCCCCTTCGTGAATCAATACATTCCCCTAGCGATTATGTAAATCAATTTCTCAGGTTAGGTTAGCCTAAAGATCAAAGAAGCCATGTTTGTTTCTTAATTCCCCTTCGTGAATCAATAATTCCCCCGCCGATTATGTAAATCAATTTCTCAGGTTAGGTTCGCCTAAAGACATAAAACAGACATAAATTGCTGTTAACATCCATAAATGTGAGAAAGTTCCTGTTTTTTCATTCTCACTGACAAAAACCATAAAACAGACATGAATTGCTGTTGACATCCATGAAAAACATCAAATAAATTGACCAACACCCATAACCATCCAAGAAAACAACCATCAAAGTGAGAAAATTCATGTTTTTTTAAGTGAGAAAATTCCTGTTTTTTCATTCTCACTGACAATGAATCATAAAACAGGAACATAAATTGCTGTTGACATTCATAAATGTGAGAAAGTTCCTGTTTTTTCATTCTCACTGACAACGAACATAAAACATACATAAATTGCTGTTGACATCCATAAATGTGAGAAAGTTCCTGTTTTTCTATTCTCACTGACAAAAACCATAAAACAGACATGAATTGCTGTTGACATCCATAAATGTGAGAAAGTTCCTGTTTTTTCATTCTCACTGACAAAAACCATAAAACAGGCATGAATTGCTGTTGACATCAATGAAAAACATCAAATAAATTGACCAAAACACATAACCATCCAAGAAAACATCCATAAATGTGAGAAAATTCGTGTTTTTTTAAGTGAGAAAATTCCTGTTTTTTCATTCTCACTGACAAAAACCATAAACCACGTGTTCTCCCTAGGGAGGCTATGCCCATATTAGGTGTTAAAAAAAAGTTGTAGGTGGCAGCAGGGGTGCGTGATCGGAGTCAATAAGGCCATTCTACTACTGCCTATGATAAAGCAACAATCCATTTTAGGATTTTGCTTTATTTTTTTACGTTAAATTTGGTTGCACTTCTGTGCAATGGCTCAATTCAATGACTGGCTCTCGTTTTGGTTCTGAAAAGGACATGTCATGATTAGTTAGTACAAAAGTTCGAGGTAAAGCCATGTTGATAGCATTGGGACTATAGACTAGCTTTAGAATTTGTATCATAGCTTGAAATTCACTGTTGTATAGAGAAATAATCGGATTTCCAGAGTTCATATTATGTCTTATTTGATCCTCATTTCAAGTAATATTATATTGTTTCTTACAATTTAAGACTGTATATCACCCACTATTGGTATTATAGCTAACAAGACCAAAATGCTACTTGATAAATCAATCCAATATTTCTTTATGCTGTTCAATTACTTCGGGGTTGTTAAAAAAACATTTAGTCTAACGCTTATGTTTTTAAGATAATTCTAATTGTATACTGAAAATTACTGATGTCACAACTGGTGTAAAACTATGAAAAGCTTTATAGATTCGTCTATTGTTCTCAGGCTACATACTCATTTTTGACTCTTAAACCAATATTCCTGTTTTTTATACTTGTCTTTTGTGTTTTCAGTAAAGCGCTAGTTTTTCTATAATCATAAAAGCATAGGGAAACATAATTAGTTGGTTTATTTGTAATAATTTTACTGATAACTTGTTGAAGGAATCTGGTTTATCTTCCCTTTAGTTTAGGGTAGATTGCGACACATGTGGTAAAGATTAAGGTGTGATATTCGGAATTTAATTCTTAGAATTTGAGTGAGAGTGAAATTATTCCGGGGGGAGGGCTAGTGCTATTTATTTATTTGTATTTAAATCGGTTGAAGGTTTGGCTTTCAGTGTTATTTGAAGGTTGGTTAAGGATGCTTGAAATAATTTTTCTGGGTATATATTTTTATTTTTTAGATATTTTGAATTTTGTTTATGTTTATTCCATAGGTGTCACTACATAGGGGTATGCCAGATTATGGCATGGCGCGCTGATATTGCCTGGGTAATGAAATTTAAGCGCCGAAACCCATTTAGGCAATGAGTTTTCATCTGATGAGCCCCGATATGTGGTGATCACCTTAGGAATATAATGTTTTTGTAGATTTAAGGTGTTATAGCTTGGTTTCGGAACATTGACGTATACTTATTGATGCTGATTTTGCTATATTTTGGACTTGATTTTCGGATTGTCGGATTGGATATACTGTTTTGTCCTGGGGAACTGGATGGATGAGTAGGGTCTAGAGCTTGTTCAAGTGCTCATTTATTTCAGTTACTAAAGTAGGAAGACAGTTTTTTTTTTTTTTTTTTAGCCAAGTAATTACCGTAGTAAATTATATGATTTCAGGTTGGATCTAGTGCTGGTGGAAGAATTTTTTAAAATTTTCCCCGACAGACCTTAACCCTGATCCAGGTTTTAACCTGAGACGGTTAATTATTTTGGGAAGTCATTTAATTTTGGTTTGGGGTTGTTTTTTGGTGTTATGGTTAATGGAATTATGCTTGATTTTTGGATATGATTTGGATTTTGTTTTGTTTGTCGTTTTGGTTTTTTACCTTGTTTTTAATGATAAATTCGAATACTAGTAAGATTCAAAGCGGTCTACCGGATATTAGTAGGTGTACTGGTCGTTGTTTTCTTTGCCGAGACTATTTCACCCCTAGGGCTATTGTACAAAGCACTTTGTATAATAAAAAGTTTCAATGTTTATTTCGGGGTAGGGTAAATTGTAAGACAAGTAATATCATTTATCTGTTGGAATGTAAAATTTGTGGCTTACAATATGTGGGGGAAAGTATTAATAACATATATGAGAGATTTTCGGGGCACAAAAGCACAATTAAGGGTAAAAAAAACGAATAGCTATCTTGTAAAACATTGTAATAATGGTACCTGTTCTTTAACTAATTTAACTATTACGATTTTAGAAAATTTGGAATTATGTAATCTAACTAAAGAAGAGAAAAATATAAATTTACGTAAACGTGAAGACTATTGGATCCACACCCTCGGTACTGCTTATCCTTTCGGGTTGAATGATCGAGTGGCTAAATATGGAGACATGCCTAATGTTGTTGTTAACTGCATAAATGGTTTAATGGATCATCCTTCTTTTAATCATCCCGTTAAACGTAAAAATCGATCAAGAGGGCATAGGAAAAATAATAGAAAAAAGAATATATATTTAGATATCTATTTGAAGGATTTGTGCAAACTATTTGAGTCTAATGGTATGGCTAGTATAATAAAATGTTTAAATAAGTTATCAAAAAATAATTTAATAAAATTATTTTGGAATATAAATAATAAAACACCATGTAACTCAAAAATTAAACTGATTTATGATACAGTATGTATTCTAGCTAGAACTAAATGTATTTCAAATGATAAAAAGTCTGATAAGAATGTTAATAAGGAGAAGAGATTATATTTACCTATAACTTTTATAGGTAAACAAATAGAGGATATAAATTTACCTGGAATTTTAAACCAGGCTGATGTGAAACAGGCCCTTCCTAGTAATTTAAAGTATAAGAATAATCCGATCATAACATATAAATTTTCAAAAACGATAGGACAAATGATTTTTAATTATAATTTAATACTTAAGAATTTTGACACGGATAGTAATTGGAAACCTATTTGCAAGTGTGACCAATTGTTATCATTTGTTAATCCAACTTACGAACATATTATTACAGGTGATTTAACAATAATAAAGCAAATTGAATTGCAGAATATAATGAAAATGGGGGCTAAATTCCGTCTTTCAAATCATCTAAAACCCTCGAATCTGCTTAGGGGGTTAAATAATAATCTAGAAATATTTATTGATAATTGGTGCAAAAAAGAGAAAATTAATAAAAATAGTTTTCAAAGTTGGAAAAATTTAATTATTAATAAGGCTAGAAATAAGGTATATAAGAGGGCAAATAAGCATGATAATGATGTAGTTTTTTATAATTATAAGATAAAACAAGCGATTGATAATATAAAGAGGGGTTTTGTAATTGTACCCATTGATAAAGCGAATAATAATTTTGCAATAATTTGTCAGAAGCTTTATTGTGATGTTTTAACAAAGGAGCTTAGTACAACAAATACATATAAAAAGGTTCAAGATGTTAATAATAGTCTATTGATTGGAATAGAGGATATACTTTTTAAAAAATTTAATATTAAGGTTAATGATAATGATAAAAATTTTCCGTTTTTATATTGGACGGCAAAATTTCGTAAAAATCCCCCGAAACCACGCTTTATTGCGGTTGCAGCAAGGTGCCCGACCAGAGTTGCGGCCACTGACCTTTCGTGTATTTTAGGAGAAATTAAAAATAAATTTGAGGTATATTGCTCGGGAATTAAAAAATTTTCTAAGTTTAATCCATACTGGAGTGTTAATAATTCGCTGCAAGTAATAGACTCTCTTGCTTTAGTTTCAGCCAAAAGAGTGGACTCGTTTGATTTCACTACATTATATACAAATTTACCCATTAATTTAGTATTTATAAATTTAAAAAAGATTATTAAGAAAGCTTTTCTTTTGTCTAATTTGCCGTTTTTAAAAATTGATACGTATAATAAGAAGGCGAGATGGACTAATTATTTTAATAGTACCACTAGCTCAAGATGTTATAGCCTAGATATGATTTTTGATCTACTAGAATTTGTTCTATTTAATACGTATATAAAATTTAATGGTAATCTATATAATCAAAGTAATGGAATTCCTATGGGGGGTAATGCCAGTCCAGTTATAGCGGACCTATTTTTAAATTATTTAGAATATGATTATATGATGGATAAAAAGAATCCAAGTAACATAAAGTATTTGCTCTCAAATAATAAAAGATATTTAGATGACCTTCTGGTGATAAATTGTTCAAATTTTTTAGAGATTTCAAGTAAAATATATCCACCAGAGTTAAAGCTGGAATCCAGTAATGGAAATGGCAAATATGACCATTTTCTAGATTTAGAGATTAATGTGGCACCTAATAATACAATAATTTTTAAAATATATAATAAAACAGACGATTTTAATTTTGAAATAGTCAATTTTCCATTTCCAAAAAGTAATATTCATTCGAATATAACATATTCATCGTATTTTTCCCAACTATTTAGATATGCAAGAATTTGTACTAATTACATCGATTTTAGAAATAGATGTATGTTACTTAGCAAGAAGCTAATCGTAAGAGGTTTTTCCGCCAATAAACTTGCTTGGCAATTTAAAAAGCTTTGTTTTAAGTATAATCAGCTTTTACAAAAGTATAATAAAAGTTATCAAGATATCTTGAATGATATTTTACGGTAACTTGTTGAAGGAATCTGGTTTATCTTCCCTTTAGTTTAGGGTAGATTGCGACACATGTGGTAAAGATTAAGGTGTGATATTCGGAATTTAATTCTTAGAATTTGAGTGAGAGTGAAATTGTTCCGGGGGGAGGGCTAGTGCTATTTATTTATTTGTATTTAAATCGGCTGAAGGTTTGGCTTTCAGTGTTATTTGAAGGTTGGTTAAGGATGCTTGAAATAATTTTTCTGGGGTATATATTTTTATTTTTTAGATATTTTGAATTTTGTTTATGTTTATTCCATAGGTGTCACTACATAGGGGTATGCCAGATTATGGCATGGCGCGCTCATATTGCCTGGGTAATGAAATTTAAGCGCCGAAACCCATTTAGGCAATGAGTTTTCATCTGATGAGCCCCGATATGTGGTGATCACCTTAGGAATATAATGTTTTTGTAGATTTAAGGTGTTATAGCTTGGTTTCGGAACATTGACGTATACTTATTGATGCTGATTTTGCTATATTTTGGACTTGATTTTCGGATTGTCGGATTGGATATACTGTTTTGTCCTGGGGAACTGGATGGATAGTAGGGTCTAGACCTTGTTCAAGTGCTCATTTATTTCAGTTACTAAAGTAGGAAGACAGTTTTTTTTTTTTTTTTTTTTTTTTTTTTTTTTTTTTTTTTTTTTTTTTTTTTTTTTTTTTTTAGCCAAGTAATTACCGTAGTACATTATATGTTAAATAGGCAGTGAAGCAATAATTTTTGCCTGTTTTAAGTTTCAACTTCGCTCTTTACTTCCCTCGGGAAAACTTTGTTTTTTTTTAGATTAACACTATTAGGGCTACGAGTCCATCAGGTGGAAGGGTGCTAAGCAGTGTCAGGTGACGACTATTATGTTAAAAAGCAGCATAAATAAGGAGCCTAATGGTACTACTTTTACTGTAGTAAGATGTTGTTGTTTCTTTCAAAAGAGCCGTAACTTTTCGCTATTACCATACTTTTCTTTGAGGACATGAATTGTAACGAACTTAAGTTCAAAGTACAACAATGAAAGCCAGAAATAGAATTATGTATCAGCATATAATTTTCCTTACCAGCCAGTCATGATCGCCGTACTGCTCCAAGTTTTGCCTTAATTTGTCGAGAAGATATATGTGTAGAGGAACCCTTGGAATAGTAGATTCATCTTTTTTATGTGGTGCTCTGACAATATTATTCACAACCCAATCCATTTTGGCAATAATAATGACGCCGGTTAATCCTACACTGCAAAACCAGAACACTAAGAACGTCAGAAGTTCTGTTTACTACTTCAAGAAAAGTTGCCTTCCTTATCATTGCGAAACAAAACAAAGGGGAACTACTGAATCTAGATATTACAAAACATTTCTTAAAAACAATTCTGTTGAGTACTTCAGCATCATGTGAGAATATTCGGAGCAAGTTGAGTGTTACCCGGCAAAAAAGGGCTATATAATGTAAACCACAGCTAGCTTTAATACTGTTTTGTGAAATCATCCCAAATGTCGACTGAAAAGCTAAATTATTTCAAAAATTACTGTGACTCTATGGTTCGTATAATCTTTTTGCAGTAAACTGGCCTTAATAATTGAGCCTCAGGTATGATTCTGCAAGGTTTTCCAAAACGCCATTTAAGAAATTACTGACTTACAAAATAAAGAAAAGAATAAAATTTACTGGACCTCTGAAACCCATGACGGTATCAGTTAGAATTTGGCTTCAAAAACTGTTAGTCAGAAACACTCCACTAGAAACCTGGATTCACTTGCTAAGTCTAGTTAATTCATGCCACTTCGCGAATGTTAGTCTGGAAGTTTTCTGCTCGTGGTAAATATTAGAGGAAAGCTTTCCAAACTTTCCTAGTCAACCTGCAATTATCACCCTTATAACTCGAAGCAAGAACTTATTAGGTAAGGGATTTTTTATGACAGTTATAACATGTTATCATTGGCAGGAAAACGGAAGCCCTAGACAAGATCAATCGATTAAGAGGGGGAGTAAGTCCTCTTAACCGCTTCCCCTCATCGCCCACTCCCGGTGTTCAAGACGGGTCAAAATTTACAAAATCCCCAAAATACAAAGGCCAGTGAAAATGAAACTTATTTGTTTGAATTAGCTGAGTGAAAATTTACACAACCACGTATATCTTAAAACTAGGAAAAACGGAAATATAATTTTCAAACAGTTTGTGGCAACGAAATATAAGTAAGGAGTGACTCGGCCTATTAGTGACCAAAACACTAAAAAAGAACCTTCGATGACACAAGAATTGACTTTTCATGGTGGTTCCAAAAATATACGAGTCACTAAGTTTAATATTACCCATCCAAAACTATGAGCCATATACGATTTACTTGGCTTTTAAAAAGACGAGAAACACCCATACAAAGTCAAGCAATATTACTGAATATCACAGAATTAGAGTCTGCATATTAAAGAAGCCATACTGTAGAGTTTTCAAGTTCCTATCTACAAAAATGTTGAATTCTATATTTTTCACCAGGAGAAAGATGGCAGATGCGTGTTATATGTTGTTTTTTCCAATGGACGATCGCTTCGAACAAATGGTCCTAGAAGATCGGTGGAGGGTTCATTTGAACGGAAATCAAAATATATAGTGATCTTTTCGAATAGCCAAAAAGATTGGAAGATGACTTTCACTTTGATGCAGGGGGACGGAGGCTAATTTTCTGGCATGGTTTAGAAACAGTCAGAAATTAAACTTAAAAATCAAGTTTTTTAACTGAAAGTAAGGAAACATAAAAACATAAAACAAACAGAAATTACTCAGTATATGAGGGGGTTGCCTGTTTCTTCACCCTCGCTCTTTCCGCTAAAGTTTGACTTTTTTCCCCATTGTTTAAGAAAGACTGCTCAAACACACGGTTCATTGAACTTGAATGAGAAGCATGTTAAAAACAAACTTTGACTTTAGCGTAAATAGCAAGGGTTGACAAAGGGGCAGCCCCTGGATGGACAATCGTATGAATGAAAGAAAAATTGTTTAGGAAAAAGGTAGATAAAATGTACTAGGTGAGAAAAAATTATGTATGTGAGGAATTATAAAAGTGGAAAACTATGGTACGTCGAGTAAGAGGTAATATAGATAGGTAGTAAAGTGAAGGAATAATAGAGAAATAGGGACAAATTAGATTACAAATAAGCAAGGAGTCGTAGATAAAAAAAAGAAGAAAAAACAGGATTGATTTTTTTTTTCTTTCAGGAGTACGAAAAGGAAACAATAACCGGTTTGATTCTATCAATTGCGTGAAGTATCACCAACCTATTATTAAGAAAATGAAAAAGAAGAGAAAATGCAGAAAGGAGGGCTAAATACCGCTGGATAAAAGAAAGAAAAGAACAAGAATTTAAAATATGCATTAGAAAATGATTTTGTATTTTTTCAATATTATAGTCGACTTTTGATAAAAAAAAATGGTGGAGCAGCCCCCTTATATACGGAATAATTTCGGTTCGTTTTAAGTATAAACGCTGCTCCTTATTTCCGTTGAAAAAACTTGCTTTTTCATTCAAATAATAAAAAACACCTACAGAAGCAATTATGATGTTTTTGGCAATAGTGGCTACCAAATTAAAAAGAAAAAAAAAACAAGTGTGGATGAAAAATAGCAAAAAAAGGGCTAAAACACATCAAACCTAATACCGTAACGCAATGTAACTTTCTTTTGAAGATGTAATTGTCTCTGGGAATCAAAAATTATCAATCATAATTGTCTCTAAACTACATAATTAGTTTAGCTAATCTATTTTGGCGGTTCAATATGACAAACACTGACGAAAATGTGGTTCTGCCCTGAAAACTTCGTAATTTTAAAACAACGAACAGAAATATCTTAGAAAATCCCGGTTTTTAAGTAAGAACTAATCTATTCCAGAGTACTAGTTGTGGTAGTAGCACTCATAAGAGTAGTAGCCGTGGCAACAAGTTGCAGTAGTAGTAGTCTCAATAGCGTGGAATTGAGAGATAAGTCTTGGGTGTAGGAGTTGAGGTAGAATTAGTCTGTGGACTGGATCGCGGTAATGGTCTCGGGGTAATGCAGTAACAACAGCAGCAATCGCGGTTAGAGTTGCAGCAATGGGAGTAGGTTTGGATGCTTACCGTACAGATAAATTGCCGGTTTTGTAGGTTAAATTCTATCTACAAGGTTTAATTTTTGTTTATCTTACATCGTTTATTAACTTGTGATACAACTAATTTATATTGTAACTAGTTAACTATTTAAGATGATTCTCTGAATAAAAGCGAATAAGAACGAAGAAAAACTAACCTTTACTAGGGGTGGCGTTCGCGAGCCCACAGTCCCTACTTTCAGCACTTCAAGTATACTGAAACCGTTGCACAATTCTGGTTTCAACAGCTGAAAAATTCACTTTTTCTAAAGAAGCAGTGGTGGTACCTTCTTTTTTCTAAAGAAGTCACGCTAGGAGTAGTAGTGACAGAAACAGTGTGAATAGATGCTTTTTTGCAAATAGAAATTTTTCTTTTGTGGGTTGCATGCTTTCTGAGAAGCTAAATTTTTTCGAGTTTCAAATCCTAATTTAATTTTATATTGCAAATAAGTGTTAAAGATTAAAATTTACTTATTTAGAAAGATTTTTTTAATAATTTGATCCACAAAAGGTATAACGGTCTATCAATACGAATTTGTGGATTTGGGGAGAGCTCAGACCTTTAGGAATTACTTCAAGCAGACAGAAAATCCCGTGTTACTTTGATTTTAACAAGAGAGAGAGAGAGGGAGAGAGAGAGAGAGAGAGAGGGAGAGAAGGTTTTATTGACAAAACATATAAACTTACATTATTGCTACCTCCGACCTGCTTTCCGTTTACCCCAAGACGGTTACTCGCAAAGGATAATCTTCGGCAATCTGTCATCCTCTATCAGCACAACTTACACAACATAACACCTGTTTGCCATTTAAAAGAGGGTTGCGGTCGTATTGCAGGGGCGTTTCCTCCCAAATGTAAACATTTACGTAACAAACATAGGCGGGCTCCCATGGAAGCAGGGCTTTCATAGGAGTCCTGCAATGACGCTTCCAGAAATCAGGGCTGCCATGGAAACTACGGAAAGGGCTGTCACGGGGGTATTATGACAATACTACTGACCGTATTTCAAACCCATTTTCTATGGCTATAATGAAAGAAACATCTCAACACTAACAGATTTCCTCTTCGGAGTAACATTTTTCGTCACTGACAACACGTTTTCTGCTTGAACTCGCAAGTTTTCCAACAAAGATACCGAATTTCTCTTAGAAGTAAAAATTTTTCGTTATGATGAAAACTTATCTGCTAGAAGTAACAATCTTTCTGTCAAACATACACAATTTTTCTTAGAAGTAACAATTTTTCGTTATGATGGCAAGTTTTCTGCCAGAAATAGCAAGTTTACCTTAACACTAAAAAATTTTCCCTTCGAAGTATTAACTTTTTTATTTAATACTAACAAACTTTTACTTATACACTCAAATTTCTCTTAGAAAGTAACATTGTGTCATCAGTGATAACACGTTTTCTGCTTGAACTAGCAAGTTTTCTGTCAAAGATAACAATTTTTTTTCTTAGAAGTAACAATTTTTCGTTATGATAACAAGCGTTCTACCAGAATAAGCAAGTTTTCCTTAACACTAACAAATCTTCTCTTCAAATCAGCAACTTTACCCCTTAATACTAACAAACTTTTACTTCACACACTCAAATTCTCTAGAGGTAACAGTTTTATTTCTTAGGAGTAACAAATTTATTCTACTAGCACCAGGTTTTTCGTCAAAGCAAGCAAATTTCTCATAGAAGTAACAATTTTTAGTTATGATGTCAAGTTATCTGTTAGAAGTAACAAGCTTTCTGTCAAACATACAAATTTTTCTTAGAAGTAACAATTTTTCGTTATGATAATAAATTTTCTGCCAGAAGTAGTAAGTTCTCCTTAACACTAACAAATCTTCTCTTCGAAGCAACAACTTTTTCCCTTAATACTAACAAACTTTTATTTAACACAGTCAAATTTCTCTCAGAAATAAAATGTTTCGTCAGTAATGAAACATTTCCTGTTCGAACTAGCAAGTTTTCTGTCAAAGATACCGAATTTTTCATAGAAGTAACAATTTTTTGATTTTCATAACAAATTTTCTGTCAGAAGTAGCAAGTATTCCTTAACACTAACAAATTGTCTCATCAAAGTAACAACATTCTTCCTTACTACTAACAAACTTTTACTTAACACTAACAGATTTTCTCTTCGAAGCATCAACTTTTTTCTACGATACTAACATACTTTTACTTAACACGCTCAAATTTCCCTAAGAAATAACATCTTTGTCAGTGATAACACGTTTTCTGTTCGAACTAGAAAGTTTTCTGTCAAAGATACCAAATTTTTCTTAGAAGTAACAATTTTTTTATTATGATAACAACTTTTCTGTCGGAAGTAGCAAGTTTTTCCTTAGCATTAACAAATCTTTTCTTCGAAGTAGAACATTCTTCCTTAATACTAACAAACTTTTATTTAACTATAACGGATTTTTCTTCGAAGCATCAATTTTTTCCCTTAATACTAACAACCTTCTACTTAACACTAACAGATTTTCTCTTCGAAGTAACATTTTTCGTCTCTGATAACACGTTTTCTGCTTGAACTAGCATGTTTTCCACCAAAGATACCAAATTTCTCTTAAGGTAACAATTTTTCGTTATGATGACAACTTATCTGCTAGAAGTAACAAGGTTTCTGTCAAACATACACAATTTCTATTAGAAGTAAAAATTTTTCGTTATGATGACAAATTATCTGCTAGACGTAACAAACTTTCTGTCAACCATACACAATTTTTCTTAGAAGTGACAATTTTTCGTTATGATAACAAGTTTTCTTCCAGAAGTAGCAAGTTTTATTAACACTAATAAATTTTCCCTTTGAAGCATCAACTTTTTTCATTAATACTAACAAATTTTTACTTAAACACTCAAACTTCTCTTAGAAGTAATATTTTTCATCAGTGATAACACGTTTTCTGCTTGAACTAGCAAGTTTTCGGTCAAAGATACAAATTTTTTTCTTAAAAGTAAAAATTTTTCGTTATGATATAAAGTTTTCTGCCAGAAGTAGCAAGTTTTCCTTAACACTAACAAATCTTCTCTTAAAAGCAACAACTTTTCCCCTTAATACTAACAAACTTTTACTTATCACACTAAAAATTTTTTTTGAGGTAACAGTTTTTTTCTTAGGAGTAACAAATTTCTTCTAATAGCACAAGGTGTTTCGTCAAAGCTAGCAAATTTCTCATAGAAGTAACAATTTTTCGTTATGATTTCAAGTTCTCTGTTAGAAGTAATAAGCTTTCTGTCAAACATAAGCAATTTTTCTTAGAAGTAACAATTTTTCGTTATGATAACAATTTTCTGCCTGGAGTAGCAAGTTCTCCTTAACACTAATAAATCTTCTCTTCAAAGCAACAACTTTTCCCCTTAATACTAACAAACTTTTACTTAAAACACTCAATTTTTTTTAGAGGTAACAGTTTTTTCTTAGGAGTAACAAATTACTTCTAGGAGCACCAGCTTTTTTGTCAAAGCTAGCAAATTTCTCATAGAAGTAACAATTTTTCGTTATGATGTCAAGTTATCTTTTAGAAGTAACAAGCTTTCTGTCAAACATACACAATTTTTCTTAGAAGTAAAAATTTTTCGTTATGATCACAAATTTTCTGCCAAAAGTAGCAAGTTCTCCTTAACACTAATAAATCTTCTCTTCGAAGCAACAACTTCTTCCCTTAATACTAACAAACTTTTACTTAACACACTCAAATTTTTCTAAGTTCATTTTGGAATTTTCTTGTTGAAATGTAACACTTGATTTATTTTTTCTAGTGTTATTTCATGATTTACCTTGCCATTGATAAACTCTGCTGATGTTTTAAAGTTCATTTTAGAATTTTTCGTTGAATTCTAAGACTTGAAATATTTCGTAGTGGTTTACTATGTCAGTGCTACATTCTGTTAATGTTTCAAATTTCATTTCAGGATTATTTTTCGTTGAAATCTAAGACTTGGAACATTTTAGTAGTAATTTACCATGTCACTGCTACATTCTGTAGATTTTTCAAAGTTCAGTTTGAGATTTTTTTGTTGAAATTTAAGACTTGGTATATTTTTGCAGTGGTTTACCTTGTCAGAAGTAGCAAGTTATCCTTAAAACTAACAAATCTTCTCATCGTAGTAACAACCTTTCCCTCAAAACTAGCAAACTTTTACTTAACATACTCAAATTTCTCTCAGAAGTAATAAAATTCATCTAATAGCACCAAGTTTTTCTACGTTTAAGTTAGGTTCATCTAACTTAGGTTATCATGAGCGCTCATAATAACCTAAGTTAGATGAACCTAACTTAAACGTAGAAAAACTTGGTGCTATTAGAACAATTTTGTTACTTGAAGAGAAATTTGAGTGTGTTAAGTAAAAGTTTGTTAGTAATGAGGGAAAGGTTGTTACTACGAAGAGAAGATTTGTTAGTGTTAAGATTAACTTGCTACTTCTGACAAGATAAGCCACTGCAAAAACATTCAAAGTCTTACATTTCAACAAAAAAAATCCTGAAATGAACTTTGAAGCAACAACAGAATGTAGCATTGACATGATAAACTATTACGAAATATTTCAAGTCTTACAATTCAACGAACAAATTCTAAAATGAACTTTCAAACATCAGTAGAGTTTATCAATGACAAGGAAATTAATGAAACAACACTAGAAAAAATATTTGAAGTCCTACGTTTCAACGAGAAAATTCCAAAATGAACTTAGAAAAATTTGAGTTTGTTAAGTAAAAGTTTGTTAGTATTAAGGGAAAAAGTTGTTACTTTGAAGAGAAGATCTATTAGTGTTAAGGAGAACTTGCTACTTCTCGCAGAAAATTTGATATCTTAACAAAAAGTTGTTACTTCTAAGAAAAAGTGTCTATGTTTGACAGAAAGCATGTTACTTCTAACAGATAACTTGACATCATAACGAAAAATTGTTACTTCTATGAGAAATTTGCTAGCTTTGACGAAAAACCTGCTGCTATTAGAAGAAATTTGCTACTCACAAGAAAAAAAACTGTTACCTATAAAAAAATTTTAGTGTGATAAGTAAAAGTTTGTTAGTATTAAGGGGAAAAGTTGTTGCTTTTAAGAGAAGATTTTTTAGTGTTAAGGAAAACTTACTACTTCTGGCAGAAAACATGTAATCATAACGAAAAATTGTTACTTCTAAGAAAAAAACTGGTATATTTGACAGACAACTTGCTAGTTCATGAAGAAAACGTAATATCACTGATGAAAAATGTTACTTCTAAGAGAAATTTGAGTGTTTAAGTAAAATGTTGTTAGTTTTAAGGAAAAAAGTTGATACTTAAAAGGGAAAATGGAAGAAGTTGATGCTTTGAAGACGAAATCTGTTAGCGTTAAGTAAAAATTTGTTAGTATTTAAGGAAGAATGTTGTTACTTCGAAGAGAAGATTTGTTAGTGTTAAGGAAAAACTTGCTACTTCTGACAGAAAAGTTGTTATCATAATCAAAAAATTGTTACTTCAAAGAATACATGTTATCACTGACGAAAAATGTTATTTCTAGGAGAAGTTTGAGTGTGTTAAGTAAAAGTTTGTTAGTATTAAGGGAAAAAATTTATGCTTCGAAGAGAACATTTGTTAGTGTTAAGGAGAACTTGCTACTTCTGGCATAAAATTTCTTTTCATAACGAAAAATTATTACTTCTAAGAAAAATTGTGTATGTTTCACAGAAAGCTTGTTACTTCCAGCAGATAATTTTACATCATAACGAAAAATTGTTACTTCTATGAGAAATTTGCTTGCTTTGACGAAAAACCTGGTGCTAGTAGAATAAATTTGTTACTCCTAAGAAATAAAACTGTTACCTCTAAAAAAATTTGAGTGTGTGAAGTAAAAGTTTGTTAGTATTAACGGGTAAAGTTGCTGATTTGAAGAGAAGATTTGTTAGTGTTAAGGAAAACTTGCTACTTCTGGTAGAAAACTTGTTATCATAACGAAAAATTGGTACTTCTAAGGAAACAAATTTCTATCTCTGACAGAAAACTTGCTAGGTCAAACAGAAAACGTGTTACCACTGATGAAAAAATGTTACTTCTAAGAGAAATTTGGTATCTTTAGCTGAAAACTTGCTATTTCACGCAGAAAACGAGTTATCAGTGACGAAAAATGTTACTTCGAAGAGAAAATGTGTTAGTGTTAAGTAGAAGTTTGTTAGTATTAAGGAAAAAATTGATGCTTCGAAGAGAAAATCTGTTAGTGTTAAGTAAAATTTTGTTAGTATTAAGGAAGAATGCTGTTACTTCGAAGAGAAAATTTGTTAGTGTTAAGGAAAACTTGTTACTTCTAGCAGATAAGTTGTCATCATAATCAAAAAATTGTTACTTCTAAGAAAAACTTGGTATCTTTAACAGAAAACTTGCTAGTTCGAACAGAAAACGTGTTATCAATGACGAAAAACCATATTTTTAAGAGAAATTTGAGGAAAAAAGATGATGCTTCGAAGGGAAAATTTTTTAGTGTTAAGGAAAACTTCCTACTTCTGGCAGAAAACTTGTTATCATAACGAAAAATGTTATTTCTAAGAAAAATTTGAGCGTGTTAAGAGAAATATTGTTAGTATTAAGGGAAAAAAGTTGATGCTTCGAAGAGAAAATCTTTTAGTGTTAAGTAAGAGTTTGATAGTAGTAAGGAAGAATGTTGTTACTACGATGAGACAATTTGTTAGTGTTAAGGAAAAACTTGCTACTTCTGACAGAAAAGTTGTTATCATAATCAAAAAATTGTTACTTCAAAGAATACATGTTATCACTGACAAAAAATGTTATTTCTAGAAGAAGTTTGAGTGTGTTAAGTAAAATTTTGTTAGTATTAAGGGAAAAAATTGGTGCTTCAAAGAGAACATTTGTTAGTGTTAAGGAGAACTTGCTACTTCTGGCAGAAAATTTGTTTTCATAACGAAAAATTATTACTTCTAAGAAAAATTGTGTATGTTTCACAGAAAGCTTGTTACTTCTAACAGATAATTTTACATCATAACGAAAAATTGTTACTTTTATGAGAAATTTGCTAGCTTTGAGGGAAAACCTGGTGCTATTAGAAAAAATTTGTTACTCCTAAGAAAAAAAAACTGTTACCTCTAAAGAATTTGGGTGTGTTAAGTAAAAGCATGTTAGTATTAAGGGGAAAAGTTATTGCTTTGAAAAGAAGATTTGTTAGTGTTAAGGAAAACTTGCTACTTCTGGTAGAAAACTTGTTATCATAACGAAAAATTGGTACTTCTAAGGAAACAAATTTCTATCTCTGACAGAAAACTTGCTAGGTCAAACAGAAAACGTGTTACCACTGATGAAAAAATGTTACTTCTAAGAGAAATTTGAGTGTTTAAGTAAAAGTTTGTTTAAGTAAAAGGAAAAATGTTGATACTTCGAAGGGGAAATTTGTTTGTGTTAAGGAAAACTTGCTACTTCTTGCAGAAAACTTGTTATCATAACGAAAAATTGTTACTTCTAAGAAAAATTCTGCATGTTCGACAGGAAATTTGTTAATTCTAGCAGATAAATTGTCATCATAACGAAAAATTGTTACTTCTAAGAGAAATTTGGTATCTTTAGCGGAAAACTTGCTATTTCACGCGGAAAACGAGTTATCAGTGACGAAAAATGTTACTTCGAAGAGAAAATGTGTTAGTGTTAAGTAGAAGTTTGTTAATATTAAGGAAAAAATTGATGCTTCGAAGAGAAAATCTGTTAGTGTTAAGTAAAATTTTGTTAGTATTAAGGAAGAATGCTGTTACTTCGAAGAGAAGATTTGTTAGTGTTAAGGAAAACTTGTTACTTCTAGCAGATAAATTGTCATCATAATCAAAAAATTGTTAGTTCTAAGAAAAACTTGGTATCTTTAACAGAAAACTTGCTAGTTCGAACAGAAAACGTGTTATCAATGACGAAAAACCATATTTTTAAGAGAAATTTGAGGAAAAAAGATGATGCTTCGAAGGGAAAATTTTTTAGTGTTAAGGAAAACTTCCTACTTCTGGCAGAAAACTTGTTATCATGATGAAAAATGTTATTTCTAAGAGAAATTTGAGTGTTTAAGTTAAAGTTTGTTAGTATTAAGGAAAAAAGTTGATGCTTCAAAGAGAAAATCTTTTAGTGTTAAGTAAAAGTTTGATAGTAGTAAGGAAGAATGTTGTTACTACGATGAGATAATTTGTTAGTTTTAAGGAAAACTTGCTACTTCTGACAGAAAATTTGTTATCACAATCATAAAATGGTTACTTCAAAGAAAAATTTGGTATCTTTGACAGAAAACTTGCTAGTTCGAACAGAAAACGAGTTATCACTGATGAAAAATGTTATTTCTAAGAGAAAATTGAGTTTGTTAAGTAAAAGTATTGTTAGTATTAAGGGAAAACGTTGTTGCTTCGAAGACAAGATTTGTAAGTGTTAAGGAGAACTTGCTACTTCTGGCAGAAATTTGTTATCATAACGAAAAATTGTTACTTCTAAGAAAAATTGTGTACTATTGAAAGAAATCTTATTACTTCAAACAGATAACTGGACATCATAACAAAAAATTGCTACTTCTATGAGAAATTTGCTAGCTTTGACGAAAAACCTGGTGCTATTAGAAGAAATTTGTTACTCCTAAGAAAAAAAACAGTTACCTCTAAGAATTTTGAGTTTGTTAAGTAAAAGTATTGTTAGTATTAAGGGAAAAGTTGTTGCTTCGAAGACAAGATTTGTAAGTGTTAAGGAGAACTTGCTACTTCTGGCAGTAAACTTATTATCATAACTAAAAATTGTTACTTCTAAGAAAAAATGCTATCTTTGACAGAAAAATTCCTAGTTCAAGCAGAAAACGTGTTATCACTGATGAAAAATGTTACTTCTAAGAGAAATTTGAGTGTTTAAGTAAGTAGTATTAAGGAAAAAAGTTGATAATTCGAAAGAAAAATTTGTTAGTGTTAAGGAAAACGTTCTACTTCTGGCAGAAAACTTGTTATCATAACGAAAAATTGTTACTTCTAAGAGAAATTGTGTATGAGGGTATTTGTATGTTTCAAATGTTAGAAGACTCTTACACTGATGATGACTTGTGTCGTATTGGTACCAGAACGTTATTATTGCTTATTGTCAAGAAACCTTAAACCCAAGAATGGTTGGCCTTCCAGAAAAAAGATCATATTCTCTAACGGTCTTACAAAGCATTAAGTGAGAAACGAATGTGTCTTATCGCAATGAAATTTTCAAGCCCAGAAAGGCAGTGTATTCCATATCTTTGCTTAAGAAGTACACCGCTGTCAATACGCACCACCCGCGTATGTGCCGTGCTCGGGAGGGGGGGGGGGGGGTAGGGGTCCCATGGGGTCCTTTTTGTCTAGCATGCGAGATACACTTGCGTCATTCATATTAAACCTGGTCAAAGAAATCCCGGGAATCTTCCAGAAAAACAATTTATTAATGGAAGGAATTTTTCTGGGGGCGAGAATCTTGCCAGTGCGCGAATCTTGCTAGCTGAGCGCTAGAAACTGGGATGATGTGATTTTAGAGGTGGTCATATCCTAGAAATTCTATCATAACTTCCCTATTATTGCTACTTTTTATGTTATCTCGAGCAAGACCATTTTTAACCTCCTTTATCGTCCAGTTGAAGCCCAAATTTTGTTTCCTCGGAATGATTCAACATTGAGCAAACTCCCCAGCATCGTTCGGGTTGGTTGGAATCCGTCCCTGGAATGAGATGATACTGACAAAACTCCCCCACAGCGCACAGGATGAGCGGGAACAAGAATTTCCATCCTTCGCGCATTTTGATATTTTTCTGAAAAAATGTGCCCCAGGGGTGCGTCGGGCTGAGACAAACCATTTGGGGAACTGGACCCTTCCTCAGAGGTGAGCAGTGAGCACGTCGGTACCATAGTGGATATAGGCTGGATAAAAATAAATATATGCTGGGAAATTACCGCTTTGCATAACGATAAAAAAAATAAAAACAGTGTTGAGCTGGTGACTGAGAAAATGGCCCCCCCAGAGACGGTCCCCTCTTCCCCTGGAGGGGGGAGGAGGGGATCCTCCTCCTCTCCCTTCATCTTTCCTTAAATGAAGCATGTTATTCTTTATCCTTTTAGAGCTTTAATAACACCTAAAAACTACATCTATTATCAATGTGCCCTCTGAAAATGAAGGCTACTAGGTGGGAGCTGGAAAATATTGCTAGGATAGTGTGAAATATCCATGAATTTATCTTAATGAAAAAGGGGTACTTCCATAAAAGCTCTTAATATGTCTTAAATTCCATCTAATATCGCTCTCTCCTCTCCTACTCTCTGGGGTTTCAGGCTCGAATCCCCTCGGTTTTCTATAGTAGATGGTTCTATATGCGTATATGATAATATGAAATTTTCATCTTTTATTTTTCACTGTGTTTTTTTAGCTGTCTTTTTTATGTTTTATTGCTTGTCAATTTTCTTATATTTACAATATCTATGTTTTTAAGATTTACTGTTTGGGACGTGTCTCTCACACCTAGATGTTTACGTGATTTAAACACACATTTCTCTTTTATCGCTAAAATATCTTGAGAACAAATGTCCACTGGAAATAGATGTTTTCCAAGTGCGTTCTAAATTTGGCAGTAAACACGCCGTTCTAAAGGGTGCCAAAAAATGGGAATCTCAGGTGTCATGCAATAGTTTGTTTTTTAGAATATGTTTCAAGATACAAAATATTGGAAATGATTTCATGGACGACTTGCTTGGGGCACAGTACCATTGGAAGGGAATGACCTTTCGAGTTCTGGCGGGGGTCAGGAACTTTAGAAAAAAATATGAAAGGTTTTTTGATCGAAAAATGAAACGCCAAAGAAGAAAATGTCTTGAGACTTTTGGGCAAAAAATGTCAAAATGGTATTATCTAAAAGTGATGGATGCGCAATCATTACGTGACCTTAAATAAAGTGTGTACCATCATTAATTCAATGAAAATAGAACGCTTTGGGGGTTTCGGGCGAAAAAAATGCCACATGACAGTGTTACACAATAGTTACCTAAGGTGTGAGCTACAAGGGGGGATTCCCCCATGGATTCCTGTGGTAGGGTTGTGCAATATTGCGTCAAGCATATTAGACCTGTCTGTTTCAAACGGGGTAAGTCGTATGACGTCATTGGAGTCCAAAAGGGTTTGTCATGGAGTCTTGCCAACTGTGTCCCCTTTAAAAGAACAGGTGACTGCACTGTGCAGGTGCGAGGGGTTGGTAGCTCCAATTATCTGATTCTTTAAAGGCGAGGGTGTGTCACGTGGTGTAGCATGTGCTTGAAACGGGGGTATGCAGCGTGACGTCAGAGGACTTTTCATATAAATTCAACTAACCTAACCATTGAACTCTTGCCAAGGGCGGGGATATTTCCTAGAAACAGGTGCAAGGGATTCCCCTTATTATTACTACTTTTCTATTATATGGACCACATTCCAAGTATATGAAAACACATGGGGAACGTGTCTAGATTTGTTCTTGCCTAGAAACACCGCATACTCAGAAAAGGGTGTGTACCGTGACGTCAGAGGGAATGTGTTTTGAAATCCCATAGAAAAAGAGAGGGCATGCGTTTGAAACCCAATGTTATTTTCCCTATGTTAATTTCCCTATCTGTGTCATAGAATGTATTATGTCCCCACTACTAGCATGGGCGTTCCGAAAAGTGGATGAAGATTTGCTAGATGTTTTCCAGAGAAATTGCCGACGGATTGTTCTGGGTACCCGGCTGACTGACCGTATTTCAAACTGTAAGGTGTACAAAAAGTGTGGTTCAATCCCGCTTTCTAGGGCTATAATAAGAGAAAGGTTGAGATGACTAGGGCACACTTTAAGGACGAAGGATGACAGATTGCCGAGATTTTCCTTTTCGGTTAACAGTCAAGGGCTAAACAGAAGGCAGGTCGTCTGTGGTTCGGGTGGGAGGTTGTCCTAAAGAAAGATTTAAGGGGAATGGGAACTTCCTAGGAGGGTGTAAAGAAAGACGCTTTGAATAAAATGGGATGAAGGAGCGTGCTTGGCTTCAGGCGGCTTGGTGCTGTGGTGAGAGTGGGTTAGTTTAGTTAGTTAGTTTTCCAGGGATATACTTTTCTAAGTATATAAAAGCAATATTTCTTTTACTTTTTATTTATTACAGGTTAGTATTTTCAGTTTCAGAGGCACACCGTACCTTTATGGTGGCAGAGCTGGCTCCCCTTCTAGACAAAGTTTCACAGTCCAACAGAACATTGTGAACATCTACTAACAAATTCAGTAAAATGCTGTTTGTTTGTTTTTAGCATTGTCATGGTAAATTCATCGACATGCATATCTAGTATTAACAAAGAAACCTTTTCCAATTACAGACAAATACAAATTAAAACATTTGAAATGGAAAGAAAGGTGCTTGAAACGCGAGAAAAACCTATACATTAGAAATGAGAAAACAACAAAACACTTTGCATCGTAAAATACAATTTTGAAAAAACAAACGAAATATAGACCTAATAAAGCTTCATATTGGACTTGCTCCCATTCATAATAACTCCGTTTTCTGGATATATCTCCTCGGCTATGCAAGTGTAGTTTCCTTTATCGGATAGCTGTAAATTTTGTACCGTTAAGGTGGATATTACTCTGCCATCTTCTCCACGATCACTAATTATGTTTGAGCGCCCACTCTAGAAATGAAGCAAACAAAATATTAGGAAGGCTAATTGATTCGCAAATGACAAAATTATAGTGGATTAGTATTCAGAGAAGAGACATCGTTTTGTGCAGAGGTAGTGTGGCAGCAGGCTCTACATAGGGTGAAAAAAAAACACAACAGATACTTCGGAGGAGACACACATTTATTAAACTGCTCAAAATGGCAAAGTAGTTTTTGCACTCAAACCATACTGCTTATAAATTCAATCACCCAATTGAAATTTTAGTAGAAACAACAAAAGTAAAAAATTAAAACCATGAATTTATCAAATTACCCATGCCAAGGAAATACAGACTGGGACGAACAATAGGATCGAATGACAACGCTTCTTTATCATATTAAGATAACTGTGTAAAAGAAAGTTACAAATTGAAAACCAAACATCACCAGTAGAGAAAATAGAACCTTATATACCCTCATCAAATAACTAACAACCCTGTCCACTGGGCGCTGGGGGGTTGTGTCATCCCTAGAGATATTATTATATGTTCTTTGGACTATTTTGAAAAAAAAAATCGCTAAATCATAATTTCGATAGGATGCGTGTGGTGAAAGAAGGGGTTGTAGAAGAAGGGGGGCTAAATGCCTTCCATCACTTTTGACGCTTAAATAGTAACTATAACTTCTAATTTTCAACCAAATAAGCATCTTCTAAAGTTAAACAACCATCCCTTCCATAAAAAACTTAAATACCCCCTGAGTATAACTTACAACCTTTGCCCCTTATCTCTGGGATTTGTTTCAACCCCATAAGCCTTATTATATAATATTTAGACTATTTTGAAGAGAATGACCATCTGAAAATTTGTATTAGATGCAGCTCGGGACAATACAACATGTGGGTGGGGACGGGTAGCTGCCCTTCGATAGCTTTGACTCTTAAAAAGAGACACTAGAGCGTATGATTACCAATCCAATGAGCCCCCTCTGAAGTTATATGACCACGCTTTCTATAAAAAACCTTATATACCCCCAGGGCATAACTTACAACCCTTGCCCTGAGGGCCGGGGGGGGGATTTGTTATCCTCAAAGACATAATAAGTCTATGGCTTCCTATTTTTTTGAATAAAATAAATAAATAAATAAAATAATTTCCAGACCTTTCAAATAGATTGAACAAAATGGCTTTCTCAATATTGTTATTGGAAGTATTTGGGGAAATGATGGGGGGGGGGTATTTGCCCTCTGATCACTTTCGACTAATAAAAAAGGCATTGGTCCTCTCAATTTCCAATCGAATGAACCCTTTTTGAAGCTTCTACGACAAAACTTTCAATAAAAACCTTATTTGAACCAAGGGCATAACTTATGACCCCTTCTCCCGAGGGCTAGGGGGGAGGGGGTCATCCTCAAAGCTATTATTTCCAGACCTTTAAACTACGTTGAACAAAACGGGAGTTGTCATACTAAAAGACATAATTTCTTTACCCTTCAACAGCGTTCAACAAAATGGCTATATCAAAATGTTGAATGGAAGTGTTTGGGAAAATGATGGGTGTGGGGGGGGGAGGTCATTTGCCCTCCGAATTCTTGACTATCAAAAAGGGCATAAGCCCTCTCAATTCACAATTGAATTAGCCCTTTTTGAAGTTTCTACGACAAAGCTTTCTATAAAAACCTTACATGCCCCCAGGGCATAAGTTACAACCCTTGCCCTGAGGGCTTTAGGGGGGGGGGCGGGTGGTGGGTGTTGTCATACTCAAAGACCTAATTTCCTTAACTTTCAACTATGTAGAACAAAATGGCTATCTCAAAATTTTGATTGGATATATTTGGGGAAATCGTGGGAGTGAGAGGTGGGTTAGCTGCCCTCCAATCACTTTTGACAATAAAAAAGGACACAAGCCCTTTCAATTTCCAAATGAATGAGCCCTTTATGAAGTATCTACGACAAAGCTTTCTATAAGAAAAACTTATATGCCCCCAGGGCATAACTTACAACCCTATCCCTGAGGGGTTCGGGGGGTTGGTCATCCTCAAAGACCTAATTTCCAGAACTTTCAACTACGTTGAACAAAATGGCTATCTCAAAATTTTGATTGGATGTGTTTGGGGAAATCGTGGGTGTGAGAGGGGTGTTAGTTGCCCTCCAATCACTTTCGACTATTATAAAAGGCAAAAGTCTTTCCAATTTCCAGTCGAATGAGCCCTTTTAGAAGTTTCTACGACAACTACTTTGATACGAAGTACCATAGTCATTTTGACTCTTAAAAAGGGCACTATAACTTCCAATTTCAAATAAATAAACCCTATCTGATGTTTATACGACCACCCATTCAATAAGAACCTTATATGCCCTCATCAAATAACTTACAACCCAATCCACAGGGCGCTGGGGGGTTGTGTCATCCCTAGAGATATTATTATATGTTCTTTGGACTATTTTGAAAAAAAAAATCGCTACATCATAATTTCAATAGGATGCGTTTGGTGAAAGGAGGGGTTGTAGAAGAAGGGGGGCTAAATGCCTTCCTTCACTTTTGACGCTTAAATAGGGACTATAACTTCTAATTTTCAACCAAATAAGCATCTCCAAAGTTAAACAACCATCCCTTCCATAAAAACCTTAAATACCCCCTGAGTATAACATACAACCCTTGCCCCTAATCTCTGGGATTTGTTTTAACCCCAAAAGCCTTGTTATATAATATTTAGACTTTTTTGAAGAGAATGACTCTCAAAATTTCTATCAGATGCAGCTCGGGACAATACAACGTGTGTGCGGGGACGGGGTAGCTGCCCTCCGGTCGCTTTGACTCTTAAAAAGAGCACTAGAGCGTATGATTACCAATCCAATGAGCCTCCTCTGAAGTTTATAGGACCACGCTTTCTATAAGAACCTCATATTTCCCCAGGGCGTAACTTACAACTCTTGACCTGAGGGCCGGGGGGATTTATTATCCTCAAAGACATATTGCGACAAGTGTATGACTTCCTCCTTTATTGAATAAAATAAATAAATAAATATAAAAATTTCCATACCTTTCAAATATATTGAACAAAATGGCTATCTCAAAATTTTGATTGAAAGTGCTTGGGGAAATGATAGGGGTGGGGGTTATTTGCCCTCTGATCATTTCGACGAAGAAAAAAGGCACTAGCATTCTCAATTTCCAATCGAATGAGCCCTTTTTGAAGCCTCTACGACAAAACTTTCTATAAAAACCTCATATGAACCAAGGGCACAACTTATGACCCTAGTCCTGAGGGCTAGGGGGGGGGGTCATTCTCAAAGACATCACTTTCAGACCTTTCAACTACGATGAAAAAAATGGCTATATGAAAATGTTGATCGGAAATATTTTGGGAAATGATAGGCGTGTGGGGAGAGGTGATTCTCTCTCTGATTACTTTCGGATATTAAAAGGATCAATAGCCCTTTCAATTTCATCGAATGAGCCCTTTTGAAATTTTACAATAATGCTCTCTACAAACCCTATATCCCTCAGGGCATAACTTATAACCTTAGCTCTGAGGGCTTTGGGGGAGTTGTCATACTAAAAGACATAATTTCTCTACCCTTCAATAGCGTTCAACAAAATGGCTATATCAAAATGTTGATTGGAAGTGTTTGGGAAAATGATGGGCGTGGGGGGGGGCGCATTCGCCCTCCAGCCTCTTTTGACTATCAATAAGGGCATTAGCCCTCTCAATTCACAAATGAATGAGCCCTTTTTGAAGTTTCTACGAAAAAGCTTTCTATAAAAACCTTACATGCCCCCAGGGCATAAGTTGCAACCCTTGCCCTGAGGGCTTCGGGGGGGGGGGGGGGGGGGTTGTCATACTCAAAGACCTAATTTCCAGAACTTTCAACTACGTAGCACAAAACGGCTATCTCAAAATTTTGATTGGACATGTTTGGGGAAATGGAGGGAGTAAGAGGGGGTTAGTTGACCTCCAATCAGTTTCGACTTTTAAAAAGGGCACTACCCCTTTTTCAACTCGGGCACTAGCCCTTTCTCAAAAGGGACATAAGCCCTTTCAATTTCCAATCGAATGAGCCCTTTTTGAAGTTTCTACAACAATGCTTTCTATAAGAACCCTATATGCCCCCAGGGCATAACTTACAACCTTTACCCTGAGGATTTTTGAGGGTGGGGTCATCCTCAAAGACTGGATTTCCAGAAATTTCGACTACATTGAACAAAAGGGCTATCTCAGAATTTTGATTGGATGTATTTGAGGAAATGGTAAGCGTGAGAGGTGGGTTAGTTGCCCTCCAATCACTTTCGACTATAAAAAGGGCACTAGTCCTTTCAATTTCTAATCAAATAAGCCCTTTTTTAAGTTTCTACGACAACGCTTTCTATAAAAACCTTATATGCCCCCAGGGCATAACTTACAACTCTTGGCCTGACAGCTGTGGGGGGAGGGGGTTGGCATCTTCAAAGACCTAAATTCCAGTACTTTCAACTCCGTTGAACAAAATGGCTATCTCAAAATTTTGATTAGATGCGTTTGGGGAAAAAGTGGGCGTGAGAGGGGGTCATTTGCCCTCCAGTCACTTTTGACTATCAAAAGGGGCACTAGACCTTTCAATTTCCAATCGAAAGAACCCTTCTTAAAGTTTCTACGACAACACTTTCTACAAGAACATTATATGCCCCCAAGGCATAAATTACATCCCCTGCCCTGGGGGATTTGGGGGGGGGGGGGTTGTTATCCTCAAAGACCTAATTTCTAGAAATTTCAACTACGTTGAAAAAAAGGGTTATATCAAAATTTTAATTGGATGCATTTGGGGAAATGCCATTTCCGAAATGGTAAGCGACAGAGGGGGGTTAGTTGCCCTCCAATCACTTTCGACAATAAAATAGGTCACAAGCCCTTTCAATTTCCGATCGAATGAGCCCTTTATGAAGTATCTTCGACAAAGCTTTCTGAAAAAACCTTATATGCTCCCAGGGCACAACTTATAACCCTTGCCCTGAGGGGTATGGGGGGTTTGTCAAACTCAAAGACCTAATTTCTAGAACTTTCAACTACGTTGAACAAAATGGCTATCTCAAAATTTTGATAGGATGTGTTTGGGCAAATGGTGGGCGTGAGAGGGGGGTTAGTTGCCCTCCAATCACTTTCAACTATTAAAAAGGGCACTAGCCCTTTCAATTTCCAATATAATAAGCCCTATTTAAAGTTGCTACGATAATGCTTTCTGTAAAAACCTTATATACCCCCAGGGTAATAACTTACAACCCTTGCCCTGAGGGTTTTGGGGGGAGTTCTATCCTCAAAGACATAATTGCCGGACCTTTCAACTACGTTCAACAAAATGGCTATCTCAAAATTTTGATTGGATGTGTTTGGGGCAATGGTGGGCGTGAGAGGGATGTTAGTTGCCCTCCAATCACTTTTGACAATTCAAAAGGCACAAGCCTTTCCAATCTCCAAACGAATGAGGAATTTTAGACGTTTCAACGACAACTCCTTTGATGCGAAGTACCGTAGTCTAAAAGAAAAACCAAAAATAATACATTATGCCAACATCATTCTTTACTTAGGCAGCGCTATTGCGCTGCTTCTGGCAGTGGCTTCAAGTTATTAGACCATAAATATCTTACTAAAGACTTGGTTTTCTAATTAAAACCTTCTCTTGAGCCAAAATCTAATCTTGACATAAAACTTCGCTAGTGCCAGGTATAGGATGTCTTTCACTACTATTTTCCCTAAATGTGAAGCTGCTCCTCCAATTCTATTTGCAGGGCCACCCATAGTCCTGACATGTCCGTCATTATTTTGATCAAAGATAGAATCAAAAATCGCTGGTCTTAATCATCTATTTTCTTACGCTTAATAAAATCTCCCAGTAAAACCTCCAGCAAAAACCATGAGTCCTTGGTAATCTGTTAGCTAGTTAAGGTATGTTGCCTTCACCAACATCTTTCTTGAAATCTTCACTACTAGTTTCTGTCATAAAGTCTTTTTTATTCGCCAACAGCTCTTTTTTCTCCTTCTTTGATTTACTATCATCTGAAGCAATCTGCTAGCGAAGCATAATGTCTCCGGTAGAACCAATCTAAATCTGCTTCAGAAAAAATATAGTTATTCGGGCCGTCCTGAAAATCAACTTCAAGAGGGTCCACATCTTATTCTTTATGGTTTTGGAGGTTTTTTCTTTCATCGTGTTCTTTCATCACTCATTTTAATGTGAATTCGTGTCCAAAATTTAAATCTGCAAAGCTAACGGGCCATTTAAATACATGAACAAATGTCCACTATATCCAATTTTTTATGAATACTAAATTACGCATCTGCTTTTAGGGGGGAGGGGAATTACAGCTGATGTTGACAAAATGTCCCAAACCCCACCTTTAATATTAAAAAATATGATCTATGGTGCAATAGCCTATAATTAATTATCCGCTAGTGTCACAAATACCTATATTCAAATGACATATTTCCATACTTGTATAAGAAACAATTGATAAATATGCCCTGATGTCAATCTAATTAAATGTTACATCTCTTCATAGTTCTTTCACCTGACCTAAACTTCTTTGAAAGAGGTAGGATGAAGTCTTGCAGATAGGAAAATCTAGTGTGAATTCTTTCTATATTAACTATTATAACATAGAAATTATTTTCGCTATAAAAGTCTTGCTAAGCCGGCATAATATTTTTCTTTTGGTTGTGATTGTTACTGTTCTCTTCAGATTCTTATTAACGTTTTGTTTTTCTGGACAGTAGCCTCCAGTGAAGCACTAACAGACTTAGTGGTATGACATTCAAATATAACATATCTTACTAAAAATTAAGTGTATTGTATAGCTTAGGTAAGAAAATTATAAACAAATTTTTAAAACACAAATAGAATACTATTGACAGGAGAGGTGGCAGACGTAATAAAAAAAAGAAAAAGAGTACTTTTTGTATAACAAATCATATAATGAAAGGCAGTAACAAAACAAGCATCATACACTGGCATAGATTTCAAGAGCTTCAATTTTATAGGAGGAAGGAGAGACTCACGTTCGCTATAACTTCTGCATATACAGTCTCCAAAAGAGCTATCTTGAAATAAAAACATTCTGTGTATGATGATCCTGCAAAACGGCTAACATTACTTTTCTGTGATGGTTTTTGAGATTTTTATTCTGAAATGCTTCTCGAGTTGCTTTGTTGATATCTCCAATAAATATCTATAGGTACTTACCTTTTCAACCGTATACGGTATCTTCCACATTAATTCTAGTATAGTTTCTGGTTTTGTATGGGATGCAGAACATTCCAAGATGAAGTTTTGGCCGACAAATCGTCTCCCTCTTGTCTTTTCCTTAATCACAAGTCTCGGACCTCTACTTAATTGGGAGCCATTAGAAGAGTACTCGTTTGTTTTCCATCGTCCTTTTTCTAAGCAAAAATCGATCAAATTAGTTGACACTAATCCTAATTTACAGGAAAAAATTTTAAATTGACAACAGGTTATTATAGAAAGCCTTTTTTATTCCCTGAATATCTTCTCTAAACAGATAATTTACTAAGTTAGGAAATACCTACACCATATTTCGTGTTGGCAGAAAATTGTTACTTCTAAGAGAAATTTGATAGTATTAAGTAAAACTTGGTTAGTATTAAGGAAAAAGATGTTCCTTCAAATAAAAATTTGATGTTATTAAGTAAAACTGTGTTTCAGGATACTAGAGGGGCAGGCACGTAAAGCTGTGATGAAGTGGAGTGTTTTGTGGAGCGTTACGATAGGCTTGGCTTGCAAAAAACTTGAATCACCAGATTGAAGCATAATTTTTAACAAGAAATGTCTGAAAAAAGTCTTAGGAATGATAAAGGGTGTATCAGAGGGTGTCACAGAGCAGTAATGGTGTGGCACTGTGGCGTGAATTGCTTGGAGTATCACGTTCTAGCAATGAAATTTCTAGTTCCCACTGTTCAAAAATATACTGTTTAATTTAGATTCTTGAGCTTATTTCCGGTGGGAAAAGTTGAAAATGTCGTAGAGGGGGGATGAGTGGGTGATTCCACGTGGATGCCGGAGGGGCAGGCGCGTAAAGCTGTGATGGTGTGAAGTGTTTTATGGAGAATCATGAATGGTTGGGCTTGCAAAAAAAGTGTCAGAGGGTGTCACAGAGCAGTAATAATGTGGCACTGTGGTGTGAATTACTTGGAGTATCACGTTCTAGAAATGAAACATCAAGTTTCCCACTGTTCAAAAATCAATAACAGTTTTTGATTTAGATTCATGACCTTATTTTCGTTGGGAAAAGCTGAAAATGTCCTAGAGAGGGGATGAGTGGGTGATTTGACGTGGATGCCGTAGTGGCAGGCGCATAACGCTGTGATGGTTTGGAGTGTTTTGTGGAGCATCATGAATTGCAAGACTTTCAAAAACTTCAATAACCAGATTGAATCAAAATTTTTAACAAGAAATGTCTGAAAAATGTCTTAGAAATGATGAAGGGTGTGTCAGAGGGTGTCACAGAGCAGTAATAGTTTGATAGTGTGGCGCAAATTGCTTGGAGGATCCCATTCTAGCAATGAAATATCGAGTTCCCGCTGTTAAAAAAATAAAAACAGTGTTTAATTTAGATTCATGAGCTTATTTTCGGTGGGAAAAGGTAAAAAATTTCCTAGAGGGGGTATGAGTGGATGATTTCACGTAAATGCCGACAGGGCAGGCGCGTAAAGCTGTGATGGTGTGGAGTGTTTTGTGGAGCATTATGATAGGCTTACCTTGCAAAAAACTTGAATCACCGGATTGAAGCATAATCTTTAACAAGAAATGTCTAAAAATGTCTTAGGAGTGAAGAATTGTGCGTCAAAGGGTGCCACAGAGCAGTAATAGTTTGATAGTGTGGGGTGAATTGCTTGGAGTATCACGTTCTAGCAATGAAATATCGAGTGTCGGCTGTTCAAGTAAAAACACTATTTAATTTTCTCTGGGAAAAGGTTGAAAATGTACTAGGGGGTGACGAGGAGGTCATGCCCCGTGATGATGGAGGGGGAGGTGATGCCCCGCTGGTTTGGAGCGTTTTGGAGATTATTATGAAATTCCAGGTTCGCTTAAAACTTGATTCCATGGGTTGAAGTATAATTTTTTAACAAGAAATGTCTGAAAAATTTCCTGGGGGTGATTGGGCGATATCAAAAGGTGCCACAGAGCAATAACAGTGTGGCATTATGGCGTGAATTGCTTGGAGTAACAAACTTTAGCAATGAAATGTCGAGTTCCTGTTGTTCAAGTAAAAACACTTTTTAATCTATATTCATGAGCTTATTTCTCTGGGAAAAGGTTGAAAATGTCATAAGGGGTTGATGAGGGGTGGTGGCACATGGATGATAGAGGGGAGTTGTGTACGGCCACGGTGGTGTGGGGTGTTTTGGAGGTTATTATGATAAGCATGGCTTGCAAAAACTTGAATCAATAGGTTGGAGTATAATTTTTTTAACAAGAAATGTCTGAAAAAAATTTTTAGGGGTTATGGGGCCGATTTTAAAGTGATGCCGCAGAGCAATAATAATGTGGCCTTGTGGCGTGAATTGCTTGGAGTATCACACTATAGCAATGAAATGCCGAGGTCCACTGTTCAAGTAAAAACACTGTTTAATTTAGATTCATTAGCTTATTTTCTCTGGGAAAAGGTTGAAAATATCCTAGGCAGTGATGAGGGGTGGTGCCACGTGGATGATGGCGAGGTATGTGTGTTTTGTCATGGTGGTTTAAAGTGTTTTGGAGATTATTATGATAAGCTTGACTTGCATAAGCTTTAATCAGTGGGTTGGAGTATAATTTTTTTTAGCAAGAAATATCTGAAAAAATGTCTTGAGGGGTGATGGGGGCGATGTCAAAGGGGTGCCGTCCGCCATCCATAGTTTACCAGGGTGGCATGCATTGCCTTGGAATAACACACTCTATAGCTCAAAGAGAAAGTGGGATATGTTAAAAAAGATTTTCGGGAGAGGGAGACTGAAATCTAATATCCCAGTCAAAGAAACGATGTAGTTTCGCTAAAAGCTCCTAACATGGCTTAAATTTAGCTCTGATATCAACTCCGCCCTTTGGAACGGATTTCTAGGGCGAGGGTTGGGTGTATTTACATGATGGTGTGAAATATTTATAATCTTGGCTAAAAAAAAACGAGGGCATTTTCATTAAAAAAGTTCTTAATAAGGCTTAAATTTAGCTATAATATCAACCCTGCCCTCTGGAAATGATTGCTTGGATCCCTGCCCTCCCATCCTTCTTTAATTTACACAAGTTATTGTTTATATCTTATCATATGTCAGGTTTTTTCATGTTTTGCTCTTTGTTTGTTGTGTTGTTTTTATTTTTTGTTCCAATTTTCATGTTTTTCACGTTTTATTTTTTGTTTGTTGTGTTTTTTAACTGTTTTTTTGTTTGTTTTTAAGACTGTTTGTAAATTTGTTTGAAAACATAAAACTTTTATTTACAAAGTATGTGTTTTTAAGATTTATTGTTTAGCAGAATCAAGTAGTTTACATAACTTATGCACCTCTTCCGTCTTTATTGCTAGAAATAAATTTAGTGCAATTTTCTCTGAAAATAAATAGTCCCCGTCTTCGTGTTGTGCATCATTGCTTTTACACCTGGCCAGGAGAAGTCCGACATGAGCTTGGAAGCCCGCCAGATGTGTCATTGAAAAGTCAGAGGCGTGTCTTGTGATGTCATGGGAATGTGTTATTTCTAGAATATAATGACTAGGACAGAATACTGGGAATGGTCTGTTAGTCATGTTGCTATGAGCGCTTTCCCATTGGAAGAAAATTGACCCTACGAGTCCTAGCGAGGACAAAGAATTAAAATATAAAAAAGAAACGCGAAAAAATGCCAAAAAAGGTATTATGTGACAGTGATGCGTGCCGTTAAAATTTTGCCGTCATTAAGTTAAAAAAAAGAAAATGCTTTGAACGTTTCGATTGAAAAATAAAATGCCAAAAAGGTATTATGTGACAGTGATGGTTGCGCAATCATTACGTGACATCACATAAGGCGTGTTCTGTCGTTACGTTACAAGTGGGGATTCCCCATGGGTTTCTGACGCAACGTTACATAAAATTATGTCAAGCATATTACACCTGACCGTTTAAGAGGTTCTAAGTCATGTGATGTAATTGGGGTCAAGAGGGGTTTGTCGTGGGAGTCTTGCTAGCTGACCGGTAGAAAAAGTTGAACGCATTGCAATGGTGCGAGGGCTTGAGGGGCTAGTAGCTCCACTTATCTGACCCTTTAAATTCCCTTGTAAATTTCCTATTATTACTACTTGTGTATTATCCCGAGCACACTTCGATTAATAATTTGCATACACCTGGGTATCCTGCCAGTTGGAAAGAGGGGCTGTCCTGATGTCAGAGGGCATGTCATAGAAATCCCATGTTAATTTCCTTATGGATGTTGCAAAAATCCTATGCTAATTTTCCTATTATTGCTACTTGTGTATTATCCTGTCCATACTCAAGAAGAATGGACAAAAATGGCGCTTGCTATGATCCATATTAGACCTGACCGTTTAACAGAGGGTGTCGTGTGACGTCATTGGATTCCAGAGGGGTGTGTCGTGGGAGTCTTGACAACTGTGTTCTTTAATAGAGCCGGTGACTGGAATTGATAACAAATGGGCGAGGGTGTGTCGTGACGTCAGAGGATAGGAATCTTGCCAGCTGACCCCACTGCCAAGGTGCGAGGGACTAGGAGCTCCATGAGTAATGGGCCCGAGGAAATCCCATGTTAATCTGTTACCTCTGCGCTCAGAAGTCCCATGTTAATCTGCTACCTGACCGCTCAAAATTCCCATGTTAATCTGCTACCTGACCGCTCGGAATTCCCATGTTACTCTGCTAACTGTGCGCTCGGAGTTTCCATGTTCATTTCGTATTGGGCCGCTCGGAATTCCCATGTTAATATGCTACCTGACCAATTGGAATTCCCATGTTAATTTTGTATAGGGCCGCTCGAAGTAATTAATTGCAGATTACTCATCGGTTCGATGCAGGTACCGCTGAAAAAACAGGTATAAAATTAGAAATACAAACAACAAATATGAGCATACTCGTGACT
>CM051257.1:42476104-42581104 GCA_027921565.1 Artemia sinica
TTTCGATAAAAACAAAGCTTGAGGTAGCACTCCCCCCTGATTCTAGTAAGTTTCCTTTCGGTGCTCAAAATGCATTCGTTTTTCAACCATCTGTACCGGTGGGCATATTAATATAATCATTCTTCATGCACAGACAAAAATCTGCAGTAAGAGTTACACTAGCTACAGTGTAGAACCCATATTATAGGGCTAGTCCAAAATTATTCTCAGCAATGAAAGAAGATTAGAGATCAATTTCTAACCTCCTACCCACTAAACCTTCTTCTATATTTAGTTAGATGTCTCCCATCTCTCTCCGGAAAGCAAAAATCAGTGAAGAACATATATAAAAGGGAAAAATGAGAAATATTCCCATTGAATTCTTGGTAAAAAAAAAAGCTCATAGTAGCACTTGAGCCCCCTCTGCTCCCTCAGGAAATTTACTGAGTGGCTCTATTAACCCTCCATGATGTCTTCCCCTTTTGTGCCGGTAATCATATGAATGTAATATTTTATGCTATACGGAAAAAAAATATTTCTGTAATAAGACTTTCCGCAGCATGTATATTGCAGACTTAGTCCTAAAATATCCCCGGGTAACCCCCTCCCCTCTCCACAATTCCTTCCAGATTTACCAGAAGGCTTACGGAGAGTTCGAAAATTTAGGAAAAAGTACCTTTGAAGCTTCAGGTGCACCACCTCCACCACCCCACACACCAAGCCAAAGATCACTGTGCATGATTTTATCAAGCCTCAAATGAATCAGCTTAGTCAAATACTAGTAAGGTCTTCTCTGGGTTGTTTCAAGGACAATAGCTTTTTCTTCTTCTTCGGGGAAAATCGTTGTTTTTGTGCCGCAAAATGCCAGGAAATGCCATTTTGCTCTTGGACACTCTTTTTTGCTACTTAAAAACGGTATTACAACACTACAACGTTTAACTTTCATTTGAAATTAGCCTTCACTCGATGCTCTATGACGATTGGTTTAATATAATCACCGCTAGGGAGAATCAGGCTCTTAACTTTAGTCTAACTTTTGTTTGGAGGTTTATGTATATCACGCTTTTAACTTTTGCTGGGTAGTTTGGGTAACTTAATGAATTTACATACTTTGAATCACAATAAAAAGCCGATTCTTATAATGTAGCCTATTTAAATAAAAAAGAAAAAACGAGTTCTTTCAAATGAAAGTAGAGAGTGGCATTAAAACTTAACAAAAACACAAATTATACTATTTATGAGGGGCTGCTTATTCCTCAGCCCCTTGGCCCATGATTTATGCTAAGATTTTATATTGCTTTAAAAATAATTCTTATTCTGAGTTTAGGATCTTTGTGTTTGAGCAGTGGTTCTTAAAGGAATTAAATTTAAAAAAAACAAGTTTTTTCAACTGAAAGTAAGGAGCAACATGAAAACTTAACACGAACAGAAAATTATTACGCATATGAAGAGGGTTGCCCCCTACTCAACACCTCGCTCTTTAGGCTACACTAAAGTTTTTTAGTACTTTTAAAAAAGCTTCTTATTTTTCTAGTTAAACGACCGTTGTGTTTCAGGAGTCATTATCAAGGAATTGGGACAAAATTCAAACGTTAGCGAAAAGACCGAGGTGTTGAGGAGGGGACAACCTCCTTCATATACGTAATAATTCCTGTTAGTTTTAACTTTTAATGTTGCTCCTTAATTTCAGTTGAAAAAACTTGTTTTTTTTTATTTAATTTTCGATCGTTTTTTAAATAATGCCAGGAAATCTGGCCACCTCCAAGAAGAAATCCCCTCCCACGGCAATATTCTCTAGACAATTCAATACGGGTGAAAATTTGCCCAGGACAATAATTTTAACAACTCCACGCGTAAAATTTAGACGGAAAAGAGAAAGCAAGGCACTTAAAAAGAATTTTGTGAAGGAATTCTGGCAAACTTCCTCAGTGTATAATTTCCCCTGAAAAGTTCAACCCCTGAAAACTTTCCTCACATTAAAAATTCCCACCAGAAAATTCGTCCTCACCCGAAAATGTATACTTACTTCCCAATAACAAATACTATGCGTAAACAATGGGCAAATTTTTAAATTAAAAGACCTTTACCTGGGGCTCTGGGGGGGGGGGCATTTTATATCCAAAGGTATAGTTATTGGGCCTTTCAACTATGCTGAGCAAAATGGCTGTCTAAAAAATTTGATCGGACAATTTTGGGGAAATAAGGGTGGGGGAGGGGCCTAGTTACAACACTAATCCTTATGGTCACTTAAAAAGGGCACTTGAAATATTGATTTTCCTTCGAATGAGCCCTCTCACGACTTTCTAGGACCAATGGGTCGATACGATCACCCCTGGGGAAGAACACGCATCCGTGATCTTTCTTCTGGCAAAAAACTACAAAAATGCGCATTTTTGCAGAAAGGAGCTTGAAATCTCTACAGTAGGGTTCTCTGATACGCTGAAACTGATGGTGTGACTTTAGATTCTATGAATTTTAGGGGATGTTTCCACATTTTTTCGAAAATCAAGCAAATTTTCTCAGGCTCGTAGCCTTTAATATGTAAAACTAAACTTAATGAAACATATATATTTAAAACCAGCATAATAATTAAATTCTTCTGATATATCTATGGAATCAAATTCAGTTTTTTAGAGTTTCGGTTACTACTGAGCCGGGTCACTCCTTACTTGCAGTTCATTACCAAGAACTGTTTGATGGGACCAAAATTTAAACTTTTAACTATTAAAAAGGGCACTAGCCCTTTGAATTTCCAATCAAATGAGCCTTTTTTGAAGTTTTTACGACAACACTTTCTATAAAAACCTTGTATGCCCCCAGGGCATAATTTATAACCCTTGCCCTGAGGGCTTGGGGGGATGTTATCCTCAAAGATCTAATTTACAGAACTTTCAACTACATTGAACAAAATAGCTATCTCAGAATTTTTATTGGATGTGTTTGGGGAAAAGGTGGGCGTGAGAGGGGGGTTAGTTGCCCTCCAATCACTTTCGACTATTAAGAAGGACACTAACCCTTTGAATTTCCAATCAAATGAGCCTTTTTTGAAGTTTTTACGACAACACTTTATATAAAACCTTATATGCCCCCTGGGCATATCTTACAACCCTTTCCCTGAAGGCTGTGGGGGGGGGGGTTTCATCCTCAAAGCCTAATTTCCCGAAATTTCAACTACGTTGAACAAAATGGCTATATAAAATTTTGATTGGATGTGTTTGGGGAAAAGGTGGGCGTGAGAGGGGGGTTAGTTGCCCTCCCATCACTTTCAACTATTAAAAAGGGCACTAGCCCTTTGAATTTCCAACGAAACGAGATGTTTTTGAAGTTTCTACGACAACACTTTCTATAAAAACCTTATATGCGTCCAGGGCATAACTTACAACCCTTGCCCCAGTGGCGGATCCAGAGGGGGGCGAGGGGCGCCCCCCTAACGTAGCCTAAAGTAGTGTAATTTACTTAATTAACGCAAGTTTCCGTTAATGAAACTTGCTCCTAACGCAAGTTTATCGGATAAACCTATTTTGCGCCCCCCCCCCTACAAAATTTCCGGATCCGCCGCTGCCTTGCCCTGAGGGCTGTGGGGGAGTGCACTCCTAGAAAACATAATTTCTATCCGGAAATCAACTACGCTGAACAAAATGGCTATCTCAAAATTTTGATTGGATGTGTTTGGGGAAATGGTGGGCGTGCAAGGGGTGTTAGTTGCCCTCCAATCACTTTCGACTATTAAAAAGGGCACATGCCACTCCAATATCCAATCAAATTTTAACTCTGCCTGTTAGGACCCGTGCCTCTTGGGGCTCGGTGAGCAGCCTGTCCCAAGCCAGGAAAGGAGGAGGGTTGGGTGATAGGCTAATCCCCTATCCCTGGAAAAATTCTAGATGATTTCTGAAACGACAACGAAAAGCCTCGGACCCAATTTGATTTCTCTAGTAACGACTACTGACCGTCCCCGGACACTATTTTTTACAGCGAATGAACCTTTTTGTCTTGCTTTTTTGAATGTCAGGACTGCTAATCCTTACACACAACCAGGTCGTCTAGAGGTTGTGATTAGAATTCTTCAATCACATAAGATTGAAATAGCAGCTATTTCTAAAGCCAGAAATATATTGAACCAGAGCTGACTGGCTGTGGTTTAATATATGTCGACAACTATGAAGTCTTCTTCTCAGGTAAAGAGAAGAGAAGCGAAGCCAGAGTTGCCCTAGTTGTCAGTAAACAAGCAAAAAAGTCGATGTTGGAATTTGCACCTATGAATGAAAGAATTCTTAAGGCTCGTTTTGAAAGCTCCCAGTCAAAACTTACCGTCGTTGCAGCCTATGCCCCCGAAAACGATTCTGGTGGTGACAGCAAGGACAGTTTCTGTATTGGTTTGAACGAAATACTCAACACAGTACCTGAGCACGATGTATTAGTTGTGTGTGGTGACTTTAATGCCAAAGACGGCAGTGATAACAGTTATGTGCCTGATGTGCTAGGCCACCATGGCCTGGGTGTTATCAAAGATAATGGAGGCGTCTGGTTGATATGTGTGCCAGCCATAGCCTGATAGTAGGTGGACCATGGTTCCCCCACCGTGAAGAACACAGATACACTTGGACTTCACCTGACGGTGTTACAAGAAGCCAGATTGACCACATATTAGATAAAAATCGTCATAGACTTTCGCTGGAGGATGTACGAACTTACATACTCTGACCACCAACTGGTTATTGCCAGTTTTAAACTTAAGCTGAAGACCATGAAGGAATATAAAAACCCTATCAAGTCCTTTGACATCCAGAAGCTCCAGGAGAAGATTCTTCGACAAGTGCACTGAGTGAATCTTGCTAATAGGTTTGTAAGTCTTTCAACTGACGACACAACTGCAACAGTAAACAAGAGATGGGAGTCTATTGTAAAATGTGTGCAGGGTGCCGCCGAAGAAAACATCGGGAATGCAAAAAGAAAAGTGAGCATTGGATCAGCGACAAATCTTGGAAACTTATGAATGACCGAAAAGAAGCCAAAATCATGTTGGAATCATGCGAGAGTGAATCCACTGTCGAGTATAAAGATTTTTTGAAATCTAAATATAAGGAAGCCTACAAGGTCGTAAAGCGGTCTACCAGAACTGACAAACGGCTCTTTCTTGAGACAAAGGTGGCTGAAGCAGAGGCAGCCGCCAGTAAGGGCGACAGTCAGACAGTCTATCGTATCACAAAGGAAATAGCTGGAGATTTCAGAAAGCCGGCACCAGCGATTGAAAGTAAGGCTGGCCAACTTCTTACAAAAAAGGAAGACATTGATAAGGGATGGAAGGAATACTTCAATGAGGTACTAAAACTTTCCACCGCCTACAAACCCTGTATCCCCTTCGGCTGAGCTACTGTTCCTCCATCTTGACATAAGCGAAGAACCTATAAACCTGCTAGAAATCATGACAGTATTGCATAAGATTAAGAATGGCTAAGCTGCAAGAGTTGATGGCTTACATCCTGAACTCTTGAAGTATGGAGCTAAAATCATTGCCAAGCCACTTCACAAGGCTATTTCTCAGATATGGGAAACTGAAAATATTTCCACCGATTGGAAGATAGGGGTTATCGTCAAGCTCTTTAAGAAAAGCAGAATATCTGACTGCAATAATTGGCGAGGTATCACTCTGCAGTCTGTAGGGAATAAGATTTTCTGTCAAGTACTCCTGAACTGTATTCAGTCAAAAGTCGACGCAATACTAAGAGATGAACAACATGGGTTTCGACTAGGGAGATTGTGCGCTGATTTGATATTCAGTTTGAGGGTACTCATAGAAGAAGCGAACGAATGGCAGACTGAGATTATTGTTGCCTTCATTGACTTTTTGAAAGTGTTTTGATTCGGTTCACAGACCCTCACCATGGAAAATACTTCGTTATTATGGACTCCCCCAAAAAATTGTTTGTATGATTGTCAGGCTATACAAGAATCAGTTATTGGCTGTACGGACTGATGATGGGGACCCTACCGAATGGTTCAGTGTGAATTCTGATGTCCGCCAAGGATGTATCCTCTCCCCAGTGTTATTTGCTATTCTCATCGACTACGTACTTCTAAAATGGAATTTCAGAGATGGAATTCAGCTTAACCTAAACCGCACATTCTGTGACGGCGGTTTTGCTCATGATATAAACCTCCTATCTCATTTAAGAGAGGAGCTACGGAATAATATCGCTGTAATCTCCAGTATGGCCGGGCGAGTTGGTCGGTCATTCAGTACACGGAAAACAAAATTCATGCAAAGCAGCGTCAACACCCTACCTGCCCCACCGCTTAAAATCGGATCTGAAGTTCTAGAGGAGGTTGAAGAGTTCAAGTACCTTGGTAGTGTTATTAAATATGATGGTGGCCTTGAGCGGGAAATTACCACACGGATTGCATGCGCAGGAAGCGACTTCAATAAATTAAGAAACGTGTGGAGGAATCCAGCAGACTCCCTACAGCTCAAGCTCCGGCTTTTCAATAGTAACGTCCTCTCCGTACTAATGTACGTCTGCGAATCTTGGGCGTCGACTAAGCAACTGAAAAAGTGAATCCAGGGTTTTGAGAACATCTGTCTTCGGCGTATCCTTGGTATCCAGTGGACTGATAAGCTCACTAACGCCTCTATACGTTAAAAGACAAAGCAGCCGCTCGTGATCGATAGAATTGTGACTAACCAATGGCGATATTGGGTCACATGGTGCGGATGTGTGAGGGTCACCTACCCCATGATGTATGATGTTGGGTTCCTTCTGGCATCAGAAGACGTGGGTGACAGAAGACAACACTGGGAAAATGCATTGAGAAGGATGCTGCCCCTTTGAGATCGTCGCTCGAAGAACTTTCGTCAAAAGCACAAGAGAGATCGTCCTGGAGAGGCACCGTTAACGACTTATGCACCAGCCGGCTTGGGAAGACCTAAGTCTAAGTAAGTGGTCTAAGACCAAGAAAAAAATAAATAATACATTGTGCCAACATCGTTCTTTACTTAGGCAGCGGTATTGCGCTGCCTATGATTTCTGTTCGTTTTGGGTTTCATTTATTTATCGATGCTAATTTGTGGTAGTTTTACGCTTGGTAGATTATTAAATAAAAAAATAAGTTTTTTTAGCTGAAAGTAAGGAGCGACATTAAAACTCAAAGCGAACAGAAAATATTCCGTATATGAAAGGGGCTGTCTTCTCCTCAACGTCTCGCTCTTTACGCTAAAGTTTTTTATTGTTTTAAAAAATAAAGTTGTAAAACAGAGTCAAACTTTAGCGTAAAGAGCGGGGCGTTGAGGAGGGGACATCCCCTTTCATATACGGAATAATTTCTGTTTGTTTTAAGTTTTAATGTCACTCCTTACTTTCAGTTGAAAAAAAAACTTGTTTTTTTATCTAATTTATGAATGTTTTTGAATTAATACAGGTTTTGATTTTGGTTCACCGTACATGAATAACTAAAACGAAATTTGCATATTAATTTTACTTTTTTTGGTTAAATGGCTTTCTCGAAAGTTGTTTAATTTTATTTGCGAACGTTTTTATTAGTAATAAATATACGTAAATTACGAATTAACTTACGTTACGATTTTCTATATTCCTATATTTTTATTACGTAAATTAGGGGGTTCAACCCCTAGTCAGTACGTCGCTCTTTACGCTAAACTCCAAATTTTGTTCTAATTTTTTAAGAATGACCCCTTAATCACAAAGTCCGTTAATTAGAATACACACCTCTTATGAAATTACTAAAAAAACTTTAGCGTAAAGAGCGAGGTATTGACTAGGGGGCCAACTCATTCATATACGTAATAATTTTTGTTCGTTTTAAGTTTTAAAGCGCTCCTTACTTTCAGTTGAAAAACTTGTTTTGTTTTATTTAATTTCTGATCGCTTTTTAAATAATGCTGGGAAATCCGGTGCCCCCTTCATAGCAATGTCCCTTTTCCCATGAAAAATTCCTTCATACGAAGATCCTCCCAAGTAACATCAGATCCCCCCCCCCACTACCAGAAAAATCACCCCTAAAATGTCTGTATACTTCCCAATAACCAATACTATATGTAAACATTGGGCAAAATCCATAATTTTCAGCCCTTCCCCTGTTGACTGTGGGGGATTAATCATCCTCAAAGACATAGTTATTATATTTTTCGACTGTTTTGAACAAAATGACTATCTCAAAACTTTAATCGGGTGGTTTTGGGAAAAATGAGCGTGGGAGGGGGCCTAGTTACCCTCCATTTTTTGGTCACTTAAAATGGGTACTAGAACTTTTAATTTCCATTCGAATGAGCCCTCCTGCGATATTCTAGGACGACTGGGTTGATACGATCATCCCTGGAAAAACTTAAAAAAAAAAAAACAATTAAACACGCATCCTGATCTTTCTTCTGGCAAAAAATACAAAATTCCACATTTTTGCAGATAAGAGCTTGAATCCTCTATTGTAGGGTTTTCTGATACGCTGAATCTGATGATGTGGTTTTTCTTAATGTTCTATGAACTTTAGGGGGTGTTCACCCTTTTTTCGAAATTAAGGCAAATTTTCTCAGGCGCTTAACTTTTGATGAGTAAGACTAAACTTGATGAAATTTATATATTTGAAATCAGCATAGAAATCTGACTCTTTTGGTGCATCTACTGGTATAAAAATTCCGTTTTTTTTAGAGTTTCGGTTACTATTGAGCCGGGTCGCTCCTTACTTACAGTTCGTTACCACGAACTGTTTGATTTGATTTTATTTTTGCTCATTTTTTGTTTAATGGAGTTCTTTACTTTTCTTTGAAAAACTCATTTTGTGGAAAAATAGTTCTAATTAATTTTTGTTCGTTTTATATTGACACAGTCTTTTTAGGGAAAAAGAAAATAATACTTTAAATCTTTTCGTTATTTTAAGACTTTATAGTTTGGCCTGCTATTTGTATGCTGGAGAAAAATTTTCAGCAATTTTTAACACCATAAACCCTTTTAAAAATCTAGACACAAACAGTAGCGTTAAATTTAGTTTGATACCTCCTCTAGTTGACCTGAAATAGAAAACTTGATACCATTCGCCAAAAAAATCTGTTTACTCTCTTTGATAACTTGGATACACTTACGCTATTTTGATTTGGTTAAATTTTAAGAGCAGAAGTAGCCCCGAAAGCTTGAACATAATACCCTTAGTCGTTCTTTGGATACCGCTGAGATGCCTTATTGAGAATTAGCATTAACACAGTGCTTTTTGATTTAATCTTAAGGCAATATTCACTTTTTAAACATAATGGGCAAATGGAAGGGTGGGCATGGGAGAGGGACTAGTTGCCCTTCAATCACTTTCGACTATTGAAAAGGGCATTAGCCCTTTCTATTTACAATCGAACGAGCCCCTTTCGAAGTTCCTACGACAACTCCTTCGATACGAAGTGCCCTGGTCTAAACAAAAAAAAAATAATAATACATTGTACCCACATCGATCTTTACTATAAAAACGTCAAGCCTTCCAATCACTTTTGACAATTAAAAAGGGCACTAGCCCATTCAATTTCCAGTCGAATGGGGCCTTTTTGAGTTTCTACTACAACCCTTTCTATAAACACCTCATATGCCCCCAGGGCAGAAATTACAACCCTTGGCCTGAGGGCTGTGAAGGGGCTGTCATCCTCAAAGACCTAATTTCCAGAACTTTCAACCAAGTTAAACAAAACGGCTATCTCAAAGTTTTGATTGGATGTGTTTGGGGAAATGGTGGGCGTGAGAGGGGTGTTGATTATCCTCCAATCCCTTTTGACTATTAAAAATAGTACAAGCTCTTCTAATTTCCAATCGAACGAGATCTTTCTGAAGTTTCTACAACATCACTATCTATAAAAACCTTACATGCCCCTAGGGCATAACTTACAACCCTTGCCCCGAGGGCTCTGAGGGGGTTATCATCCTCAAAGGCCTCATTTCTAAAATTTTTAACTACGTTGAACAAAACGGCTATCTTAAAATTTTGATTGGATGTGTTTGGGGAAAAGGTGGGCGTGAGAGGGGGGTTAGTTGCCCTCAAATCACTTTTGACTATTAAAAAGGGCACTAGCCCTTTGAATTTCCAATTGAATGAGCCCTTTTTCAAGTTTCTACGATAAAGCTTACAATAAAACCCTTATATGCCCCCAGGGCATAACTTACAAACCTTACCCTGAGGGCTGTGGGGGGAGTGTCATCCTCAAAGATATAATTTCAGGACCTTTCAACTACTTTAAACAAAATGGTTATCTCAAAATTTTGATTGGATGTGTTTGGGTAAATGGTGGGCGTGGAAGGGGTGTTAGTTGCCTTCCAATCACGTTCGACTATTAAAAACGGCACTAGCCACTTAAATTTCCAATCAAATGAGCCCTTTCTAAAGTTTCAATTACGTTGAACAAAATGGCTATCTTAAAATTTTGATTGGAGGTGTTTGGGGAAAAGGTGAGCGTGAGAGGGCGGTTAGTTGCCCTCCAATCACTTTCGACTATCAAAAAGAGCATTAGCACTTTAAATTTCCAATCGAATTCGTCCTTTTTCAAGTTTCTACGACAGCTTTCAATAAAAACCTTATATGCCCTCAGGGCAAAACTTATAACCCTTGCCCTGAGGGCTCTGAGGGGGGTTATCATCCTCAAAGACCTAATTTCCAGAACTTTAAACTACATTGAACACAGCCCCCACAGCCCTCAGGGCAGGGGTTGTAAGTTATGCCCTGGGGGCATATAAGGTTTTTATAGATGTCGTAGAAATTTCAAAAAGGGCTTATTCGATTGAAATTGAAATGGCTAGTGCTCATTTTAATAGTCGAAAGTAATCGGAGGGCAACTAATCCCCCTCTCACGCCCAGCATTTTCCCAAATACATACAATAGAAATTTGGAGATAGTCATTTTGTTCAACGTAGTTGAAAAGTCCAGAAATTGTGTCTTTGAGGATGACACTACTCCCACAGCCCTCAGTGCAAGAGTCGTAAGTTACGCCCTGGGGGCATATAAGGTTTTATAGAAAGCGTTGTCGTAGAAACTTCAAAAAGGGCTCTTTCGATTGGAAATTGAAAGTTCTAGGACCTATTTAATAGTCGAAACGGATTGGAGGGCAACTAATGCCCCTCTAAAGCCTACCATTTCCCCATACACATCGAATCAAAATTTTGAGGTAGACATTTTGTTTAACGTAGTTGAAAGTTCTAGAAATTTGGTCTTTGCCAGCGTTGTCGTAGAAACTTCAAAAAGGACCAATTCAATCGGGAATTGAGAGGGCTAGTGCCCTAATTAATAGTCAAAAGTGATCGGAGGGCAAATGTCCCCCCCTCCATACCCATCATTTCCCCAAACACTTCCGACAAACATTTTGATATAGCAATTTTGTTGAACGTGGTTGAAGGGTCTGGAAATTATGTTTTTGAGTATGACAACCACCAACAGCCCTCAGGGCTAAGGTTGTAAGTTATGCCATGGGGGCATATAATGTCATATAGAAAGTGTTGTCGTAAAAACTTTAAAAAGGGCTCTTTCGATTGGAAATTCAGAGGACTATTGCCCTTTTTTATAGTCAAAAGTGAATAGAGAGCAACTAACCTCCCTCTGACACCCACCATTTCCCCAACATTTCTGACCATCATTTTGATATGGCCATTCTGTTCAACGTAGTTGAAAGATTTGGAAATTATAGGTTTTAGTATGACAACTCTCCCCCTATAGCCCTCATGACAAGGGCCGTTAGTTGTGCCCTTGGGGCATATAACGTTTTTATAGAAATTTGTGTCGTAGAAGCTTCAAAAAGGGCTCATTTGATTGAAAATTGAGAGGACTAGTGCCTTTTTCATTAGTAAAAAGTGATCAGAGGGCAAATGTCTCCCTCCCCACCTGTCATTTACCCAAACGCTTCCAATCAAAATTTTTATATAGCCATTTTGTGAAGCCTATCAGAAAGGTCTGGAAATTATGTCTTTGAGAATAACAAAACCCCCAGACCTCAGGGCAAGGGTTGTAAGTTGTGTCCTAGGGACATATAAGGTTTTTATTTAAAGTATGGTCATATAAACTTCAACGGGGCTCATTGGATTGGTAATCAGACGCTCTAGTGCTCTTTTTAAGAGTCAAAGTGATCAGAGGGCAGCTAACCTCTCCCCCTTACACACACGTCATATTGTCCTATAATGCGTTTAATAGAAATTTTGAGATAGTCATTCTTTTGATAGTCATTCATGGTTTTTATGGAAGGGGTGGTTGTTTAACTTCAGAAGAGGCTCAGTCTTTCTCCCTGAAAAAGACTATGTCAATATAAAATGAACAGAAATTAATCAAAAAACTTTTTGCACAAGATAAGTTTTTCAAAAAAAAGTAAAGAACTCCATTAAACCAAAAATGAACAAATATAGAATCAATAAATCTACCAAGCATTCAACTACCACAAATCAGTATCAATAAATAAATAAAAAAAAACCCAAAAAACAGAAATTAAAATGAATAAAACTCCAAACGAGCAGAAATTAATCTGAGTGTGGTTCTAAACCTTATGCTTTCTAAAAGCCAGAAAGTAATTTGTACTTTACTCAAAAAATTCTTTTAAATGTTTTCACTTTTATAACTTTACGAAATCAAAAATTAATCACGATTTTAAGGAATAAATATCGGCATACGTATATTAAACTGACAATGCACATATTTCTTAGTAAATTCGTTTGAAATTTTTTCAGTAAAGTACAAATTATGTTCTGGCTTTTAGAAAGCATAGGGTTTAGAACCATACTCAGATTAATTTCTGCTCGTGAGTTTGACTTATTTTAATTTCTGTTTGTTTTGGGTTTCATTTATTTATTGATGCTGATTTGTGGTAGTTGTATGCTTGGTAGATTATTTGATCCTATTTTTGTTAATTTTTGGTTCAATGGAGTTCTTTACTTTTTTTTGAAAAACTTATTTTGTGCAAAAAGTTTTTTTAATTACTAATAATAAATAATACATTGTGTCAACATCGTTCTTTACTTAGGCAGCGCAACGCGCTGCCTATGATTAAAAGATATTCTAAGAGAAAGAAGAAATGTCAGAGGATTGATTTTCTCAGGCTGATATACGACCAAGCAGTTATAAGCTAAATGATTTAGCCTATAAAAGTAAAATTTAGGTGGTAGTACAGTAATATTGGTAGCAATGGCACACTATCCCTTTTTAGCACAAAATACGGGTAGCTTAATGCTTCACACAATAATATTGGTGGGCTAATCCCCAATATTTTAGCAACTGTTCGAACACCCGTTTTACGAAGATATGGGCTCAGATTAGCCTATAAAAGAATGACTTACACATCATGGTTGCAGCAGTAGCTGGTACCTAGTCAAGAGCGAACCATAACCCATAGTAACGAAAAGTTGAAAAGCCCGTTTAAAATAAAAACTGTCTAAGCAGAAAAAATGTCATCTGACACTGACTCTGGAATGGTGACGATTAATTCAGTTAATCTTAAAAGTAACAGATTATTGCGAAAACAAATTTATGGTGATTTCGAAAAAAACCTGCAATATCTTGAAAACGGCATTAGATCGAAATATAAAGTGCACAGTTGGAATTAGCGCAGTTGAAAACCTTGTATACGATAATTACAGTCCTCCGCATTAAACACCAAGGAAAATCACTTTTTTTTCATGGGTAGCACTGATGTATCTCCTTCTTTTTTCTTTTTTGTTACCAGGGCTAGCAGGTGATCAAAAAATTAGAGAGAGATATGTTTAATGGCTCATTCGAACTGAAATTAAACTTTCTAGTATCTGTTTAGGTGGAGAAAAAGATTGGAGTACAGCTAGCCCACTCCACAAAGGCCCCTTCCCTCAAAGTCGTCCGATCACAATGTTCAGACAACCATTTTGTTTAACATAGTAAAAATTTCCAATAACTATGGTTCTGGTGATTTTATGACCCTCCATAGTCCCCGGGGAAAGGGCTGTACGTGGTATTGGGCGTATCGGTATCGCGTGTATTGGTATCGGGCGTATTCGTATCGCGCGTCACGGTATTGGGTATGTCGATATCGGGTATTTCTTCAATCATGGTTTTGTGCCTTCTACCATGGTTGCAGCAGTAGCTGCAACCTAGTAAAGGGCAATCCACAGTCCGTAGTAACCAAAAGCTGAAAAACGCATTTGGAAAAAACTGCCTAATGAGAAAAAAATGCCATCTGACACTGTTTCAGGAATGGTGATTAATTAAAGTCTCCCGCCTTGATTAACAAGGAATATTTTTGTTTTGCATGGGCAGCACTGATGTGTTTTCTTTTTTTCTTTTTACCAGGGCTATTGTATTACCAGAAAACCATAAATAGATCTTTAGTGGCTCATTTGAACAGAAATCAAAATTGCTAGTACCGTTTTTAAGTGACCAAAAAGATTGGAGGGCAGCTAGCTCCCCTTCCAAAAGGCTCCCTTCACTTAAAGTTTTCCGATCAAAATTTTGAGATAGCCATTTTTCAGCATAGTTGAAAGGTCCAATAACTATACTTTTGGTAACGACATGATCCTCCATAGTCGCTGGGGAAATGGCTGTAAGCTATGCAATTATGGTCCAACAAAAGTCAGGGGACTATATTCAAACTTTAGGTTTTTGGGGTTTAGGGGGATTAAAAGGTACCTTGGTTAGGTTAGGTTACGTATTTAATATATGCTATGCTTTATCCCCCCCCCACCGACCCCCACCCCCTGTTATGCAAATATACAGCCCAAATTTGTTTCTGAACTATTATATTTTTATCCTGTTTTGCTTTATTTCATTAGCATTAACGAAACTTCACTTATCGCGTGACTAGTGGATTCTTAATAAGTAACGGGGATTTCCTCTTATTATTTGAAAACCGTCACAAACTAAACAAAAAACAATTCAACTGAAAATAAGGATTAATTTTAAAACTTAAAACGAAGAGATATTATTCTGTGTTTGAGGGAGGGGCTGTCCCTCAGAAAAAAATAAATCATGGCGGTGTTGCTTCTACACCAAAAATTTAACTTAAAAACGGGTAAATATTAATTTTTAAAAAAGCTTTTCTAAGGGAACTAAAGAGCAAAGTTGAAACTTAAAACAAACAAAATATTGCTTCACAGTCAATCTAACATATGTTGATAAAACTAGCAGAAATAAACCAACTGGTAATATCCACCTCTGTTTGAAGGCCAGTATAAAAAGAAAAAACAAGAATACTGATTTAGGAGTCAGAAGTGAGTACGTAGCCTGACAACAGCAAACTAATCTTTAACGTTTTTCATAGTCTTACACCAACTGTGATATCACCAACCTTGAGTACACAATTGAAGTTATCTTAAAACTTAACCATAAAAACAAATATTGTGGTATATGCGTATTATCCCGACCATACTCAAGAAGATTGCTTTGTTGGATCTGAGTAAAACCGGTTTTTTCTTGCATTTGGTTATTTTTAAGCTTATTCTTTCGTGAAAAAAATTAAACTAAAATCCTAAAATGCGTTATTTTTTTTAAAGTCTCCTTAATCGGTTTGCTTTTACTGTACCAGAAATACTATAGTGTTGGTGTGGTAAAGTACGGGGGTCGCCACTTATTGGTGCAAAAATGGTGCTACACCACTTAGTGGAGGGAGCGGTGCCAAATATCATTATGGGATCCCCGCGCTTACCACAGCGGTTCTGTAAGTATCGGGTTTGATAATAACCAATTTACAGTATACCCTGCCCCAGGGTATGATAACCTGATCGAGCGGACAAATGGCCACTTTAAGGCAAAGAGTCTACCCGACCCGGGTCACCACTAAAAATCTCTAACTATCTCCTTGGAGGTAACGACCCCCCTGTCAATACAATAATGACGGTATCTCGTAACTCTGTTCCTACCCTGTCTGGGTTCCTGAAAAATTAGTACACAGTTGTAGAATAATCTTATTTGTAATCTTCCAAAGGTAAAGGATCGGCACTAGACCCTAAGTCCAAACCGGCGGTGCTGATCTCCGTTCGTGGCCTTCAGCCAGGAAGTGCTGGCTGACATATAACAAAAATAATAGGCTTTCCCAAACGGGGTCTCAAAGTAGACTAACTGAAAAATTCATTCTGTACAGCAACTTTTCATAGGGGTGGACCTTCGCTTGGCCCAGCCATTCCTCTCAATCCCTATTCAAAATCGATTCTACTTTTTCTTAACTTTACCTTTCAATCGCTCAGACCAGGATGTCCAAAATTGAATTTAGTTCAAAGCTTACTTATTGCGAAAGAATCTAACTTAGCAACCAGAATTCGACTTACGATTAAAAATTATCTTATTGGCAAATATAATTACAGAAAAGAAAATGGGTCATTTATCTGAAAAGAAAAGAAACAGGGGTGGAACCCTAACATATAGTGTTTTGTGTTTTCAGTAAAGCACTAGTTTTCTATAATCATACATACATAGGGAAATATTATCAGATGGTTCTTTTGCACTAGTTTTATCGGTATATGTTGAATTAATTAAAGAAAACTTTTTCCACAAAATAAGTTTTGCATAAAAAAAAGTGAAGAACTCCAATAAACCAAAAATGAACAAAAATAGGATCAAATAATCTACCAAGCATACAACTACCACAAATCGGTGTCAATAAATAAATGAAACCCCAAACAAACAAAAATTAAAATAAATAACAGAGTCAAACTCACGAGCAGAAATTAATATGAGTAGGGTTCCTAACCCCTATGCTTTCTAAAAGCCAGAATATAATTTGTACTTTACTGAAAAAAAATGTGCATTGTCCACTTAATATACTTATGCTGATATTTATTCCTTAAAATCTTAATTAATTTTTATTTCTTAAAGTTATAAAAATGAAAACATTTAAAAGAATTTTTCAGTAAAGTGAAAATTATATTCTGGCTTTTACAAAGCATATAGAGGTTTAGAACCCTGCTCATATTAATTACTGCTAGTTCTGAATTTGACTCGGTTATTTATTTTAATTTCTGTCTGTTTTGGGTTTCATTTATTTATTGATACTGATTTGTGGTAGTTGTATGCTTGGTAGATCATTTGATTCTATTTTTGTTCATTTTTGGTTTAATGGAGTTCTTTACTTTTTTTGAAAACTTATTTTGTGGAAAAAGATTATTTTTGCTTGTTTTTTTACTGACATAGTCTTTTTCAGCAAAAAAGACTGAGCCTCTTCTAAAGTTAAACAACCATCCTTTCCATAAAAACGTTAAATATCCCCCTGGGTATAACTTACAACACTTGTCCCTAATCTTTGGGGTTTGTTTCAACCCTAAAAGTCTTGTTATATCATATTTAGACTATTTTGAATAGAATGGCAGTCTCAAAATTTCTATTAAATGCATTTCGGGACAATACGACGTATGTGTTCGGAGGGGGCGGATAGCTGCCCTCCGATTACTTTGACTCTTAAAAAGAGCACTAGAGCGTCTGATTACCAATCCAATGACCCCCCTCCAAAGTTTATATAACCATGCTTTCTATAAAAACCTTAAATACCCCCAGGGAATAACTCACAACCCTTGCCCTGATGGATGGGGGGATTTGTTATCCTCAAGGATATAATTTCCAGACCTTTCAAATACATTGAACAAAATGGCTATCTCAAATTTGTATTGGAAGTATTTGGGGAAATGAAGGGCCGGGGGGGGCATTTACCCTCTGATCACCTTCGACTAATGAAAAAAGACACTAGTCCTCTCAATTACCAATCGAATGAGCCCTTTTTGAAGCTTCTAAGACAAAACTTTCTATAAGAACTTTATAAACCCCAAGGGCGTAACTTACGACCCTTGTCCTGAGGGCTATGGGGGGGGAGGGTTGTCATCCTCAATGACATGATTTTCAGACCTTTCAACTATGTTGAACAAAATGGCCATATCAAAATGTTGATCATAAATTTTTGGAGAAATAATGGGCAAGGGTTGGGTGATTTTCCCTCCGATTACTTTCGACATTAAAAATGGCAAATGGCTCTCAATTTTCAATCGAATGAGCCCTTTTTGAATTTTTTACAACCAAGCTTTCTATAAAAAAAACTTTATATGCCCATAGGGCATAGCTTACAACCTTATCCCTGAGGGCTGTGGGGGAGTTGTCATATTTAAAGACATAATTTCCAGACCCTTTAACTACGTTCAACAAAATGGAATATCAAAATGTTGATCGGAAGTTTTTAGTGAAATGATGGGCGTGGAGGGTGGTATTCACCCTCCGATCGCTTTTGACAAACTTTTAAAAGTTTTGATTGAATTTGTTCGTGGAAATGGTGGGCGTGAGAGGGGGGTTAGTTGCCTTCTAATTACTTTTAATCGTTAAAAAGGGCATTAACCCTTTCAATTTCCAATCGAATGAGCCCTTTTTGAAGTTTCTACGACAAAACTTTCTATCAAAACCTTATATGCCCCTAGAGCATAACTTATAACCCTTGCCCTCAGGGTTGTGGTGGGGTTGTCATCTTCGAAGACCTAATTTCCAGACCTTTAAACTACGTTGAACAAAATGGTTATCTCTGCCATCCTCAAAGAGATAATTTCCAGACCTTTCAACTACGCTGAACAAAATGTTTATCTCAAAATTTTGATTGGATGTATTTCGGGAAATGGTGGGTGTCAGAGGGGGCTAGTTGCCCTTCAATCACTTTTGGCTATTAAAAAGGGCACTAGCCCTTTCAATTTCCAATCAAATGAGCCCTTTTAGAAGTTTCTACAATGAAACTTTCTATAAAAACCTTATATACCCCCAGGGCATAATTTACAGCCTTAACCCTGAGGCCTTTGGGGGTATGTCATCCTCAAGGACCTAATTTCATAAACTTTAAGCTACGTTGAACAAACTGAATATCTCTAAATTTTGATTGGAGGTGTTTGGGGAAACGGTGGGCGTAAGAGGGAGGTTATTACCTTCCAATCACTTTCTACTATTAAAAAGGGCACTAGCCCTTTCAATTTTCCATCGGACGAGCCCTTTTTGAATTTTCTACAACAACTCTTTCTATAAAAAACCTTATATGCCCCCAGGGCATTACTTACAACCATCGCCCTGAGGGATATGGGGGGTTAATCATCCTCAAAGACCTAATTTCCAGAATTTTCAACTACGTTGAACAAAATGGCTATCTCACAATACTGATTGGATGTGTTTGGAGAAATTGTGGGCGAGAGAGGGGGGTTATTTGCCCTACAATAACTTTCAACTATTAAAAGAGAACTAGCCCGTTCAAATTCCAATCGAATGAGCCCTTCTTGAAGTTTCTAGGAAAACACTTTCAATAAAAAACCTTATATGTCCCCAGGGCTTAACTTACAACATGTGAAACTAAGAGAGGAAAGGAAATAATAAATGAAAAATAAATTAAAAAAAGATGAGAAAACGAGGATTTGGTCAGCCAGTTGCAAAACATAAAGGCGAAGAACAAGCAGAAGGTGAAGAACATGCTTGTTCTTCGTCTTCATGTTTTGCTACTGGCTGACAAAATCCTCGTTCTCTCTTCTTTTTTAATTTGTTTTTCATTTATTATTTCCTTTCCTCTCTTAGTTTCATATGTCATATATAGCCAGTGAGGTCTAAGAATGTATTTAACTTACAACCCTTGCCCTGAGGGCTGTAGGGGGAGCGGGGGTGTCATCCTCAAAAACCTAATTTCCAGAACTTTTAACTATGTTGAACAAAATGGCTATCTCAAGATTTTGATTGGATGTGTTTGGCGCAATGGTGGGAGCGAGAGGGGTGTTAGTTGCCTTCCAATCACTTTCGACTATTAAAAAGGGCACTAGCCCTTTGAATTTCCAATCGAATGAGCCCTTTTTGAAGCTTCTACGACCATGCTTTCTTTAAAAACGTTATATGCCCCCAGGGCATAACTTACAGCCCTTGCATTGAGGGCAGTGACGGGAGTGTGCTCCTCAAAGACATATTTTCCAGATCTTTCAACTACTTTGAACAAAATGGCTATCTCAAAATTTTGATTGGATGTGTTTGGGGAAATGGTGGATGTGGAAGAGGTGTTAGTTGCCTTCCAATCACTTTCGGCTATTAAAAAGGGCACAAGCCCTTCCAATTTCCAATCGAATGAGCCCTTTTTTGAAGTGCCCTGGTTTAAAACAAAGAAATAAATAACACATTGTGCCAACATCGTTCTTTACTTAGGCAGCGCTATTGCGCTGCCTATAATAGACTGTGAAGCACTAAATTTTGTTAGTTTTAAGTTTCAACTTCGCCCTTTACTTCCCTCAGAAAAACTTTGTATTTGGAACTATTACTGCTAAAACACCATGGGCACCCATAAGCTGAATTTTAGGGGGGTGGGGGCTTACCTGATCTAATTGGCACTTCTAATTATGTTTAATAGAAATCTCCAACGAAAATTATAAAAATATAAGGCAGCGTCATTCAGCCCCCCCCCTCTTATGGGTACCAATTTAAAATACCAACCAACTTAACACCTTTATTCCGGTCCCTTCAATTCTGGCTTTAAAAAATATTAATTCTTACGTCAGCTACATACATTAAAAATTCTGCCTTGACATTTCAAAAGAATGAATCAGCCTACCAGGTGTCTTGATTGGTTTTCTTTAATACGCTTCCCTAGATATGTGTGAATCGGGCGACAAAGGCTTTATGAATTTAACCTTTAGGTGATGACGAGAAGGCAATCCCTTTCATTTACGTAATAACTTCTGTTCGTTTTAAGTCTTAATGTTGCTCCTTACTTTCAGTTGAAAAACCTTTTTTAATATAATTTCTGATCGTTCTTCCAATAATCCAAGAAAATCGGCCCCACCTCCAAGGAAAAATACCTTCCCGCCGAAATATAATCTGGACAATTCAATCCCGATGAATATTTACCCAGGAAAATAACCCTTAGCAACTCCATAAAATTGAGACAGAAAAGAGAAAGCAAGACATATAAAAAGAATTTTGTATAGGAATTCTTGCAAAATCCACAGGTGTAGAATTTCCCTTGACAAGTTCACCCCCTCAGCACTTCCCTCCACATAGAAAATTCCACCGTGGAAAAACCCAAAGCAGAAAATTCGTCCCCTATCCCTACTCTAAATGTATGCATGCTTCCCAATAACAAATACTAAACAATGGGCAAAAGTGGAAACCAAACAAACTAAAACAAAGGCGTAAACAATAGGCAAATTTTTTAACTTAAATACCCTTCCCCTTATGCTGTGCGTGTGTGTGTGTGGGGGGGGGGGGTCATGTTATATCCAAAGGCATGGTTATTGAGCCTTCTATGATGAACAATATGGCTATCAAAAATTTTGATCGGACAAATTTGGGGAAAAGGAGGTGAGGGAGGGACCTAGTTGCCTTCCAATCTTTTTCGTCACTTAAAATGGCACAAGAAATTTTAATATCCATTCGAATGATCCCTCTCACGATATTCTAGGACTACTGGGCCAATACGACCACCCCTGAGTGAAAAAAAAAAAAAAAAAAAAAAAAATAAACACGCATCTGTGATCTTTGTTCTGGCAAAAAATACAAAATGCCACATTTTTACAGATAGGAGCTTGAAACATCTACAGAATGGTTTTCTGATACGCTGAATCTCATGGTGGGACTTTCATTAAGATTCTAGGACTGTAAGAGGGTGATTCCCCTTTTTTCGAAAATGATGCAAATTTTTTCAGGCGCGTAACCGTTAACAGGTATGACTAAACTGAATGAAACTTATATATTTGAAATCAACATAATAAGTCAATTCTTTTGACATAACTATTAGTATCCAACTTCCATTTTTAGAGTTTCGGTTACTACTTAGCCAGGTTACTCCTTACTCACAGTTCGTTACCAGGTTGGGAAGCTTGTGTTGGGAAGCTTTAATATTAATGAGCTTCATGTATTTAGAAACTCCATAAGATGCTAATTCTTTTATGGTAGTTATTGTTATCGAAGCTCTTTTTTTCTAGAGTTTTGGTTTATATTTGTGCAATTTGCTCCTTACTCACTGTTTGGTACCATGGACAGTTTGATATATAAAAAGTAAATAAATATATAACTGCCATCCCCATTTTAACGTTGATAAAAACAAATTTCCTGGTAACTCCTGTTAAATTCCCTGATGGTGCTCATAGTGCCCCTTCCCCAAACACACGTGGAGTATGTTTGGGGTGGAGTAGAAAAGTGGCCCATCAAAGGTGATATTATGTCTATTTCTGGGAGGTTATAATGCGTCTCCGACTCTAAAAAATATTTCATTCCGCTTTAAGATACTAATCTTGGCAATTTGTTAAACTATTCTTATGCCTGAAATTTTAAGCATAAGTAATAAAGATAAGTAACCGAAGTACACTGACACGTAATAACAGGGAAGGATGGAGCAAAATATAATAGAACAGAAAATGTAAAAATTAAATCCAACGTATACATATGTATTTCGATATTAACAATTGTTGGTAACCCACTGTAAGTTAAGAGCACCTGGTGCTAACATTAACGGAAACTATATAAAAAGGATGGATTTTCAATTCCAATGTATCAAACAGTTCGTGGTAACGAACTGCAAGTAAAGAGAGGCACGGCTAGTAGTAACCAAAACTCTACAAACGGAATTTTGATAACAATATATATATCAACATCATCGGCATATTGTCAAGATTCTGGATGTGTAAACGTTATCAAGTTTAAAGCTACTCATCAGCAGTTGCTTGAGGATATTTGCTCGATTTTCAAAAATGGGGTAAAAAAAACCAAAAAGGGTCAGTGATATAAATGAAAATTACATCATCAAACTCAGCATATCAGAGGAACGTAATACGTCCTTTGTGCAGAGAAACGTCCTTTGTGCATCCAAGTTTTCTACTTTCCTAAAATTATAACTTTCCTACATCCAATCTGCACAGAAAGCAACTCATATGTTTATTCAACCGTGATTTCGTAGAAAAGCAAAAACTAAGAGGGCAAAGACGTCCCTTCCCCTCAACTACCGCAGTTAGAACTGGCACACAGACTTCATCGCAGAGAAAAGTTTGAAGGTTCAATTCAAAACTGTTGATCAATCAAGCTTAATTTTTGGTAGATTTTTAGTTGAAAAGTTTTTAGTTTTAGTTAATTTGTTTTCGCAATAATCTTATATTTGCAAGATGAGTAGGCAATTTATGAAACTTGCTAAGAGGGTCTGGAGGAGGAGTTTATGTGAGGGGTTCTTATAAACCTCCAGTTAAGGGTTTTGGACCATAATTATTGCAATGGTACCGTTTTATACTTCCAGACTCTTCCACTTAAAAGGGGTACCAAAAGTGCCGTTTTTAGTGCTATATGGCACTTTTGGATGGTAAAATTGATAAACAGCACGTAGATATGAATAATAGGTTTAAAATCAGCCGTCCCGGGATATGGCTTAAAAAATGAGTGCATCACGTTCGCAAAAATAGTGGATTATCTGAAAAGTAATCATAAGAAGAGACAAACCTGATTGAAAAAAATTCAAGCTGGAATCGAACGCATGATATTCTAATTTGAAGTCCCGCGCTCTACTGACAGAACCACGCCTCTAATAATGCAATTCAATATATTCGTATTTGTTGGACTTTAATTGCGTAGCTTATTAAGAAGGGTTAGAAACGGAATTTGCAGGAGGTGCTCTTGCAAACCTCCAGTTAAGGGTTTTGGACCATAATTATTATAATGATACTGTTTTATGATTCCAGGATTTTCCACTTAAGAAGTGGCATCAAAAATGTTGTTATTAATGCTACATCTCACTTACTAATGGTAAAATTGATAAAAAGCACGTGGATAAGAGTAAAAGTTTTCAAATGAGCCAATAAACATCACTCTAAAAAAATTTGATAGCCCACTAGCTCTAGCTTTTCCACTTGAGACACGGCACCAAAAGTGCCGTTTTTAGTGCTATTTGAAACTTGCAGATGAAGAAATTTATAGGAAGAACGTAAATATAAGAAATATTTTTTATATGAGCTATCAAAAATCTATCTAAGATGTTCTGGTAGCCCGCTAGCCCCACCCCTTGAGAAACGGCATAAAAAGTGCCTGTTTTCGTGCCATATGGCACTTGCACACGGCGGAATTTATATAAACCACTCACATATAAGAAATAGCTTTTGAATGAGCTCTTAAGCATCTCTCTATGATGTTCTAGTAACCAGCTAGGCCTGGAAAAAAGAAGAAAAAATGACCGTTTTAACATTTTTTAACTTTTAGTTACTATGCGCTGTGGTTCGCTCTTTACTAGGTTGCAGCTAATTCTTCAACCATGACAAAGAGTTCATTGCAAGTTCTCTTCAGAAACTAGTTAACATTAAAATCTGTGAAATCTAATAGATGGTAGAATTTTGTAAAACCTAGTAAATATAAGCAATAGCTTTTAATTGAGCCATTAAACATCTATCTACGACGGTGTGGTAGCTTACTAGTAGGGAGGCCTCAGAAGGAATGGGAAGAGATTTAATGTCCTTGGTAAAAAGTCGGGAAGAGATTTAATGTCCTTGGTAAAAGTCGGGAAGAGATTTAATGTCCTTGGTAAAAAGTTGGGAAGAGATTTAATGTCCTTGGTAAAATTCGGGAAGAGATTTAATGTCCTTGGTAAAAAGTCAGGAAGAGATTTAATGTCCTTGGTAAAAGTGTTCTTTCTAGACCAATCAGGGAGTCGGCAATACTGCGAGTCTAATGGGGTCAATGCCCCCTTTTTCAAGGTCGATTTATTTGTTGTTTCTAGGTGTAATGACTCCGGGGTGAAGTTTGCATATGCGCATTGAATTCTAACGGGAACAATGTATTGATCCACTCGAGTGGAACTGGATTTCTGAGAAATTGATTTACATAATCGACGGGGAATTATTGATTCATGAAAGAGGATTTAAGAAACATTATGGCTTCTTTGATCTTTAGGTCTGAGGGATAAATGGTCTTTAGTGACAGAGATAAATTGATATTCTATTTTTTAAATATGGCTCCTCTGATCTTTAGTGACAGAGATAAAAATTATTATTCTATCGAAACCTTAATAGTGAAGCTAGGAACACCTGTGGGATGAAGAGATTAACACGGGAAATGGTTTCCTAGGAATTTCAAATGTGACAGCGCAGGGATGCCAAAACAAAAGGAATACGCAGAAATTACGTTTAGGGATTATTTGGGCGAAACAGTTTGAAACATTTTAGGGTATTATTTGAGCGAAACCGTTTGAGACATTTTAGAAGATGATTTAGGCGAAACAGTTTGAGACATTTTAGAAGATGATTTTAGAAGATGATTTAGAAGATGATTTGGGGTGAAACTGTGTGGTCGTTATAATACACAAGTACCATTTGAACAGTGTTGTGAGGTCCCCTCCCCCAACCCCAAAGGGCCCCCCTACCCCAACCCCAAAGGGCCCCCACTCTAAAGGGCCCCCTGGCACCTCCAAAGGGCCCCCGGCACCCCCAAAGGGACCCCGGACCCCAAAGCCCCCCCTTGGCCCCCAAAGGGCCTTCCAGCACCCCTCAGATGTCCCCGGGCCCCCTAAGGCCCCCTAGGCCCCCTAAGCCCCCAAAAGCCCCCCTCTCCCCCCCACGGGCCTCCGAAGGCCCCCTCCCCGGCCCCAATTTTTTTAATACTTTTTTTCGTGCAGTTGAGACACAGAAGGGCGCCCAAATTTCAAAAGGCTTTTTTATATCTTGTCAGAACAAGTTCTTTTCTTAATGTCCTTCCTAAACCAATTTTACAAGTTGAAATACTCATCTTTCTCACCCACAACTTTACTTTATGGCTTTTTTGAATACCACAACACCAAGCAATATTTTCAAAAGCTTTATTATATCTTTTCAGAACAAGTTCTTTTCTTAATATCCCTCCTAAACCAATTTTACAACTTGAAGTACTCATTCTTTTCGCCCACAACTCTACTTTATGGCTTTTTGAATACCCCAACACCAAGCAATACTTTCAAAAGGCTTTTTATATCTTTTCAGAACAAAAATAAAATATTATTAATAAAATCACATGTATTTTAAATGTGTGCATCAAAGTAACAACATTCTTCTTTAATACCACCAAATGTTTACTGAACACACAGAATTTTCTCTTCGAAATAATATTTTTCATCAGTGATAACACGTTTTCAGTTCGAACTAGCAAGTTTTCTGACAGAGATACCAAATATTTTTTTATGAAGTAACATTTTTTTTTTATCCGTGATAACAACTTTTCTGTCGGAAGTAGCAAGTTCTCCTTAACACTAACAAACCTTCTCATCAAAGCAAAAATATTTTACCTTAAACTAACATTCTTGTACTGAACACACACAAATTTCTCTTAGAAATAATATTTTTCATCAGTGATAACACTTTTTTTGTTCGAACTAGCAAGTTTTGCTTAACACTAATAAACCTTCTCATCAAAGTAACAACATTTTACCTTAATACTAACATACTTTTACTTAACACACACAAATTTCTCTTAGGAATAATATTTTTCGTCAGTGATAACACGTTTTCTGTTCGAACTAGCAAGTTTTCTGTCAAAGATACCAAATTTTTTCTCAGAAGTAACAATTTTTTTTATTGTGATAACAACTTTTCTGTCAGAAGTAGCAAGTTTTGATTAACACTATCAAACCTTCTCATCAAAGTAACAACATTCTTCCTTAATACTAACATACTTTTACTTAACACACACAAATTTCTCTTATAAATAATATTTTTCGTCAGTGATAACACGTTTTCTGTTCGAACTAGCAAGTTTTCTGTCAAAGATACCAAATTTTTTCTCAGAAGTAACAATTTTTTTTATTGTGATAACAACTTTTCTGTCAGAAGTAGCAAGTTTTGATTAACACTATCAAACCTTCTCATCAAAGTAACAATATTTTACCTTAATACTAAGATACTCTTACTTAAAACACACAAACTTCTCTTAGAAATAATATTTTTCGTCAGTGATAACACGTTTTCTGTTCGAACTAGCAAGTTTTCTACCAAAGATACCAAATTTTTTCTTAGAAGTAAGTTTTCTTTGATTGTGATAACAACTTTTCTGTCAGAAGTAGCAAGTTCTGCTTAACACTAACAAACCTTCTCATCAAAGTAACAATATTTTACCTTAATACTAACATACTTTTACCAAACAAACACATTTCTCTTAGAAATAATATTTTTCGTCATTGATAACACGTTTTCTGTTCAAACTAGCAAGTTTACTACCAAAGATATCAAATTTTTTCTTAGAAGTAACTTTTCTTTGATTGTGATAACAACTTTTCTGTCAGAAGTAGCAAGTTCTGCTTAACACTGACAAACCCTCTCATCAAAGTACCAACATTCTTCCTTTATACTAACATACTTTTACTGAACACACACAAATTTCTCTTAGAAATAATATTTTTCATCAGTGATAACAAATTTTCTGTTCGAACTAGCAAGTTTTCTGCCAAAGATACCAAATTTTTTCTTAGAAGTAACAATTTTTTATTGTGATAACAACTTTTCTGTCATATGTAGCAGGTTTTGCTTAACAGTAACAAATTTCTCATCAAAGTAACAACATTCTTCCTTACTACTAACATACTTTTACTGAACACACACAAATTTCTCTTAGAAATAATATTTTTCGTCAGTGATAACACGTTTTCTGTTCGAACTAGCAAGTTTTCTACCAAAGATATCAAATTTTTTCTTAGAAGTAACTTTTCTTTGATTGTGATAACAACTTTTCTGTCAGAAGTAGCAAGTTCTGCTTAACAATAACAAACCTTCTCATCAAAGTAACAACATTCTTCCTTAACACTAACATACTCTTACTTAAAACACACAAATTTATCTTAGAAATAATATTTTCCGTCAGTGATAACACGTTTTCTGTTCGAACTAGCAATTTTTCTACCAAAAACACCAAATTTGTTGTTAGAAGTAACTTTTCTTTGATTGTGATAACAACTTTTCTGTCAGAAGTAGCAAGTTCTGCTTAATACTAACAAACCTTCAAAACTCATCAAAGTAACAATATTTTACCTTAATACTAACATACTTTTACTGAACACACACAAATTTCTCTTACAAATAATATATTTCGTCAGTGATAACACGTTTTCTGTTCGAACTAGCAAGTTTTCTACCAAAGATATCAAATTTTTTCTTAGAAGTAACTTTTTTTGATTTTGATAACAACTTTTCTGTCAGATGTAGCAAGTTTTTCTTAACATTAATAAATTTCTCATCAAAGTAACAACATTCTTCCTTAATACTAACATACTCTTACTTAACACACACAAATTTCTCTTCGAAATAATATTTTTCGTCAGTGATAACACGTTTTCTGTTCGAACTAGCAAGTTTTCTACCAAAGATATCAAATTTTTTCTTAGAATTAACAATTTTTGATTGTGATAACAACTTTTCTGTCAGATGTAGCAAGTTTTTCTTAACACTAACAAATTTTCTCATCAAAGTAACAACATTCTTCCTTAATACTAACATACTCTTACTGAACACACACAAATTTCCCTTAGAAATAATATTTTTCATCAGTGATAACACTTTTTCTGTTCGAACTAGTAAGTTTTCTGTCAAAGATACCAAATTGTTTCTTAGAAGTAAAAATTTTTTTGACTGTGATAACAACTTTTCTGTCAGAAGTAGCAAGTTTTGCTTAACATTAACAAACCTTCTCATCAAAGTAACAACATTTTACCTTAACACTAACATACTTTTACTGAACACACACAAATTTCTCTTCGAAATAATATTTTTCGTCAGTGATAACACGTTTTCTGTTCGAACTAGCAACTTTTCTGCCAAAGATACCAAATGTTTTCTTAGAAGTAACAATTTTTTTTATTGTGATAACAACTTTTCTGTCAGAAGTAGCAAGTTTTGATTAACACTATCAAACCTTCTCATCAAAGTAACAACATTCTTCCTTAATACTAACATACTTTTACTGAACACACACAAATTTCCCTTAGAAATAATATTTTTCATCAGTGATAACACTTTTTCTGTTCGAACTAGCAAGTTTTCTACCAAAGATATCAAATTTTTTCTTAGAAGTAACTTTTTTTTTATTGTGATAACAACTTTTCTGTCAGAAGTAGCAAGTTCTGCTTAACAATAACAAACCTTCTCATCAAAGTAACAACATTCTTCCTTAATACTAACATACTCTTACTTAAAACACACAAATTTATCTTAGAAATAATATTTTTCGTCAGTGATAACACGTTTTCTGTTCGAACTAGCAATTTTTCTACCAAAAACACCCAATTTGTTTTTAGAAGTAACTTTTCTTTGATTGTGATTAATACTAACAAACCTTCAAAACTCATCAAAGTAACAATATTTTACCTTAATACTAACATACTTTTACTGAACACACACAAATTTCTCTTACAAATAATATATTTCGTCAGTGATAACACGTTTTCTGTTCGAACTAGCAAGTTTTCTACCAAAGATATCAAATTTTTTCTTAGAAGTAACTTTTTTTTATTGTGATAACAACTTTTCTGTCAGATGTAGCAAGTTTTGCTTAACATTAATAAATTTCTCATCAAAGTAACAACATTCTTCCTTAATACTAACATACTCTTACTTAACACACACAAATTTCTCTTCGAAATAATATTTTTCGTCAGTGATAACACGTTTTCTGTTCGAACTAGCAAGTTTTCTACCAAAGATATCAAATTGTTTCTTAGAATTAACAATTTTTGATTGTGATAACAACTTTTCTGTCAGATGTAGCAAGTTTTTCTTAACACTAACAAATTTTCTCATCAAAGTAACAACATTCTTCCTTAATACTAACATACTCTTACTGAACACACACAAATTTCCCTTAGAAATAATATTTTTCATCAGTGATAACACTTTTTCTGTTCGAACTAGCAAGTTTTCTGTCAAAGATACCAAATTGTTTCTTAGAAGTAAAAATTTTTTTGATTGTGATAACAACTTTTCTGTCAGAAGTAGCAAGTTTTGCTTAACATTAACAAACCTTCTCATCAAAGTAACAACATTTTACCTTAATACTAACATACTCTTACTGAACACACACAAATTTCTCTTCGAAATAATATTTTTCGTCAGTGATAACACGTTTTCTGTTCGAACTAGCAACTTTTCTGCCAAAGATACCAAATGTTTTCTTAGAAGTAACAATTTTTTTATTGTGATAACAACTTTTCTGTCAGAAGTAGCAAGTTTTGATTAACACTATCAAACCTTCTCATCAAAGTAACAACATTCTTCCTTAATACTAACATACTTTTACTGAACACACACAAATTTCCCTTAGAAATAATATTTTTCATCAGTGATAACACTTTTTCTGTTCGAACTAGCAAGTTTTCTGTCAAACATACCAAGTTGTTTCTTAGAAGTAACAATTTTTTTGATTGTGATAACAACTTTTCTGTCAGAAGTAGCAAGTTTTGCTTAACACTAACAAACCTTCTCATCAAAATAACAACATTTTATCTTAATACTAACATACTTTTACTGAATACACACAAATTCTCTTCGAAGTAATATTTTTCGTCAGTGACAACACGTTTTCTGTTCGAACTAGCAAGTTTTCTGCCAAAGATACCAAATTGTTTCTTAGAAGTAACAATTTTTTTGATTGTGATAACAACTTTTCTTTCAGAAGTAGCAAGTTTTGATTAACACTAAAAAACCTTCTCATCAAAGGAACAACATTCTTCCTTAATACAAACATACTTTTACTGAAAACACACAAATTTCTCTTCGAAATAATATTTTTCATCAGTGATAACACTTTTTCTGTTCGAACTAGCAAGTTTTCTGCCAAAGATACCAAATTTTTTCTTAAAAGTAACAATTTGTGAAAGTGATAACAATTTTTCTGTCAGAAGTAGCAAGTTTGCTTAACACTAACAAACCTTCTCTTCAAAGTAACAACATTCTTCATTAATACTACCAAACGTTTACTGAACACGCACAAATTTCTCTTTGAAATAATATTTTTCATCAGTGATAACACGATTTTCTGTCAGAAGTAGCAAGTTTTCTACCAAAGATACCAAATTTTTTCTTAGAAGTAACAATTTTTTGATTGCGATAACAACTTTTCTGTAAGAAATGGCAAGTTTTGCTTAACACTAACAAACCTTCTCATCAAAGTAACAACATTCTTCTTTAATACTAACATACTTTTCCTGAACACACACAAATTTCTCTTAAAAATAATATTTTTCAAAAGTGATAACATGTTTTCTGTTCGAACTAGCCAGTTTTCTACAAAAGATACTAAATTTTTTCTCGGAAGTAGCAATTTTTTGTTGGTGATAACAACTTTTCTGTCAGAAGTAGCAAGTTTTGCTTAGCATTAACAAATCTTCTCTTCAAAGTAACAACATTCTTCCTTAATACTAACAAACGTTTACTTAACACACCCCAATTTCTCTTGGAAGTCACATTTTTTTATCAGTGATAACACGTTTTCTGCTTGAGCTTGCAAGTTTTTTCTCAAAGATATCAAATTTTTTCTTAGAAGTAGCAATTTTCATTATGATGACAAGTTATCTGTTAGAAATAACAAGTTTTAAGTCAAACATACCAAGTTTTTCTTGGAATTAACAATTTTTTCGTTGATGATAACAATTTTTCTGTCAGAAGTAGCAAACTCTCCCTAACACTAACAAATCTTAGCATCGAAGTAACAACTTTTTCTCAATACTTATAAACTTTTACTTAACACCATCAAATTTCTCCTAGAAGAAACAGGTTTTTAACAAGTTTTCTTTCAAAGTTAGGTTTCTCTACGTTTAAGTTAGGCTCATCTAACCTCCAAAACCATAGGTTAGGTAAGGTTAAAAATAAATAAATATTAATAAATAAATAGAAACATTTCTCCATGTTTAAGTGGTTTCTCTACATTTAAGTTAGGTTCATCTAACCTCCAAAACCATAGGTTAGGTTAGTTATAATAAGTATTAGGATTCCAAGAAAATTTAATTCCAAGAAAATTTGGTATGTTTGACTTAAAACTTGTTTTTTCTAAAAGATAACTTGTCATCATAATGAAAATTGATACTTCTAAGAAAAAAATTTGATATCTTTTAGAGAAAACTTGCAAGCTCAAGCAGAAAACGTGTTATCACTGATGAAAAAATATGACTTCCAAGAGAAATTGGGGTGTGTTAAGTAAACGTTTGTTAGTATTAAGGAAGAATGTTGTTACTTTGAAGAGAATATTTGTTAGTGCTAAACAAAACTTGCTACTTCTGACAGAAAAGTTGTTATCACAAACAAAAAATTGTTAATTCTGAGAAAAAATTTTGCATCTTTGGTAGAAAACTTGCTAGTTCGAACAGAAAACGTGTTATCACTGATGAAAAATATTATTTCTAAGAGAAATTTGTTGGTGTTCAGTAAAAGTATGTTAGTATCAAAGAAGAATGTTGTTACTTTGATGAGAAGGTTTGTTAGTGTTAAGCAAAACTTGCTATTTCTGACAGAAAAGTTGTCATCACAATCAAAAAATTGTTACTTCTCAGATGAATTTGGTATGTTTGGTAGAAAATTTGCTACTTCTGACAGAAAAGCGTGTTATCACTGATGAAAAATATTATTTCTAAGAGAAATTTGTGTGTTTTCAGTAAATGATTGGTAGTATTAATGAAGAGTGTTGTTACTTTGATGAGAAGGTTTGTTATTGTTAAGCAAACTTGCTACTTCTTACAGAAAAGTTGTTATCACAATCATAAATTGTTACTTCTAAGAAAAAATTCGGTATCTTTGGCAGAAAACTTGCTAGTTCGAACAGAAAAAGTGTTATCACTGATGAAAAATATTATTTCGAAGAGAAATTTGTGTGTGTTCAGTAAAAGTATGTTAGTATTAAGGAAAAATGTTGTTACTTTGATGAGAAGGTTTGTTAGTGTTAAGCAAAACTTGCTACTTCTGACAGAAAAGTTGTTATCACAATCAAAAAAATTGTTACTTCTAAGAAAAATTTGGTACCTTTGGTAGAAAACTCGCTAGTTCAAACAGAAAACGTGTTATCACTGACGAAAAATATTATTTCGAAGAGAAATTTGTGTGTGTTCAGTAAAAGTATGTTAGTATTAAGGTAAAATGTTGTTACTTTGATGAGAAGGTTTGTTAGTGTTAAGCAAAACTTGCTACTTCTGACAGAAAAGTTGTCATCACAATCAAAAAAAATTGTTACTTCAAAGAAAAAACTTGATATCTTTGGTAGAAAACTTGCTAGTTCGAACAGAAAAAGTGTTATCACTGATGAAAAATATTATTTCTAAGAGAAATTTGTGTGTTTTAAGTAAGAGTATGCTAGTATTAAGGAAGAATGTTGTTACTTTGATGAGAAGGTTTGTTATTGTTAAGCAAACTTGTTACTTCAGACTGAAAAGTTGTTATCACAATCATAAATTGTTACTTCTAAGAAAAAAATTTGGTATCTTTGGCAGAAAACTTACTAGTTCGAAAAGAAAAAGTGTTATCACTGATGAAAAATATTATTTCGAAGAGAAATCTGTGTGTGTTCAGTAAAAGTATGTCAGTATTAAGGAAGAATGTTGTTACTTTGATGAGAAGGTTTGTTAGTGTTAAGCAAAACTTGCTACTTCTGACAGAAAAGTTGTTATCACAATCAAAAAAATTGTTACTTCTAAGAAATAATTTGGTATCTTTGGCAGAAAACTTGCTAGTTCGAACAGAAAACGTGTTATCACTGACGAAAAATATTATTTCTAAGAGAAATTTGTGTGTTTTCAGTAGGAGTATGTTAGTTTTAAGGTAAAATGTTGTTACTTTGATGAGAAGATTTGTTAGTGTTAAGTAAAACTTATTACTTCTGACAGAAAAGTTGTTATCACAATCAAAAAATTGTTACTTCTAAGAAAAAATTTGATATCTTTGGTAGAAAACTTGCTAGTTCGAACAGAAAAAGTGTTATCACTGATGAAAAATATTATTTCTAAGAGAGATTTGTGTGTGTTCAGTAAAAGTATGTTAGTATTAAGGTAGAATGTTGTTACTTTGATGAGAAGGTTTGTTAGTGTTAAGCAAAACTTGCTACTTCTGACAGAAAAGTTGTTATCACAATCAAAAAATTGTTACTTCTAAGAAAAAATTTGATATCTTTGGTAGAAAACTTGCTAGTTCGAACAGAAAAAGTGTTATCACTGACGAAAAATATTATTTCTAAGAGAAATTTGTGTGTGTTCAGTAAAAGTATGTCAGTATTAAGGAAGAATGTTGTTACTTTGATGAGAAGGTTTGTTATTGTTAAGTAAACTTGCTAATTCTGACAGAAAAGTTGTTATCACAATCATAAATTGTTACTTCTAAGAAAAAATTTGGTATCTTTGGCAGAAAACTTGCTAGTTCGAAAAGAAAAAGTTTTATCACTGATGAAAAATATAAATTCGAAGAGAAATTCGTGTGTGTTCAGTAAAAGAATGTTAGTATTAAGGAAGAATGTTGTTACTTTGATGAGAAGGTTTGTTAGTGTTAAGCAAAACTTGCTACTTCTGACAGAAAAGTTGTCATCACAATCAAAAAAATTGTTACATCTAAGAAATAATTTGGTATCATTGGCAGAAAACTTGCTAGTTCGAGCAGAAAACGTGTTATCACTGATGAAAAATATTATTTCTAAGAGAAATTTGTGTGTTTTCAGTAAGAGTATGTTAGTTTTAAGGTAAAATGTTGTTACTTTGATGAGAAGATTTGTTAGTGTTAAGCAAAACTTGCTACTTCTGACAGAAAAGTTGTTATCACAATCAAAAAATTGTTACTTCTAAGAAACAAAATGATATCTTTGGTAGAAAACTTGCTAGTTCGAACAGAAAAAGTGTTATCACTGATGAAAAATATTATTCCTAAGAGAAATTTGTGTGTTTTAAGTAAGAGTATGTTAGTATTAAGGAAGAATGTTGTTACTTTGATGAGAAGGTTTGTTAGTGTTAAGCAGAACTTGCTACTTCTGACAGCAAAGTTGCTATCACAATCAAAGAAAAGTTACTTCTAAGAATAAATTTGATATCTTTGGTAGAAAACTTGCTAGTTCGAACAGAAAACGTGTTATCACTGACAAAAAATATTATTTCTAAGAGAAATTTGTGTGTTTTAAGTAAGAGTATGTTACTATTAAGGTAAAGTATTGTTACTTTGACGAGAAGATTTGTTAGTGTTAAGCAAACTTTGCTACTTCTGACCGAAAAGTTGTTATCACAATCAAAAAATTGTTACTTCTGAGAAAAAATAGGATATCTTCGGTAGAAAACTTGCTAGTTCGAACAGAAAACGTGTTATCACTGACGAAAAATATTATTTCGAAGAGAAATTTGTGTTTGTTAAGTAAGAGTATGTTAGTATTAAGGAAGAATGTTGTTACTTTGATGAGAAATTTGTTATTGTTAAGCAAAACTTGCTACTTTTGACAGAAAAGTTGTTATCATAATCAAAAATTGTTACTTCTAAGAAAAAATTTGGTATCTTTGGCAAAAAACTTGCTAGTTCAAACAGAAAAGTTGTTATCACTGATGAAAAATATTATTTCGAATAGAAATTTGTGTGTGTTCAGTAAAAGTAATGTTAGTATTAAGGTAAAATATTGTTACTTTGATGAGAAGGTCTGTTAGTGTCAAGAAAAACTTGCTACTTCTGACAGAAAAGTTATTATCACAATAAAAAAAATTGCTACTTCTGAGAAAAAATTTGGTATCTTTGACAGAAAACTTGCTAGTTCGACCAGAAAACGTGTTACCACTGACGAAAAATATTATTTCTAAGAGAAATTTGTGTGTGTTAAGTAAAAGCATGTTAGTTTTAAGGTAAAATATTGTTACTTTGATGAGAAATTTTGTTAGTGTTAAGCAAAACTTGCTACTTCTGACAGAAAAGTTGTTATCACAATAAAAAATTGCTACTTCTGAGAAAAAATTTGGTATCTTTGGCAGAAAACTTGCTAGTTCGAACAGAAAAAGTGTTATCACTGATGAAAAATATTATTTCTAAGAGAAATTTGTGTGTTTTTAGTAAGAGTATGTTAGTATTAAGGAAGAATGTTGTTACTTTGATGAGAAGGTTTGTTAGTGTTAAGCAGAACTTGCTACTTCTGACAAAAAAGTTATTATCACAACCAAAGAAAAGTTGCTTCTAAAAAAAATTTGATATCTTAGGCAGAAAACTTGCTACTTCTGACTGAAAAGTTGTTAACACTGATGAAAAATATTATGTCTAAGATAAATTTGTGTGTTTTAAGTAAGAGTATGTTAGTATTAAGGTAAAATTTTGTTACTCTGATGAGAAGGTTTGTTAGTGTTAAGCAAAACTTGCTAGTTCGAACAGAAAAAGTGTTATCGCTGATGAAAAATATTATTTCTAAGAGAAATTTGTGTGTTCAGTAAAAGAATGTTAGTTTTAAGTTAAAATATTGTTGCTTTGATGAGAAGGTTTGTTAGTGTTAAGCAGAACTTGTTACTTCTGACAGAAAAGTTGTTATCACAGATAAAAAAAAATGTTACTTCTTAAAAAAAAAATTAGTATCTCTGCCAGAAAACGTGCTATTTCGAACTGAAAACGTGCTATCACTGATGAAAAAAATTATTTCGAAGAGAAAATTGTGTGTGTTCAGTAAACATTTGGTGGTATTAAAGAAGAATGTTGTTACTTTGATGCACACATTTAAAATACATGTGAGTTTATTAATAATATTTGATTTTTGTTCTGAAAAGATATAAAAACGCCTTTTGAAAGTATTTTTTGGTGTTGGGGCATTCAAAAAGCCATAAAGTAGAGTTGTGGGTGAAAAGAATGAGTACTTCAAGTTGTAAAATTGGTTTAGGAGGGACATTAAGAAAAGAACTTGTTCTGAAAAGATATAATAAAGCCTTTTGAAAGTATTGCTTGGTGTTGTGGTATTCAAAAAATCCATAAAGTAATGTTGTGGGTGAAAAGGATGAGTACTTTAAGTTGTAAAATTGGTTTAGGGGGGAAATTAAGAAAGGAACTTGTTCCGAAAAGATATAATAAAGCCTTTTGAAAGCATTGCTTGATGTTGGGGTATTCAAAAGCCATAAAGTAGAGTTTTGGTGAAAAGAATGAGTACTTCAACTTGTAAAATTGGTTTAGGGGGGACATTAAGAAAAGAACTTGTTCTGAAAAGATATAATAAAGCCTTTTGAAAAGTATTGCTTGATATTGGGGTGTGCAAAAAGCTGTAAAGTAAAGTTGTGGGTGAAAAAGATAAGTACTTCAACTTGTAAAATTGGTTTAGGAAGAACATTAAGAAAAGAAATTGTTCTGAAAAGATATAATAAAGCCTTTTGAAATGTGGGGGCCCTTCTGTGTCTCAAGTGAACAAAAAAAATATTAAAAAATGGGGGCCGGGGGGCCTTTGGAGGCCCGGGGGGGCTTTTGGGGGCCCGGGGGGACTTTTGGGGGCCCGGGGAGGGGACTTTGGGGCCCAGGGGCGCTTGGGGCCCTTTTGGGGGTGCCGGGGGCCTTTGGGGCCCGGAGGCCCTTTGGGGTTGGGGTAGGGGACCTCACAACACTGTTCAAATGGAACTTGTGTATTATAACGACCACAGAGTTTCACCCTAAATCATCTTCTAAATCATCTTCTAAAATGTTTCAAACTGTTTCGCCTAAATCATATTCTAAAATGTCTCAAACGGTTTCGCTCAAATAATACCCTAAAATGTCTCAAACTGTTTCGCCCAAATAATCCATAAACGTAGTTTCTGCGTATTCCTTTTGTTTTGGCATCCCTGCGCTGTCACATTTGAAATTCCTAGGAAACCATTTCCCGTGTTAATCTCTTCATCTTATAGGTTTTCCTAGCTACACTATTAAGGTTTCGATAGAATAATAATTTTTATCTCTGTCACTAAAGATCAGAGAAGCCATATTTAAAAAATAGAATATCAATTTATCTCTGTCACTAAAGACCATTTATCCCTCAGACCTAAAGATCAAAGAAACCATAATGTTTCTTAATTCCCCTTTCGTGAATCAATAATTTCCCATCGATTATGTAAATCAATTTCTCAGAAATCCAGTTCCCCTCGAGTGGATCAATACATTGTTCCCGTTAGAATTCAATGCGCATGTGCGAACTTCGCCCCGGAGTCATTACACCTAGAAATAACAAATAAATCGACCTTGAAAAGGGGGCATTGACCCCATTATACTCGCAGTGTTTCCGACTCCCTAATTGGTCTAGAAAGAACACTTTTACCAAGGACATTAAATCTCTTCCCGACTTTTTACCAAGGACATTAAATCTCTTCCCATTCCTTGTGAGGCCTCCCTACTCCTGCTAATTTTTCAGTAGCTTACTGATGAGCAGGAGCAGGCGATTGATGAAACTTACTAAGGGGGCTGGGAGGCGAGTGTACGGGAGGGGCTCATGTGAACCTCCAGTTAAGGGTTCTGGAACATAGCTATTACAGTAGTACCTGTTTTGTACTTCAGAGCTTTTCCACTTAAGAAGTGGCGCCAAAAGTGTTGTTTTCAGTGCTACATCAAACTTAAGGATGGTAAAATTGAAAAAAAAGCCTGTATATAAGAGCAATAGCTTTCAAATGAGTTATTAAACATCACTTATAAGTTCTGCTAGCCCAATAGCCACAGCTTTTCCAATTGAGACACTGAACCAAAAGTACCATTTTAGTGCAATTTGGAACTTGCTGATGGTGGAATTTATATGAAAGACGTAGATATGAGCAATATCTTTTATACGAGCTATAAAATATCTGCCTACGATGTTCTGGTAGCCTGCTAGTGCCACCTCTTGAGAAATGGAACAAAAGGTGCCATTTTAGTGCCATAAGGCACTTGCACATGGAGTAATTTATAAAATGCAAGTAAACATCTCTCTATGATGTTCTGGTACCCCGCTAGGCCTGTTGTCAAAAAGGAAAGAAAAAAAACGGGAGACAGATCAGTGCTACCGATGCAAAAAAGTGATTTTCCTTGTTGTTCAGGGAGGGGGACTGTAATTTCCCTGTGCAAGGTTTCTGACCATGCTGATTCCAATGGTAAACTTTTCAATTTGATCTGAAATCATTTCCGAGGGGTTTGAGGCTTTTTTCGAAATCACCATAAATACCTTTTAGCTACAAACTTTTACTTTTAAGACAAACCGAAATAATAGTTAACATTCCTAAGTCAGTGTTAGATAGCAATTTTTTCACTTCGCACTTTTTAACTTTTGGTTAATATGGGCTGTGGTTCGCTCTTTACTAGGTTGCAGCTACCGCTGCAACCATGATACTTTGCCGGGACATGCTTTAAAAATGTGCCAAGAAAATGGCTGAAAAAAACAACGGATACCGATACCGATATTCCCGATACGGTAGATTCGATACCAATGCGACCAATACCGGTACGTGCGATATCGATACGCCCGATACCACATACAGCCCTTCCCCAGGGACTATGGAGGGCCATATTATAATCAAAACCCTATACATTGGACCTTGAACTATGTTAAACAAAATGGCTATCTCAAAATTTTTATAGGACTAGTTTGGGGGGAGGGAGCTTGTAGGGAGGGGGGTTATTTGCCCTTCAAGATTTTTGGTCACTTAAAAGGGGCACTAGAGAATTTAATTTCCATTCGAATGAGCCATTAAACATCTCTCTATGATTTTCTGTTCATTCGCTAGCCCTGGTGAAAAAAAAGAAAAAAAAAGGAGACACATCAGTGCTACCCATGCAAAAAAGTTTTCCTTGGTGTTCAAGTTGGGGGACTGTATTTATCCTACATAGGTTTTGGATCATTTTGATTCCAATGGTGCACTTTTTATTTTGATCTGACGCCATTTTCAAGGGGTTTCAGGCTCTTTTTCGAAATCACCATAAATTTCTTTTCGCAATAAAGTTTTACTTTTAAGATTAACCAAAACAATAGTTACCATTCCTGATTCAGTGTCAGATGGCAATTCTTTATCACTAGGCAGTTTTTTCAGAAAACGTGTTTTTCAACTTTTGTTTACTACGGCCTGTGGTTGGCTCTTTACTAGGTTGCAGCTGCCGCTGCAACCATGATTAGTAGTTACAGTGAACGTCAACACATACCCTTGTTCTATTTAGCTAGATAACGACTGGGGTACCTTTGTTTTCTTCACGTTTCCATTCTATCCATCTAAATACTTCATTGCAAATTTTTTTCGGGTTTTCGAAAACTTTCGCGAGTTCACGTTAGTGGCTTAAAGTAACGTATTACAGTTAGAGAAAATATTTAAACCTGCTAGCAGCAAAGCAAATGAGTCAAAAGAAAACCCATTTCTAAAATGTCGCTTCTAGAGTCTTTGTTACACAACTAAACAACTGTATCAATTGAGAGCCTTACCTCTTTCTTGATTGTTTGAGGATACGACCATTCAAGGATAAGATCAAAGTCTTCAGATACTTCAATAGCACACTCAAACTGAACTCTTCCTCCCGTTCGAGTTGAGCCATTTCCTATTTTTCTAACGCTTGGCTGCAACGTCATAATGCTATTCACAGAAGGCAAATTTAAATCAGAGGATTTCTGAGGATCCATATGCAAATTTGAAGAAGACATTAAATTTCCAGCTCTTTGATTCAACGGGCATTCGCACGGCAATTTTCCTTTTGAGGTATTTCTTTGATGCACACAATTTTCATTAGCTGACTTGGGAGACAGTGGATTTTCAACTGGAGAAATATAGCCTATTCTCTCTAGCAAAGGTTTATTAGTAGTTGCTCTTATTGTTGTTTGTTGCATCTCATCTTCAGCGCCAACAGTGAATGCATAACTTTTAACAATTTCTGGATCACTAGCCTCATGCTCTTCTTGGTTAATGGGAATAAAATCAGTCTGGGTCGGTTGAGTCTCTGAAACTGGGGTTGTATTGACACCCAGAAAATTGTCTAGCTCTTCGTCTGGTATAATAAGATTTTCAATATCAGCCAAACTTGATGTTCTTTTGTTGCTAAGATCATTGATCGGATGTATGCTAATGTCATCTGACGACATTGTCGAGGTAACGCCTGACCTACTACTAGTCAGCTCAGTAGTCGGGTCTGTTCTTCCTTGGTTGCTGCCTGTTATGGTAACAATGAATTCACTATGCCGTTCCTCATCAACCTCGTTCGTTTTCTTTTCAGCAGCAGGGTGATGTGGATAAAGGCTTTCTTTTGAACTAGGTTCTTCTTTGGATAAAGACTCACTAAAATTTTGCTGACTTGTATCATTTCGCCTTTCTTCTAAATTAATATTTGAAGCAAGTGAATAATCACCGTAATCAAAAACAGAATCCTCATCCATTGGTAGTGATGAGCTTACTTTCTCTTTGTGTGAGTTAGGATTGATGAAAGATGACGTTTCGGAGGCCAAAGGAAAATCTAGATTTTGTGACAAGGAATGAGAGTCACCCAAACCGATAATTGTAGACTTTTCGGGGGTTAGAGATATGTCATTTGTATTCTCATTTTTTACAATATTTTGCTGAGATCCAAACAAATCTTCATTATCAAGCATTGGAAAAGCGAATCTGGGGATCTCGTTTGTAGTAGCTTGAACTTGATTCCCCAAAAATCTACTCACTTCATTTTCATGTTTGTCCTTAATTTCCACATTATTCAGCAAATTTTCATTAAAATCATTTGCTTCTGCATAAACATTCTCTAAATCAGATGCACTTGCAGCAAGGTTCTGCTCCTTTACAGAAATGTCTGAAATGTAATATTTTCGATATTTATCAAGGTTATACAAAGATACATCCAGGTCGAGTGAATTTTGTGGATTAGAAATGTCATAAAAATTGTCAAAATCTTTGTTACTATAATCATAATGATCATGAACAGGGACAGGGGTGCTGTCATGGGATAATAGTTGGCCTGTGAAAAAATTATCGACATTATCTTTCAGATAGGCAGCATTAGGATGGTCATTGTCAATCTTGCTTTCCACTTTTCTGTCAACTGTTAATGCAGAAGCAACAAATTCCGATATTGAAAGGGGCAGCATGTCTTGAAAAGACGCTTCTGGTAAGCTATCTGATTCTTGGCCAATAAATTTGACTTCTTCTGATGAATCTTTTAGCCGCCCTTGTGCGATTGGCTGATCTGAAACAATACCTCTGTCAAGTGTTTTCACTTAGAATATGTTTTCACAAACTTTTAAGGTACGAAACACTTAAGAAGGCTAAGCATAGTCTACAGAACGCATCAGTTGAATTTTTAAATTAAGCAAAATATAACTCAAATTTAATATTCAGTTGTAATTGACTTTCAATTTTTTAAATACAGTCTTAGTCAATCTTGATCATTAAGTGCAATTCTTTTCAAAACTTAAATTCATTTATCAACCCAATAAAGACCATAGCCCCAGAAAGTATAACTTTTTGGAGTACGTGGCAAAAAAGTGAACCAAACCAGAAGAAAATAAAAATTCATACAGCAAATATTGCTACTAGATACTAATCACCAAAGCCAGAAGAAAATATGAAAGATGACCCCAAATTCAAATCGTGAGATAGAGATCAAAGGTCAAGTAAAAAAAAAAACAACAGAAAAAAAAGATGCAACGAAAGCTTAGACGACAGTTCATATAGAGCAGGAAGAATGAAAGGTGCAAATAAAATAAAAATAATGAAGAATGGTTCACCAAAGAGGTTCAAAGTATAAGTACACTTAATGACTTGTAGTTTCTTATCGCTTTAAACCGCAAATACATTAAAGGAAGAAGAAAAAAAGATAGAGATAAATTAGAAAAAATATCAATTAAACAGGCCCGAGGCTTAGGTAGTTTCATTCAAATGATCTATAGTGACCTTCCACATCCTAATTTATGCTTTTCACATATTTATATTTACTGGTTATTTATAACAGCAAGTCTGTTCAAATTAGCTCTAATTCAAGCAAGTGAAAGATGAGGCCTGAAAACCATCATAGCTCTCCTTTGCAGCCACTGACAAGAGTTAATACACTTAGAGAGTTGCGAAGCTTGTAGATTATATAAGTTTTTATATTATATGTAATATATTAAATATAAAATTAAATGAAGTAAGTCTAACCATCTCACCCTTTCATCATCCCTAGGACATTCTCAACCATTTTCTCTCAAAAATGAACTTTGTAATCTAAAATAAACGCTGTTTTTATTTGAAAGAGAGAACTCTGTATTTCATTGCTAAAACGTGACACTCCAAGCAATACACGCTACAGTACCACGCTATTACTGCTCTGTGGCACACTGCAACACCTGTCATCAACATTTTAAACGTCTTCTAGCGTTTGAACACCCTAAATGGATATATTTTCTATTGTTATTATTTTTCAACGATTCCCAGCCCTGTGCCACGCTATTACTGCTCTGCGGCACCCTCTGAAATCACATCATTAAACCTAAGACATTTTCCGACATTTTTTATTAAAAATAATGCTTTAATCCATTGATTCAAGTTTTTCGCAAGCCAACCCTTTCACAAAGACTTCCAAAAGACACTCCGCCACTACGGCATTACACGCCTGCCCCCTACCATCCACGTGGCATTGAACAGTGGAACCTGGCATTTCATTATCAGAACGTGAAACTCCAAGCAATTCACACTACAGTACAACACTATTACTGCTCTACGGCACCCTGCGACACCCGTCATCAACATTTTAAGCGTCTTCTAGCGTTTGAACACCCTCAATGGATACATTTTCTATTGCTATTATTTTCTAACGATTCCCAGCCCTGTGCCACATTATCAATGCGCCACAGCACCGTCCGACATCACATCATTATTCCTAAGACATTCTGACAAGCACAGAAGAGGTTCTGAGGTAAAGGCGGGGTGACGTAGAAATTAATATCAATGAGGGAAACAAAGAAAAAAAGAATAAAACTTAGCTAATCATCTAAAGAAAAGGAACAACATAAACAAAAGAGAAAAAAAGAACAAAAGACAAAACAAATAAATCAAACTCATATCTTAATAAAACTTCCAAAGTACGGCATATCTGTAATCAAATTAAAGATCTAAAGTGGAACTGACCAGCCATGACAAAAAAAAATACAAAGAAATGAATATATAGACGACAAACGGGTATATGGCCAGTAAATGAAAACGAAGAAAAAGAACAAAAATCAAACAAATATTTCACCCGTATCTAACAAGACGTCTTCAGCGTAGAAAAAAAAACTAAAATATATATATATAACTAAAATCGACTAACCTAATATATATAGTATACAATTACTTAGCATTTACAATTTGTAGCTCAAACCATAAAAGTAACTGGATTAAAAATTTTAAAATTACAAATGAAGTAGGAATATATTATTGCGACATAATTCTATGTAAAGCTTTTGATGCTGCTATTCGCTTAGGTTAGTTGCTTGAACTAACCCCTGGGACATTTTGCAATACTTTATTTTTGAATATGGGTTAATTTTTTAAAACAATATCATTAATAGGATCAACATTTATATTACCAGTATCTTTATTAATTGATAAACCTGCAAAAATGTGTGTTTTCTTTCTAATGATTCAAGAGCCCAATGAGTGAAACCTTTTTCATTGGAAAAACTTTCATTTCTTGAAGGACCAATATTTATATTACCAGTATCTCTATTAATTGATAAACCTACAAGAATGTGTGTGTGTTTTTTTTGTTTTTTTTTTCTAATGCTTCAAGAGCCCAATGAGTGAAACCTTTTTCATTGGAAAAACTTTCCTTTCTTGAAGCATTAGATTGAACTAATTCTAGTCACTAAAACTAAGTCCCCTTCGTCTCTATTAGTGCTAATTTCCCCATAGATATTTTTTTTTAATTTCAATCATTTCTCTAAAGGTTTGTAAGAAGCCTATAGACGTTTCTACAATTTTTGTCAGGTCAAACAATATATTATGATGAGGAAAGTCAAATAATTGTTCTGCTACAGCTGATTCAAACGTTTCTGGGTTTTGATTATATTTTAGCGAACAGCCAATGGCATTTTTGTGTTACTGTAGCGTATTTTAAAATTTTATTGTGTCCTTCCTAAATAAAATTTACCACAAGAATACGGAATTTCGTATAGACCCCCTTGTATGTTTTTGGAACCTTATCTTTTCCATTATTTAGTAAGGAGCCAATAGTTTGTCGAGATTTGAATGCTGTTTTTATATTATGCTTGCTTAGTCCTCTTCTTAATTCCTGTGACAACTGTGGGACATACGGCAAAGCTATATAATTCGTTTGTCGATTTGACCCATCATCTTCTAGTATTTTTGGTTCCATTAAGTTTTTTTCCGTTTTTCAATTATTTGGGAAATCATCTTTACAGGGTTAGCATTACCCTGAGGGTATCCACTATCAATCGTTAAGGATATTTTAATAGGTAATGGATACCCTGAAAGATGATTTCCCAAATAATTGAAAAACGGGAAAAAAAAGTTAACTGAACCAAAAATACTAGAAGATGGTGGGTCGAATCAACAAACACATTAAATAACTTTGCCGTACGTCACAGAATTGTCACAGAAATTAAGAAGAGAACTAAGCAAGCATAATATAAAAACAGCATTTAAATCTCGACAAACTATTGGCTCGTTACTAAATAACTAAATAATCGTTACTAAATAATGGAAAACATAAGGTTCCAAAAAACATACAAAGGGGTGTATACAAAATTCCGTGTTCTTGGGGCAAATTTTATGTAGGAAGGACCCAGCAAAATTTTGAAAATAGACTACAGCAACACAAAATGCCATTGACTGTTAGCTAAAATATAATCAAAAACCAGAAACGTTTGAATCAGCTGTAGCAAAACTTTTATTTGACTTTCCTCATCATAACATATTGTTTGACCAGACAAAAATTGTACACACGTCTATAGGCCTCTTACAAAGCTTTAGAGAAATTATTGGAATTAAAAAAATGTATATGGAGGGATTAGTATTAAAAGAGACGAAGGGTATTTTAGAATTAGCTCGATTTATAACAGTTTAATTAAGGGGCAGGTAAAAAATTTCAACAGTGGTAATTTACATGATAGTCCTCGAACAGCGGGCAACCGTGTAAGCGATAGTCGGGGTAAGGCCAAGGCTGGCAGGAGTCAACGAACAGCAGCTAAACTTGCAAATGAAAAAATTCACTCAACTTATAATGCATGATTCTTGTTGTCCTGTTTGTCATATCTAAATAATTCAAGGATTTTAACCTATAAATTTAATCAGGGGCGGTGACCTGGGATTTGTTTTTGTTCAAATAAAAATGGTGTTTTATTTTTAATAGATCCCATTTTCCAATCTGATCTTATAGAGGAAAATTATCTAAAGATTTTGGTGTCTTATCGGTGATTACAGTTGTGCCGTACTTTGGAAGTTTTATTAAAATATGATTTTTATTTACTTGTTTTGTCTTTTGTTCTTTTTTTCTCTTTTGTTTATGTTGTTCTTTTTCTTTAGATGATTAACTAATTTTTTTTCTCTTTCTTTCCCGTTGATAAAGGCTTCCGGATGTGGATTCGTTCGGGATTTTCTTATTAATTAATGTTTTGTTGTCGCTTTTGTTTTAGTACGTTTTAGTAAGCCTGTCACCTCTTTATTTAAATCAAATCCGTTTTTTCTGTCTTAAACTCTCTCTTGTATACAGAAAAGCAGTGTGGTCTAAGAAATTATCTCCCCTCATTTGGACTAAGCCTGAATATGAGCGCTGCGGGTAATAGTTCCCCTCTTGTTGTAGAATAATTTTTTCTTAGTAATATAAAAGAATATATTCATAGGATATATTCATATATTAGCACAAAAGTTCAAAAAACAGAGGTGGCGGGGGCCAGTAAGAGTGCAGTCAGGGAACTTCCCAGGAGGCAGCGGGCAAGTGCTGTCATTAACTTGGATTTTATCTACGTTTGAATGTAAAGACTAGGTTTTTATGTCTGTTTTACATATAACAAAATAGTTTGCGCTAACGAACTGAAAGTAAGGAGCAATCCGTGCTAATAGTAACCGAGACTCTTAAAAAAGGAGTTTTTATATCAAAATCAAGTAAAGCCTCAGCTTTCATGGTGATTCCAAATATTTAAAATTAATTAAACTTAAAACTACCCACCAAAAGTTGCAAGCCTGAGAAAGTTTGCCCCATTTTCGTAAAAAGGGAAATATATCCCAAAGAGTGCGAATGATTTTGATTAAAATCACATCGTCAAATTCAGCATCTTAAGAACTCAATCGTGAAATCTTTCTAGTCCCTGTCTGCAAAATTTGGTCCCTGTCTACTAATTTGTAAAATTTTGGGTTTTCTAAGAAAAATGAAGACAGAGGGAGGCTGTAGATAGATAGGGGTGGAGTATTGTCATGCGTAGCTGTATTGGCCTCGTTCCGCTCGGTGCTACAATCAGTTGCTAGTAGTAGTAGTAGCCGCAATGCCGCGCCTTGGCGCATTTGTTCCTAAAGATCCTAATAGTCCATTCAATACAAATCGTTAATGTAGACTTTTTTCAAAGCTTCATTTAATTAAGTTTATTCGTTTGAGGCTTCATAAATTTATGTTCATTGTTGTATAATTGGGGGCCAGCCGTTATGAGGGAGGGCTGGTTCATCTTTGAGCAGTTGGTTGACAGTGTTTAAAGCTCTCAAAAAGTTTGCACTTTTATTCAAGTTTTCGTAAGTTTCAGTGAGCCTTCAGATAAATATAGAAAGAGGCTTTGAGGTAGGTAAAAATTAATTTCTAAAGCTCCTTGGATCTCGGGGGAATATTTGGATTGCACTTGTTATATTAGCGCTGGGGATGATAGCGCCCCTCTTACTGCCAACTGTCTTTTTCTATTTAACCTAAAAGGTTACATTTACATGCCTACCGGCACAAAAGGTCAACAGGTGGGGGAGGCATAATGAGTACCACTAAAACATTTCTCACATGGGGGCAAGTACTACCAGAAGGCATGTTTTCACCAAGATTTAAGTGGTAATGTTTTGCATTTTCCTATTTATATGTACTATTTACTATCTTCTTTTTTTTCCGGGGGCATTGCCCCTCCTCCTACTCGTGTCACCAGTGAATATCCCTGTAAACAACTTTGTTCGACTAATTTGGCTTGAAAACTGTGAATATAGTGACCCTATAATTAATTTGGATATTTCAGACCCATCTCCTAATAAATATTTGGAGGGGTTCATCTTTAGACGAATGATTATCCTTTTCAAAGTTTCACTTTACAACTTGACTGTTGAGAAGGGGGCTCGAGAGTAGCAGCCTGCTTCACATTTTAGAGATCCGTACATCAAAAAGCTCGTATTAACAAACTGTAAGAAAAGAGCCACCCCTGTAAATAGAAACCGAAACTCTAAGAAACAAAGTTTTGACTATAATAAATACAACAAGCAGATTTTATTATTTAAGCTGATTCTAAATATAAAAAATGTATTAATTTTAAAGTTTAACATTAAAACAATTACCAAATTAAAATTTGCAAAAAAAGTTTCTTTTCAAAAGAAAGTAAAGAGTGAAATTAAAACTCAAAACGGACTTAAATTATCCTGTATGTGAAGAAGGAGGCCCCCTGTTCATTTTCCCGATCTTTTACGGTAAAGTTTGACTTTTGTCCTAATTCTATCAGAGTGACTGCTCAAACCAAATGGCTATTTATCAAATAGTTCGTGGTAGCGAACTGTAAGTAAGAAGCGACCCCGCTCAATAGTAACCGAAACTCTAAAAAAACGGAATTTCGACACCAATAGATACATCGAAAGAATTGGATTTTTATGTTGACTTTAAATATATAAGTTTCACCAAGTTTAGTCTTACCCATCGAAAGTTACGAGCCTGAGAAAATTAGCCTTATTTTCGAAAAAAGGAGGAAACACACCCCTAAAAGTCGTAGAACCTTAATGAAAATCGCACCGTCAGATTCAGTGTATAAGAGAACCCTACTGTAAAGGTTTCAAGTTCCTATCTGCAAAAATGTGGAATTTTGTATTTTTTGCCAGAAGAAAGATAACGGATGCGTGTTTATTTGTTTTTTTTTCTTCTTTTCTTTTCTCAGGAGTGATCGTATCAACACATTGGTCCTAGAATGTCGCGAGAGGGCTCATTCAAATGGAAGTAAAAAGTTCTAGTGCCTTTTTAAGTAACCAAATACATTGGAGGGCAACTAGGCCCCTTCCCACACTCATTCTTTTCCCAAAGTCACCGGATCGAAATTTTGAGATAGCCATTTAGTTCAGCAGAATCGAAAAATCTAATTCCTGTATCTTTGAGGACGACTTAATCCCCCGCAGTCCCCGGGGGAAGGACTGTAAGTTATGAACTTTGCCCATTGCTTACATATAGTATTGGTTATTGGGAAGTATACAGACGTTTTCAGGGGGGATTTTTTCCTGGTGGGGGGATGGAGGAAGGAGGTTACACGTGAGGATATTTCCATGGAGGAATTATTCATGGGGGAGGAAAATTTCCATGAAGGGGGAGCTGGATTTTCCAGCATTATTTAAAAACAATCAGAAATTAAATTTCAAAAAAGTTTTTTCAACTGATAGTAAGGAGCAACATTAAAACCTAAAATGAACAGAAATTATTACATATATGAGGGGGTTCGTCCCCTCCTCAATACCTCGCTCTTTACGCTAAAGTATTTTAGTACTTTCAAAGGAGCCATTTATTCTAATTAAACGGCCCTTGTGATTCAGGGGTCATTCTTAAAAAATTGAAAAAAAAATTCGAACTTCAGCGAAAGATCTAGGTATTGACGAGGGGGTAAACCTCCCTCATATTACGCATATGAGGGAGTTCGCCCCCTCGTTAATACCTCGCTCTTTACGGTAAAGTTTGAATGTTGTTCCAATTCCTTAAAAAAGATCCCTGAATCACAAAGGCCGTTAAATGTCCAAATTAATATGAAAATTTCGTTTTAATTATTCATGTACGGTGAGCCAAAATCAAAACCTGTATTAATTCAAAACGTTCAGAAATTAAATAGAAAAACAAGTTTTTAAACTGAAAGTAAGGAGAGACATTAAAACTTAAAACAAACAGATATTATTTTGTATATGAAAGGGGTTGTCCTCTCCTCAACGCCCCGGTCTTTACGCTAAAGTTTTTTAGTGTCTTAAAAAGTAGATTTGTGAGAAAGAGTATAACTTTAGCGCAAAGAGCGAGGCGTTGAGGAGGGAACAGCCCCTTTCATATACGGAATAATTTCTGTTCGTTTTAAGTTTTAATGTCGCTCCTTACTTTCAGTTAAAAAAAACTTATTTTTTTTATTTAATTGGGAATAAGAAGTATTCTTAAAGCACTATAAAACTTTAATGGAAAGAGGTGGGGTCAAAGAGGGACAGCCCCCTTACATAAGGAATAATTTCAGTTCGCTTTCAGTTTTAATGTCGCTATTTACTTGGATGAATCAAAAAAAATTTTGTACAAAATAAGTTTTTCAAAAAAAAAAAGTAAAGAACTCCATTAAACCAAAAATGAACAAAAATAGAATCAAATAATCTACCAAGCATACAACTACCACATATCAGTATCAATAAATAAAAGAAACTTAAAACAAACAGAAATTAATATAAGTCAAACTCAAAACGACCAGAAATTAATCTGAGTAGGGTTCTAAACCCTATGTTTTTAAAAGCCAGAATATAATTTGTACTTGACTGAAAAAAATTCAAATGAATTTAATGAAAAATATGTGCATTGTCAGTTTAATATACATATGCTGATATTTATTCCTTAAAATCTTAATTAATTTTTGATTTCTTAAAGTTATAAAAGTGAAAACACTTAAAATAATTTTTTCAGTAAAGAACAAATTATATTCTGGCTTTTAGAAAGCATAGGGTTTAGAACCCCACTCAGAGTAATTTCTGCTCGTTTTGAGTTTTACTTATTTTAATTTCTCATTTTACTTATTTCTTATTAGGACCAGGACCGTGTTGAATTGTCCTGGTTGAGCTCCCTTGAAGTAATGATGCTAGGGCTGTTTTGAAAATTTTAAAAAACTTTTTTCAGTTTTAATGATCGAATTTTAATGTGAGTTTCTTTTATATTGTTGTTTTCTTTGTTTGTTTTGCTATGGACGGCCCTTGGATATAGGGTCGAAATATTCATTTAAAATTGCGTTCCACTGTTTGTATAAAAATTGCCCTGTTGTTATACTTATTTTCTATCTCAAAATTTTGATTGAATGTGTTTGGAGAAATGGTGGGCGTGAGAGGGGGGTTAGTTGCCCTCCAATCTCTTTCGACTACTAAAAAGGACACTAGTCCTTTGAATTTATAATCGAATGAACCCTTTTTTTAGTTTCTACGACAGCGCTTTCTATAAAAAAAAAAAACTTATATGCCCCCAGGGCATAACTTACAATCCTTGCCTTGAGGGCTGTGGGGGAGTGTTCTCCTCAAAAACATAATTTCCATCTGAAAATCAATTACGCTGAGCAAAATGGCTATCTCAAAATTTTGATTGGATGTGTTTGGGGAAATGGCGGGCGTGGAAGGGCTGTTAGTTGCCTTGCAATCACTTTCGACAACTAAAAAAGGCACTAGCCCTTCCAATTGCGAATGAGCCCTTTTCGACGTTTCTACGACAACTCCTTCGATGCCAAGTGCCCTGGTCAAAACCAAAAAAAAATTGTAATACATTGTGCCAACATCGTTCTTTACTTAGGCAGCGCTATTGCACTGCCTATGATTTGAAAAACAACTTGTCTTTATTATTTAATTTTGATGACCTTGAAACACATAGTGCTTATCAATTTACCTTGCTGCTTCATTGTGAAAATGTTTGTGAGTCCAAAGGGGCTTACAGCGCAAAAGGATCAAAATATGAAACCGTTAAAATTGTTAAGATAAATTAAGGACTCATGACATCTTACGATTTATCACCTAACTACTTCATCATGGAAAATAAAACTTTCAAGAGGATTCAGAGCCCTAAAGCTTTTCTGCAGGTCCGAGACAGGTATTTTTAGCCCCCTCCCCCTTCTTTTTTGAAAATTTTATTCTCTTGCTCTATGCTCTTTCCCTTTCAATTATTTTTCCTCCTCCCCTATTAATCCTTGATGGTTTCAAGTCGAGTCCCACAAGTTATTTACAACATACGGCTGATAACACAATTTGAAAACTCAGGTGTAAATGACGGCTTTTGATGTACTTGGTGCATGGGAGGTTTCGAGAGTACACTCTTGAAGAATCTTGGCCTAATTTCAGTTTCAAGCAGATTGGACTACCAAAACCAAAGATATCTACCTTTTCAGAAAAAATTTACCAATGAAAACAACAGGTAATTCATATTGAGACCAATATTTTCTAATGGGTCAATATTTTCTTGGGATGTGGGGTTCAATCGGCCATGCGGGCATCTGAAAATTTTAATTAAGGTCATGGGGGTATACAGGGGAACCTGATGAAAAATTTGACTAAAAGAGGGTCAAGGTGTCCTCCAATAGTCCCTGTCCCCTAAAACGGCAATAAGGCTTTCAACATTCAATCACTTGCTTCAAAGCTTTTATGATCATCCCCTTCTATATGAATTGGCCGGAAAAAAATACACATGGAAGCTACATCACTCTTTCCCAAGCCAACGCTAGAGCGATGAATCTGATAATTATCGAAGTTAATAATTATAACTATAAGACAGGAAACAAAAAAAAATTGTACTGAATAATAATAAACACAATGAGCAGAACAGTAAATTAGTAGAACAATCAGCAGATCACTCGTTCAGTACTAGGAATCCATGGATTGAGGAAAAATTTGTTAAAAAAAAACCGTTTTGATTGAATTCACGCTCAGCAGAGCAACAGATACAATCACAGTTCATTTTCTAAATTACTGGAAGATGAAAATAAGCAACAAATTTAAATAAATAGCAATACCAGCACTTAAAGGGTTCACGACTTTCTTAAGTATTTTTAGAGCGAAACTTTTCACTGTATATAATTCAAAATCATAACTTAAATTAAACCTTAGGAGGCAGGATAAAAAGAATTTAAATATTTTGTCTTTTGACTTGATCCTGAAAGACCATGATTCTCATGGAAACGGAGTTGACAGCTTTCTTACTGTAGGTTACCAGATCCGTAATTAGAAGATAAAGAGGTGGTATTCAGTATGTAAATTAATTGGATTGAACGATAACGGGCTTCAGTTTTATGCGAATAAAACATATGACAAGACCCACTTACATATTACTATATTGATCCGTTACAAGAAAGGTCTTGATTTGCGGATACTCTTAACCACAAAAAAAAACCTAGTTTTCTGGGGTTTTGCACAAAAGGCTTTTGCACAAAATCAGAGGAAGGAAAAGTCCGTGGAAAAATGAAATCGCCTCTTAACAGTGCCACAAACCATCTCCAAATTTCCATTGCCATTTTTACACTCCTAAAAAGGAAGAACAGTATTCAGGCACCTGGCAATCGCAGCACCAATGTTACGAAGCCATGAAGAGTGCACGCAGCTCTGGCAAACAAGATTCAACAAAACTACAGGGGAAATGACGACAAAAACGTTTTCTAGGAATAGCAGAGCATAAGCATTTATTGCAAAGAAGAGAAGCAAGACGGATATTTGTATATTTTTTTCTTCTCAAATATGAATAACAAGTGTTACTATAAGAATTTATCATTAAAAGCCGTTCAGTTGTTGCTTCCTTATAGGCTTATTGAGCAAAAAAATATTATAATTGAAAGCCAGCATCGTTGCTAAAAGTAGACATAAATACCAGGAGAGTCGGCAAGTCTTGCACAATAATATAAGCTAGCATTTGAATATCAAAATCACTTACCCACTCTTACGTAGAATGAAAAAGTTTCAGTCTTTCCAATTCGAGGTAATTGAGCAATGCACTCAAACTCAGTGTCGATTTGAAAAGGATAGCCACTGATAACAAATCCTTCCCTGGGGTCATACGCAATCCATCGACGATTATGACTTGGGTACACCTACAAAAAGGCCCAGTGTTTGCATTAATCGACGTTCTTTTCTTTTTCGAAAAAAGATACTTTTTTTAAATTCAAACTCAGTAGATTTAATTAGCCTTTTACAATTCTTCTTGAGAAAGTCGTTTACATTCCTTAAACACATACATTCGTAGATGACTAGTCAACAAAACAATTTTTTGCCAATTAGGAACCTCTATTCCAACATTAATCATTTCTAATATGCAGAAACTTAAAACTGTATATGTGTATGGAATGTTTACTCTCCAAGAGCAAGTAGTTGCTGATTATTAGATTATTATATACTACCAAATGATACGAGGGGTAATTATATAAACCTCCACCCCCCCCCCCCCATTTAACAGAATGACGTATCACTGGAAATTAAGAATATTGAGCCTAAAATTTCAGTTTTGAGGATTTAGGTCTCGCAATGGCTATACCTTAATTTTCCAAAGTAAATTAAATCCAAATATTCTCTTCATCTTTATGAGATTTTGTTCTATTTTTTTTTTTTTTTTTAGTCTCAGGCTTGGTATTCTATGTTACAAAAAATAACAAACTTAAAAAAATATATTTAGACGTTTTGCCAAAATTTGACGAATTAATCTAAGGCATTACTTAGATTAAATCTAAGTGATATGAAAATGGTAAAAAAGAAAAGTCTGTGCTTTTCTTACTTTCGGAAAGCCCTTTTTATATTCATAGGCATAGCCTATTAAGAATCTGATCATTGTGGGGTGAGAATGTGCTAACGTTTAAAGTGGCGATGAAGATTATTGCTTTCTTTATCAAAGGGCTGTCAGGGCTGTTGGCTGACGCGGTGATCACATTTATGATCGTCCAACAAACTGATAATGTAGACTTGAAAATTTTGCATTACAGAGCTACTATGCAACACCCCAACAAGTTATATCTCCCAAAAGTGAAAAGAAGAATAAATTCGAAGTTTTGTTACTAGAGTTTCGAACTGGTAGAGCCATCTTCCAGAGGATGTTTTACGAGCCATCTGGCTTTTAAATATTCTAATCTTTCTGATTCTATCAAACAGTTCGTGGTTAGGAACAGAAGTAAGAAGCGAATCGCACTTGAAAAAAAAATTAAATAAAATAAACAAGTATTTTTAGCTGAAAGTAAGGAACGACGTTAAAACTTAAAACGAACAAAAATTATTCCGTATATGAAAGGGGCTGTCCCCTCCTCAACGCCTCGCTCTTTACGCTAAAGTTTTTATTGTTTAAAAAAATAGAGTTGTGACAAAGTCAAACTTTAGCGTAAAGAGCGAGGCGTTGAGGAGGGGACAGCCCTTTTCATATACGGAATAATTTCTGTTCGTTTTAAGTTTTAACGTCATTCCTTACTTTCAGTTAAAAAACTTGTTTTTTTAATTTAATTTTTGAACGTTTTTGAATTAATGCAGGTTTTGATTTTGGCTCACCGTAGGCTACATGAATAATCAAAACAAAATTTGCATATTATCTTTACTTTTATTTGGTTAAATGGCTTTCTTGAAACTTGTTTAATTTTATTAACGAACGTTTTTATTAGTAGTAAATATACATAACTTACGAATTAACTTACGTAGCGAATTTCTATATTCATATATTTTTAATACTTATATTAGGGGGTTCGGCCTCTAGTCAATACCTTGCTCTTTAAGCTAAAGTTCGAATTTTGTTCCAATTCTTTAAAAATGACCACTTAATCACAAAGGCCGTTAATTAGAATAAATAGCTCTTATGAAAGTACTAAAAATCTTTGGCTTAAAGAGCGAGGTATTGACTAGGGAGTGAACCCAATCATATACGTAATATTTTCTGTTCGTTTTAAGTTTTGATGTTGCTGCTTACTTTCAGTTGAAAAACTTGTTTTTTTTTATTTAATTTCTGATCTTTTTTTAAATAATGCTGGGAAATCCGGCGTCCCCTTCATAGCAATGCCCCTTCATGGAAAGATCCTCCCATATAACCCTCGACCCACCCCCCACCCCCACTACCAGAAAAAAAATCCCCCCTGAAAACGTCTGTATACTTCCCAATAACCAATACTATGTTAACATTGGGTAAAGTTTATAACTTTCAGCCCTCCCCCCGAGGACTTCGGGGGATTAGGTCATCCTAAAAGACATAGTTATAATATTTTCGACCGTGCTGAACAAAATGACAATCTCAAAATTTTCATCGGGTGACTTTGGGAAAAAAAATGAGCGTGGGAGGGGGCCTAGTTACCCTCAAACTAGGCCCCAAAGAGGCCTAGTTGCCCTTTTTAAGTGACCTTTGGTCACTTAAAAAGGGCACTAGAACTTTTAATTCCCGTTCCAATGAACCCTCTCACGACGTTCTAGGACCACTGGGTCGATATGATCACCCCTGGGGAAAAAAAACAAATAAACACGCATCCATGATCTTTCTTCTTGCAAAAAATGCAAAATTCCACATTTTTGTAGATAGGAGCTTGAAACCTCTACAGTAAGGTTCGCTGATATGCTGAATGTGATGGTGTGATTTTCATTAAGGTTCTATAACTTTTATATGGGTAGGACTAAACTTGATGAAACTTATATATTTGAAATCAGCATTAAAATCTGATTCTTTTGATGTATCTATTGATATCAAAATCCCGTTTTCTAGAGTTTCGGTTACCATTGAGCCGGGTCGCTCCTTACTTACAGTTCGTTACCACGAACTGTTTGACAATTGCTAGGAGTTTCGAAAACTCGTCTCCTATTACTAAGATATTCGAAAACAGGGGATATAGAATTTATTTTATTTGATTTATTTTATTTATCCAGGCACATGTGTCACATAGGCAGAGAACACATAAGCAGAGGCAGATGGGTCACATAGGCAGAGGCTCACGATGAATTAAAAAGCTTCAAAGTCCTCCTTAGGTTAGCAGGCTATTAATCATAGAATTCTAATTTCTCTTTTTATGACTAGAAAGTGTAAGGTATCAGTCATAGTGATTGATGCCCGTGTAGAACCGCCTGGTGTAAAAAATAAAGAGTAAAATGAATTTCATATGCAGTTACAGGAACAAATAGACAGGATCCCAGACATAATTTAGGGAGTTTTAATACTCAGGGTGCTAAAAAACGGGATGGATGGTATCCTAGCTTAGGTAAATTTAGCATAGGAAAGGACAAAAGTAACGGCTACAGACTACTGAAACTATAAAGGTATAATAATCTAGTTATAACCAATACGTTATCTTGTCATAATATGGCCCAAGAGTTAAAATGGTGCTCACATGAAGTTAAGACGGCCAAACCTATTGATTATGTTATCATAGGCAGCGCGATAGCACTGCCTAAGTAAAAAACTATGTGGGCACAATGTATTATTTAATTTTCTCTTTTCTTCTTCTTCTTTCTCCTCCACACCCGGGCACTTCGTATCGAAGGAGTTGTTGCAGAAACTTCGAAAAGGGCTCATTCGATTGGAAATTGGAGTAGCTAGTGCCCTTTTCAATAGTCGAAAGTGATTGGAGGACAGCTAGTCCCCCCCCCCTCACGCCCATCATTCCCCCAAACACATCTAATCAAAATTTTGAGATAGCCATTTCGTTCAGCGTAGTTGATTTCAGGACAGAAAATATATTTTTGAGGAGGACACTCCCCAAAACCCTCGGGGCAAGGGTTTTAAGTTATGTCCTGGGGGCATAAAAGTTTTTTTATAGAAGGCGTTTTCGTAGAAACTTTGAAAAACACTCATTCGATTGGAAATTGGAGTAGCTAGTGCCCTTTTTAATAGTCGAAAGCGATGGAGGGCAACTAGCCCCTCCCCCCCCCACGCCAATCATTCCCCCAAACACATCCAATCAAAATTTTGAGATATCCATTTTGTTCAGCGTAGTTGATTTCCACACAGAAAATATCTTTTTGAGGAGGACACTCCCCCACAACCCTCGGGACAAGGGTTGTAAGTTATGCCCTGGGGGTATATAAGGTTTTATAGAAGGCGTTGTCGTAGGAACTTCAAAACAGGCTCATTCGATTGGAAATTCAAAGGGCTAGTGCCCTTTTCAATAGTCAAAAGTGATTGGAGGGCAACAAGCCCCCCCCCCTCCCATCTTTTCCCCAAACACATCCAATCAAAATTTTGAGATAGCCATTTTATTCAGCGTAATTTATTTCCAGATAGAAAATATCTTTTTGAGGGGGACACTCCCCTACAACCCCTGGGGCAAGGGTTTTAAGTTATGCCCAAGGGGCATAAAAGGTTTTTATAGAAGGCGTTGTCGTAGGAACTTTGAAAAGGACTCATTCAATTGGAAATTGGAGTAACTAGTGCCCTTTTTAATAGTCAAAAGTGATCGGAGGGCAACTAGACCCCCCCACGCCCATCATTCCCCCAAAAACATTCAATCAAAATTTTGAGATAGCCATTTTGTTCAGCGTAGTTGATTTCCAGATAGAAAATATGTTTTTGAGGAGGACACTCCCCTACAACCCTCGGGGCAAGGGTTTTAAGTTATGCCCTGGGGGCATATAAGGTTTTTATAGAAGGCGTTGTCGTAGAAACTTCAAAAAAGGCTCATTCGATTGGAAATTCAAAGGGCTAGTGCCCTTTTTAATAGTCGAAAGTGATTGGAGGGCAGCTAGCCCCCTCACGCCCATTATTCCCCCAAACATATCCAATCAAAATTTTGAGATAGCCATTTTTTTCAGCGTAGTTGATTTCCAGATAGAAAATATCTTTTTGAGGAGGACACTCCCCCACAACCCTCGGGGCAAGGGTTTTAAGTTATGCCCTGGGGGCATATAAGGTTTTTATAGAAGGCGTTGTCGTAGAAACTAAAAAAGGCTCATTCGATTGGAAATTAATAGGGCTAGTGCCCTTTTTAATAGTCGAAAGTGATTGGAGGCCAACTAGCCCCTCCCCACGCCCATCATTCCCCAAACATATCCAATCAAAATTTTGAGATAGCCATTTTGTTCAGCGTAGTTTATTTCCAGATAGAAAATATGTTTTGAGGAGGACACTCCTCCGCAACCCTCGGGGCAAGGGTTGTAAGTTATGCCCTGGGGACATATAAGATTTTTATAGAAGGCGTTGTCGTAGAAACTTCAAAAAAGGCTCATTGGATTGGAAATTCAAAGCGCTAGTGCCCTTTTTAATAGTCGAAAGTGATTGGAGAGCAACTAACCCCCCTCTCACGACCACCTTTTCCCCAAACACATCCAATCAAATTTTCAGAGAGCCACATTATTCAACGTAGTTTTAAGGTCTGTAAATTAGGTATTTGAGGATGACAACCCCCTAACAGCCCTCAGGACAAGGGTTGTAAGTTATGCCCTGGGGGCATATAAAGTTTTTACAGAACGCGTTGTCGTAGAAACTTCAAAAAGGCTCATTCTATTAGAAATTGAAATGGCTAGTGCCTTTTTAATAGTCAAAAGTAATTGGAAGGCAACTTACACCCCTTCCACGCCCACCATTGCTCCAAACACATCCAATCAAAATTTTGAGATAGCCACTTTGTTCCACGCAGTTAAAGTTTAGGAAATTATACCTTTGAGCAGGACACTCCCCCCACAGTCATCAGGGCAAGGGTTATAAGTTATGCCCTGGGGGCATATAAGTTTTTATTGAAATCTTTGTCATAGAAAGTTGAAAAAGGGTTCATCTGATTTGAAATTCAAAGGTCTAGTGGCCTTTTTAATAGTCGAAAGTGATTTGAGGGCAACTAGCCCCCCTCTCTCGCCCACCTTTTCCCCAAACACATCCAATAAAAATATTTAGATAGCCATTTTGTTCAGTGTTGTGGATTTCCAGATAGAAATTATGTTTTTGAGGAGGACACTCCCCCACACCCCTCAGGACAAGGGTTGTAAGTTACGCCCTGGGGGCATATAAGGTTTTTATAGAACGCGTCGTCGTAGAAACTTCAAAAAGGGCTCATTCGATTGGAAATTGAAATGGCTAGTGCCCTTTTTAATAGTCGAAAGTGATTGGAAGGTAACTAACCCCCCTCTTACGCCCACCTTTTCCCCAAACACATCCAATCAAAATTTTTAGACGGCAATATTATTATACGCAGTTGAAAGTTTTGGAAATTTAAGGATGACAAACCACCCCCCCCCCATAACCCTTAGGGCAAAGTTTGTAAGTTATGCCCTGGGAGCATGTAAGGTTTGTATAGAAAGCGATGTTGTAAAAACATCAAAAAGGGCTCATTCAATTGAAAGGGCTAGTGCCCTTTTAATAGTCGAAAGTGATTGAAGGGCAACCAACCCCCCTCTCACGCCCACCATTTCCCCAAACACATCCAATCAAACTTTTGAGATATCCATTTTGTTCAACGCAGTCGAAATTTCTGGAAATTAGGTCTTTTATGATGATAACCCCCTCAGAGCCCTCAGTGCAAGGGTTGTAAGTTATGCCCTGGGGGCATATAAGGTTTATATAGAAAGTTGTTGTGGAAATTTCAAAAGGGGCTCATTTGATTGGAAATTGAAATTGCCCTTTTTAATAGTCGAAAGTGAGAGGAGAGTAATTAACCCCCCTCTCACGCCCACCATTTTCTCAAACATGTTCAATCAAAGTTTAGAGATAGCCATTTTGTTCAACATAGTTGAAAGTTCTGGAAATTATGTATTTCAGGATGACAAGCTCCCCAGAGTCCCCAGGGCAAAGGTTTTAAGTTATGCCCTGGGGGCATATAAGGTTTTTAATGATAGAGTTGTCGTAAAAACTTCAAAAGGGGCTCATTCATTAACTTGATTGATCGGGTTTAGAATTTGGTTTAGTATTTAATAAGTAGCGGTTTTAGGCCTCATAATTAGGGGCGGGGGTATTTCCTCCGTGGGGGTATTTTACGTAGGGGGTCTTTTCTGGGGGCATTTTCACCGGGGGTATTTTATGGGGGTTCGGCGAGAGGAGGTATTTTTGGCGAGAGGGGTCATTTTCCAGGGGGGGGATATTTTCTGTGGGGGTTTATTTTCCGCCGGGTCAACCGGGTCAACGGGTCAGGTCAACTAGAGGAGGTATGAAACTAAATTAAACACTGCTATTTGTGTCCAGATTTTTAAGAGGATGTATGTTGTTAAAAATTGCTGGAAATTTTTCTCCAGCATACAAATAGCAGGCCAAACTATAAATTCTTAAAAAAAAAGAAAAGATTTAAAGTATTATTTTCTTTTTCTCTGAAAAACTATGTCAATATAAAACGAACAGAAATTAATTAGAAAAACTTTTCCACAAAATTTTCGGATAGGAAAGGTTATTAGAGTTAGCTAGCTGCTAGCCACACCTTATATTTTTAATTAACATATTTCCGGAGTAGGGGGTGGTGGTATTTTCCGCGAGGGGAGGTATTTTCTGCGGGAGGGGGGGCGTGTTTCCGTAGTGGGTATTTTCTGCGTGGGGGGGGCATTTTTTGGAGGTGAGAGTTGTTTTCCGCCGGGGGACGTATTTTCTACGGGAGGGGGGTATTTTCCACGAGAGGTATTTTCGGGGGTATTTCCAGCGGGGGGGGGTTTCGGATAAGAAACGTTATTAGAACTAGCTAGCTGCTAGCCAATCCTTAGATGTTTGTTGGTCTCGATATCTGAAAACTGCTATGCCGATCTTAAGGTTGATCTCTCTAAATCCACTGCAATGTTAATTTTAATTTGATATCTTGCTCTCTGACCCGACATGTCAGCAAAATAAATTTTTGAACAAGGGCTCTTTGAAAAAGGATCTAAAATTTGGCGTTATTTTGGATTTAATTTCTTATAAATTATAAGTAATTTGATTGATCGGGTTTAGAATTTGGTTTAGTATTTAATAAGCAGTGGTTTCGCAGTTTACTCAAAAAATACAAATGAATGTGCATTGTCAGTTTAATATACATATACTGATATTTAGTAATCGAAATGTTAATATTATTTGATTTATTAGAGTTATAAAAGTAAAAACATTTATATTTTTTTTCAGTAAAGTGCAAATTACGTTCTGGCCTTGGGAAGGCATAGGGGTTTTGAGCCCATCTTATGTTAATTTCTGCTCGTTTTGAGTTTGACTCGGTTATTTATTGTAATTTCTGTTCGTTTTGGGTTTCATTTATTTATCGATGCTGATTTGTGGTAGTTTCACGCTTGGTAGATTATTTAATTTTATTTTTGCTCATTTTTTGTTTGATGGAGTTCTTTAGTTTTCTTTGAAAAACTTATTTTGTGGAAAAAGTTTTTTTAATTAATTGTAAATCAAAGACTGGCAGGACCGATACAAGACACTAGGGTGCGTAGGACTGTTGATATTGATGTTAAAAGTAAAGATCACTATTTCGTAGTGTCTAGAGTTAGCCTAAAGCTGAAACTTGAAAATGGTAGCTACCTTTCAGGAAGCTATGACTTTGGTAGACTCCAGGGTGAGATTTTGAGAGAAACTTTCCACAAAAAATTGAGCATAAAACTGAAGATATATAAATTTGACAATGTAGAAAATAGAAGATATAGTTTTAGGAAATTCTGATATGTCTTGAACATTTTGGAAAACCATCTTTGTGCAAGCAATAGGTCCCTCAAGGCTATGAGAAAACAAATAAATTTTTTGCTTTTCTGCTTTCCTTTGAAATTAATGTCATATATTTTAATAGCTTATATAGTTAACACAGCCGAATACCTGAACATCAGATTCCTTGAGCAGTACTGCTATTTGTGGATCCGTGGGACGACAGGGTATTGTGACTTGAGTTCCACCAATTACATCCAGCACTCGACTTGAAGTTGGAGTAGGAATTATTGACCATAGATGGCTTGGATCTTTAAAAAATAAAAAATAAAATCAATGACTAAATTAATAGTCGAGAATTCAGATTACAAAAGTAAGCTTAGTATCAAACAGTTCGTGGTAACGAACTGTAAGTAAGGAGCGACCCGGCTCAATAGTAACCGAAACTCAAAAAAACGGAATTTGACTCTAAAAAACAGAAATCATTCCGTATCTGGAAGGGGCTGTCCCCTCCTCAACACCTCGTTCTTTACGCAGAGTTTGGCTCTGTCTCACAACTTTATTTTTTTAAACAATAAAAAGAATTAGCGTAAAGAGCGAGGAGTTGAGGAGGGACAGCCCCTTTCATATACGGAATAATTTCTGTTCGTTTTAAGTTTTAATGTCGCTCCTTACTTTCTGTTATAAAAAAAAACTTGGGTTTTTTATTTAATCAACTTAAAGGCCTTTACAGCCCCTTGAAACCAATATTCTTTTGTTCTTAATCGCTCCCAAGACAAGATGTATTTATTGAAATGCGAAACTATGCTTGTCGCATGCAGTGTTTGGAATTTATCAAATTCTTTTTTATGTTTTATTGTTTTTATCAAACTGTTTTTCATGTAAAAGGACACATAAGCATTGAAAGAGAGAGAATTTTAAGATTCAGATATAGATATTTATTGTAACGAATATAATGAGAAAAATAGTAGGGGGGAATAAGATCCTCTTGTTACAGACTTTCAAATGACTCGGATGAGAAATTTTCAATCAAGAAGATTTAGAATGGATCTTCGGAATTCACCATAACGAGTTAAATGAACCTACTACCATGGGATTGTAGACCCCCTTGTTGCTCAATTTTAAAATGAATAGAATGACAAAGTTTTCAGTTATTTAGAAGAGTCATCACCAAAAATAAGAATCGATGACGTAGAAGATTTACCAAGAATAGATGAATTTAAAGTGAAGTATAAAAAGATCAAGTTATTGCTTATCAAGCATGGCAAAATGTTTCTTTTTTTGTATGGAGGGGAAACAAAATCGTAAAATAGAAGGTACTATAAATCAAATTGAAGAAGCAGAAAGCGATAATGTACTCACAGTAGCGAAAAAAGAAAGTCCAACTCAGAAAGAAAATTTTAAATCATTAAATAATTAAATAATCAAAATAGTCTTTATATTAATGTCAAATTGGAATTTAACATTGCACATGTATCAAATTCTTTCTATGGCGCTTGTTAATTTTCATGTCTGTTTAATTCCCATGACTATTGTAATTAAATAGCAATTTGGATAACTTTTTTCACGGTTTGCTGAAACTGATTAGGGATGCCGTCAAAGCCATCAAGGGAGGAGAGGGGATGGATTTTCACCTCCCTACCTTAAACCCTCTAACCTATTTAGCAATTTTGACCCTTTTACCTGATTAACCCCTTCTAATTGTTTCAACTCTTTTAATCTGGTTAGCTCTTTTTACCCATTTTTCAACTATTTTAACCCCTTTACTCTTTTTATATCTTTTTAACTATTTAACTACTTGACGCTTCTTTTTGTAACTAAAACTTTTATAAGAAATTGATAACAATTTTATTTTTTGTAAATTGAAACCACATTGTTTATGTTAAAACTTTGAAAAAATCCTTCTACCTCTAGAAAGACTTTATATAGAGCTTTCAAAACTTTTTCCATAACTCCAATTTGAGAAAGATATTTATGTTGGAGCTTTACAGGGCATATTTATGCTTCAACGTAAAAAATATTCTTCCACTAACAAGATCCCCCTTCCTAACTCCGAAATTTTCTATGAACGAGCATGCATTTCATTTTTCTTTAATTTATTTTATCTTTTAAATCTTAATGATAGCTTTCTCCCTTCCCCTCAGACTGGACCTAAAGCTCAGAAAATTGTCTTACACCTTTATATTTCTTGCCAGATACTCTCATCAATAACGTATTATCTCTGCCAAAACTTAACATGAACCTGCATTAGTAACTTCTCATTGGTAGATATTGAATCCAATCCAAAACTACATGGCCATGTATATGAAGCCTTCATTCATTTTCCCAATCGCAGGGATACAACCAACTAAATGGCAGTTTATTTTTATTTTGACATTATTTTCTTTTTCTTTTGATTTTCTTTTTAAATCGATGATACTTAGTCCTCCCAAGTAGACCCCGAAGCCGCGCCGAAAATCGGCGGCGCGCTGCCGAAAAAAAACGGCGGCGCGCCGCCGAGCTTGCATCAGCGCGCTGACGCCGCCGCTGATTCTATCGGCGGCGGCGTCACTAATACGCCGCCGTTTTTTTCTCTTTTTTGGTTATTGTTATCGACCTCCGGGCTTCAACCGTCATCCCGGCTAATCTGTTTCTTAAAAATAAATACTGTCATCTTGGGCTCGCCATGTATATCGGTTCATAGGAAGGAGAAGAAGAAATTTTTCTTGAAACAAAAATTCTACCTTCCACTTTAAAATTCTGTTCATTTTTCTTTTTGATTTTTCGGATGAAAAGAGGTAGGTAAAAGAGCATTAGGCAGTTCAGATGTGTCATAGGCAGCGCAATCGAGATGTCTAAGTAAAGAACAATGTTGGCACAATGTATTATTTATTTATTTTTTTGTTTTCCATACCAGGGCAATTCGTATCGAAGGAGTTGTCGTAGAAACTTCAAAAAGGGCTCATTCGATTGGAAATTGGAATAACTAGTGCCCTTTTTAATAGTCGAAAGTGATTGGAAGGCAGCTAACACCCCTTCCACGCCCACCCTTTCCCCAAACACATCCAATCAACATTTTAAGATAGCCATTTTGTTCAGAGTAACTGATTTCCAGAGAGAAAATATGTTTTTTGAGGAGGTTACTCCCCCACAACCCTTAGGGCAAGGGTTTTTGTAGTTATGCCCTGGAGGTATATAAGAACGATGTTGGCACAATGTATTATTTATTATTTTTTCCTTTAGACCAGGGCATTTCATATCGAAGAAGTTGTCGTAGAAACTTTGAAAAGGGCTCATTCAATTAGAGATTGGAGTGGCTTGTGCCCTTTTTAATAGTCGAAAATGATTGGAAGGCAACTAACACCCCTTCCACGCCCACCATTTCCCGAAACACATACAATCAAAATTTTGAGATAGCCATTTTGTTTAACGTAGTTGAAAGTTCTGGAAATTAGGTCTTAGAGGATGACAACCACCCTCACAGCCCTTAGGGTAAGGGTTGTAATTTATGCCCTGGGGGCATATACGGTGTTTATAGAAAGCGTTGTCGTAGAAACTCAAAAAGGGATCATTAGTTTGGAAATCGAAAAGCCTAGTGCCCTTTTTAATAATCGAAAGTGATTGGAAGGCTTGACATTTTTATAGTAGAGATCGATGTGGGTATAATGTATCATTTTTTTTGTTGTTGTTGTTGTTTAGACCAGGGCACTTCGTATCGAAGAAGTTGTCGTAGGAACTTCGAAAAGGGCTCATTCGATTGAAAATAGAAAGGGCTGATGTCCTTTTTAATAGTCGAAAGTGATTGGAGGGAAACTAATCCCCCTCCCACGCCCACCCTCCCATTTGCCTTTATGTTTAAAAAGTAAATGTTGCCTTAAGATTAAATCAAAATGCACTGTGTTTATGCTAATTCCCAATAAGGCATCTCAGCAGTATCCCAAGAACGACTGAGGGTATTATGTTCAAACTTTCAGGGCTTCTTCTGCTCTTAAAATTTGACCAAATCAAAATAGCGTAAGTGTATCCAAGCTATCAAAGAAAGTAAACAAATTTTTTTGCGAATGTTATCAAGTTTTCCATTTCAGTTCAACTAGAGGAGGTATGAAACTAAATTAAACACTATTATTTGTGTCCAGATTTTTATAAGGGTCTATGTTGTTAAATTTTGCTGAAAATTGTTTTCCAGCATACAAATAGCAGGCCAAACTATAAATTCTTACAAAAACGAAAAGATTTAAAGTATGATTTTCTTTTTCCCTGAAAAGACTATGTCAATATAAAACGAACAGAAATTAATTAAAAAAACTGTTTCCAAAAAATAAGTTTTTTCAAAGAAAAGTAAAGAACTCCATTAAACCAAAATGAGCAAAATTAAAGTCAAATAATCTACCAAGCGTGAAACTACCACAAATCAGCATCGATAAATAAATGAAACTCAAAAAGAACAGAAATTACAATAAATAACCGAGTCAAACTCAAAACGAGCAGAAATTAACATAAGTTGGGCTCAAAACCCCTATGCCTTCCCAAGGCCAGAACATAATTTGTACTTCACTGACAAAAATACAAATGAATATGCATTGTCAGTTTAATATACATATACTGATATTTAGTAATCAAAATGTTAATATTATTTGATTTATTAAAGTTATAAAAGTAAAAACATTTATATTTTTTCAGTAAAGTGAAAATTATTTTCTGGCCTTGGGAAGGCATAGGGGGTTTTGAGCCCAACTTATGTTAATTTCTGCTCGTTTTGAGTTTGACTCAGTTATTTATTGTTATTTTTGTTCGTTTTGGGTTTCATTTATTTATCGATGCTGATTTGCGGTAGTTTCCCGCTTGGTAGACTATCTAGAGCTAGAATAGAAATATATCTATAGAAATGAATTACATTTTTTTGCACAGTTAGCAGAGCACACTGAAGTTGAAGTAGCCTTAAACTTTGACTTGAAACGTTATATATTGACCACTTCTTTCAGAAAAGAATTTCGGAGGGTTATTCCGTGTTGATAAGAAAAGAGGGTAAAGGTGCAGTTTAGTTCCTCCTGTAGTGTAGTGCGCAGGAGCCCTATGGTGAAGGTGCAGGTTTGTTCTCCCTTATAAAACAACTTATTTCAGCAGATACAAAGAAGAAGCCCATTTGCGGCATTCTGTGGGACCCCAAGGTCCAGTACTAGTATCAGATCCCGCGAGTGGCAGTTTACGCTCGTCAAGTTCTGGCTGTACCGGCCACATGTGCCCCAGCTAAACGGCTTTTTAGCACGACAGGACTGATAGTGACTGCAAAAAGATCAATGGCTCCAGGCAGAGTGAACAAACTGACTTTTGTTACATCAATTGTAACTGAAGTGATGTAACCGCTGATTTAAAATTGTTGGTGTTGTTAAGCCATGGTATCTGATTTGTATACAGTGTTTTTTCGATGTTGTTATTTGTTTTTTTTTCACTTCCTTTAACAACATAGGTTTCCCTGGGTCTAGTGGCTAAAAATGAGAATTCTACTTGGTCTGATCGACGGTGAACATAAACACTTTCCGCACGGCCCAAAAAATTCTTGTTTTGTCATATTGTTCTTGTATGTTTTTAGCCAACCATTTAAAAATACTTACTAAAATCGAGGTTGAACGTGCTTGGTGAAGTGAAATTTTTATTATTATTTTTAATTAGAAAAATCGGCGCGCCGTGGCGCGCCGCCGGTCTAAAATCGGCGGCGCGCCGCCAAAAAAGTTTCGGCGCGCCTGGCGGCGTGTCGCCGCCGATACTGAATCACACATTCGCCGCCGTCATTTTGGCGTGGCGCGGCTTCGGGGACTACTCCCAAGACCTTTAATACGCTTATACACGCTTCTTTAACTTTTTAATCCCGTCTATGATTTCCTTTCCTTACTTCGGGGTCTCTGCTAAATAATTATTATACCTCATGCTAAAAAGGGGGGTTACACAGTTAGTCTGACCCTCAATAAAGTGTCTGATAATTATAAACCCTCCAAGCGATATGCCAAAAATATTATACTTAATCTACTAAGAATGCTGACACACATATACATGCCCCCCCCCAGCAATCTATTTACCCAAATAATTTTGCTTTTCTTTTGACTTCTTTTTCTCATGCGCTTTTTTTAACTCTTCGATCCGTTATTTTTCTTTTTCTTTTTTTAATCATTAAGGATAATATGTCTTCCCAAAAGCCCTACCCAATATTCAGTACACTATATGCAAAATTAAACAAGAATTAATAAAAATCTTGAAAATTCATTAAAAATTAGCATTTCTTACAATTGGTTGCTTGGAGGTTACTTCTTAAGAACTCCAAAAACACACACAAGTCCAAACAAATAATGGTAGGACTTCTAAAAACATTAGAAGATTCGCTAAGACTTGTACACCTTGTTATTGGATGCTAGTAGGTTACTTTTTAAAATCGCCAAAGCACGCAAATTCGATAGCTAATGTATTAAATTATGGAAGAATTTTTAAAAACCCAAGAGCTCATTACAACTTTCATTTCTTTCTATTGGTTGCTTGGTGATTATGTCTTAAGAATACGGAAAACTCCCAAGTTGTGTAAACTATATACAAAATTATGGAGAATTAATAATATACTGCAAAAATTCATAAGGAATTAAAATTTCTTTCTATTGGTTGCACGGTTGTTAATTCTTAAAAACACCAAAAGCACGCAAAACTCAGTACACTATACGAGTTTACGAAAGCTCTTATAAAAATCATGGAAGGTTCAGAACAGAAAAATTATACATACCATACACGAAACTATAGAAGACTAATAAAGCTATTGGAATTATCCATCAAGAACTTGCATTTAACCTACCAAAAACCAATTCTAGTTAACTTAAATTAATAAAACTACATAATTTATTGAAGAAATTTAATAAAGCGAAAGTCGAAGCTATCAAGTCAATATGGATTACTCGTAAACGGGAAAATCAGTGAAACTAAATATACAGATCTGAAAATTGATTTGGAGAGATTCAACCCTCTCGAGTCAACAAAGGAAACTAAAGAACTGTGAAAGATAGCATAGACGTATATAAATACTATATACTCAACAAATTCTCACAACACACATATCTTTACCCAGCTCAAAACTTTAAAACCAGAAATCAACACACCACAATACTTCTAAGAAACCTGATATGTAGAAAATTCCGTGAACAATAATTGAAAAGCCGTAAATTGCAAGAAAAAAAAGCAAAAACTTTAGGACAAAAAATTCAAAAATTAAATTTATGCAAACAAAAGTTGAAAAAGACAATATTACGTGAACGAAAATTGAAAAAACGCAAACTAGGTGAACAAGTAGAAAATGGTGAAAAATTAAACCATCTTGAAACAATAAACTGTCAAATCTTGGGACAAAAATTGAAAAATGAAAGTTATGTAAACAAAGTCAAGAAAAATAAAATATGTCAACGAAAATTTGAAAAAACAAAAATTATGTCGACAAAAATCAGAAAAATGTGAAAACATTGAGACAAAATTTAAAAAGCGCAAAAGTGTGTGAACAGAAATTGAAGAAAAGTAAAAAGTTCGGGAAAAGGTTGAAAAAAACGAAAAGTAGGCTACGTGAACAAAAAGTTAAAAACAAATAGATGAACAAAAATTGAAAAAAGGTAAAATTTACCCAGGGAAAGTTGATTTTTTTTTTCCTTCGAAATAAGGAAAGATGATGTATCGGCTCAAAAAGCTGCTCCTAATGCTGAAAAATCATAACTTAAAGTGACTTTTGTGTTTTCAATTTTGTTAAAGTAATTTTCATTTTTCTATTTGTGTCCTATTTTTCAAATTTTCACAATTTTTAACCCAATTTTTAAGTTAGGAAACCAAATTACAAATTTTTTATAAATCTTTTAAAATTTTTACAAGTCCTTCTGTAACTTTGTATATAGCCTGCTGAAAAGAATTAACCACGGAGCAACCGATGGCGAAAATACAAGTTCTTTATAAATCCTTCAAGGACTTTTATTAATTGTTCCACAATTTTATATATACTGGCCTCAATTAGCATGTTTTTGGGAATTTTTAAAAGAAACATCATAGCAAAAAAGCAAGTTTTAGCAAATCTTCCAAGATTTTTATAAGTCTTGGTTTAATTTGGTATACAGGGTACTGACTTTATATGTTCGAAGACTTTTAAGAAGTAACCTCAAAGTCGATTAGTAACAAGAAATGTACTTTTCAATTCATTATTTTAATGAAGTCCTTCTGCAATACCATATACGGCGTATTCGCTTTGGGTGTTTTGGGGATTCTTAAGGCGTAACCACCAAACAACCAATAGCAGGAACTAAAGTTTTCAAAGAATTCCTCGAAGATTGTTATTAATTCTTTCATAATGTTGAATACAGCGCATTAAATTTGAATGTTTTGAGGATTTTTAAAAAGTAATATCCAATCCCAAAGCAGCAAGAAACGGAAGTTTTAGTGGTTTTTCCAAGATTTGTTAAGTCCTTCCGTAATTTCACATATGGCGTACTAAATATGTGTGTTTTTGGAATTTTTGAGAACTAACCACCAAGCAACAAAAAGGAAAAAATACATTCCTTATGAATTCTTCCAAGATTTTTACCAATTCTTCCATAATTGTGTAGACAGTGCAGTATACTTGCGGTTTTTGGTATTCTCAAGAAGTAACCAGCAAGCTATCAACCGCAAAAGATGCAAGTTTTAATGAATTCTTCTCATTTTTTTTTTAATTCTTCCATAATACCGTATATTACCTACTAAAATTGCAGGTTTTGGTGATTTTAAAAAGTAATTTACAAGCCTCCAACAGCAAGAAGCGTAAGTTTTAGCGAATTTTCCAAGATTTGTACAAGTCCTTCCATAGTTAGGTATATAGCATACTGAATTTGTGTGTTTTAAAGGCTCTTAAGAAGTAACCTATGTAACCTGTGTTAAGAAGTAAACTAGTAAGAAATGTTAGTTTTAAATGAATTTCCAAGATTCTTATCATTTCTTCCATAATTTCGTATAAATCGTACTTAATATCGGGTAGGGCTTAGTGCAGTAGCAAACTCCGCGTTCTTTACGATTTTTAGGAATTCTGTTTACAGTGGAGGTTCAACTTGAAGAAGCTGATAAGATCAGAGGTGGAAAATACGGGTCTGTTTTGGGGTTATAGGAAAGACAAGTTATTCTTAATAATTAAAAGAGAAAAGTAATAGAGTAAAATTGTGATTAAAGAGTAAAAGAAGCGTATAAAACTGCATTAGAACTTTTGCTAAGATAAGCTACTACATACTAAAAATTGAGTTGAAAGAAAACTAAAATTTCAATATGATTTGAAAATAATATTAGTGGGAGAGGGGGTCGAAGGAAAAGCACGGATAAGGTTTCTTAAGGTTTCCGGAAGAATAAGCTCGGGAGCATTGTTATGTGTGTTAGGAGTCTTGGGAGGTTAGCTATCATTTGAAAAGAGTTGAAATAAAACAAAATTTTATATTAGGTGAATAAAATATTGAGATGAGTCTGATTAGCTATGTCAGCCTTCTTAGTAGAATGAATTATAAACAGTATTTAGCTTTTTCGCTAGAATGAGTTTTAACTATCAGGCACTTTACGAACGGTCTTCTTATCTGTGGCATTCTTCTTAGTGGGACAGGGTGTAATCAGGACCGTAGTTTTACGCTTGACAAATTGTTTGACCTTATTTATGCTCATCTTTAGTTCAATGTAGCTCAGTACTTTTTTTTTCTTTTTTTTGTAGACCTGGTTTTCTTTTATCATTGAGCCCACTTTACTATTTACTTAGGCAGCGCTATTGTTCTGCCTACGATATACCTTTTCATTTATTTTGAGCAGTGAGGGTGGCTTAACAGAGGTTATTTTTTCTACTGGATAAAATTTCCCTCGTCTGATTTCTTAACAAATTTCATATATTTTTTTTTCTTTGTATTCTTCGTTTTTATCGAATGGCATATATAGCCAGTGGGGCCTTAGAATAACACTTACTCCTAATTAAATTAATCAGTTTTCTTGACATTCATTCTCAAACCTATACTGGAAACATGAACCCTCAGAAGCCCCGATTTTTTTTTTATGTTCGTCTAGTCCACTCAAACTATCTCCAAAATCTAAGTAGAGGAAACTATGTTAAGGAGCCTTCCCGCCAGGACAATGCCCATTAAAATAACGATATAAACGGGAATAGTGCAAAATTTTCTTGTATATTTAAATAAAGATTGCAAAAAACTGTTAACTGCACAAAATACAAGAGAGGGTTTTTTCCGACAGCTTCTTCTTTCAAATGGAATACCATTTAAAAATCTATCGAACACCCTAGCCATTTAACACCTATTAATGTGAACAACGAGACAATTTCAAAACTAGAGTAGCCTATACAGTTTCTTTATTAATGACTTACCTCTAACATAGATGTAAATACGAGTCATTTCATCGTCTTCATTTAAGCATGTAATATATCCTGTATCCAAGTAAGTTGCATTTAGAATTTTTACGGTGGAAACGTGCGTATAATCGCTTGGATAGTCGATGCCTTCATTGTGGTAAGAGTCAATTATCAGCCGGTTTGTCAATATCATTGCTAACTTCATCAGGATGCTTAAAAATAAGTAGCAAGCTTTATACCATAGATAAGTCATTTCTAGCAAAAATGGGAGCCAAGTGTATAAACAACAACAACAACAACATCCTAAAATTTAGTGATGCTGTGCCCTGCTGTACCGTTAACTGTTTAATCTTCTTTGCTACTTTTTCGGTGCCTCTGAATGGCTAACTTAGTAGGCTGCTACCCTGATTTTATATCTGTCAGTATTTGCCTGGGTACCAAGGCAGCAATTCTAGTGAGAACCGTTTTTTGTATTTGCATACACAAGAGTATTTTAAATATTAAGCTACCCTTGGCTCCTCCTCCAATAAACGGAAATGACAAGGAGCTGAGACAAACATTACGCTGTGATGGTATTTTTCTATTAAACTCCATAGCCTACTTAGCAAATAACTGCCCTCTTCCCTCCCCTAGTCTAGGGGCATGACAAAATGAGTGATACCACTTAATGTTGCTTAATGAATAAAAACCTAATTATTGCTACAAAATTTCAATCCAATTAAAATTTTGTGTAGATTAGCCGAGGAACACAAAGAATTGACAATATTACCTATCCACAAAAATACAGTTGTATCGTAAAAATGGAAAAGAAACAAGAAAGAAAAACTCGAAGTTATTACGCTTGGAAACCTGCAGAAAGCCAGGCAACTTTTGAGCAATTCCAGAAGTAATTCAACATAGCTTGTGATTCATAATCGAAGAACTAAGTGAAGAATTTGACTGAGAAAATCGGCAAAAATTAGATTTATAAGAGACTTAAAGCGTAAAAAAGAACACAACCAATGCATAACTCAATCTTGACCCAAGACAGAAGCACAACCACACACAGTAACGACACTACAGCAGAAATTTACAGGATTTTATTGGGGAGCTTAAGAGCATCAGTCATACAATCTATCATATGCGAAGTGGTACAGAAAAAGAAAGGCCACCCTCATAAATAGAGCCAATATAAATACACCTTTCAAATACATGTTTGGCAACAGTCGAGTTATTCCAATGTTGAAACAAAACCGTACATTGAAGGTTGTACTCGATGATTTTATGTCCTTTAACCACTTGGTGAGGGTTGTGGTTCCAAGGGGTAGTATCTTCAGTCCCTTTTTTTTCTTTGCGGAGGTCAGTGACAAGGAAGGAAGTCTAGCGAGCTTTCCGCACCAACTTTTCGACAACATAACATCTTATGTAGCCCTCGCAAACAGTAGAGATCTTATTGACGCTTTCCTATCCTAACTTTAAAAGATCCACTGGGGATTCAGAACGGGTATGGTGCATGGGGTGTTCAGCTCAATTGTGGTAGAAAAAAAAACTTATCTCAAAGGGTCAACGTAATGTCAATGAAAGTCTTCTAAAACTACATCCCCAATCGTCTTTTTCAGGACTTTCCTGATGCAAGTGTTTTCAAAGGGGATAATATGAACTCATAAGCTCAGATATTGCTCTATGCAACTAAGTACTGCATAGAATGAAGTACTAGATACACAACTTTGCTGATGACGGGTTGTTTTTTTTTTTACAACACTTGTCATTCGTAAGAAACTATGCCACTGATTTCAAGCCAATGCTATTTTTCATCAATTTCGTCCTTCAAATGAATATTTTCAATGTTTTAAACCAACTCTATTTATTTAGCAATATAGATTTGATAGCCAGTGAGAGAAAATAAGTTCGAAATTTGTATGAAAATGGATAAAGTTGAACGTAGAGCAAGGACTGTATGTTTTTCTCTTGAAGAAAGAAAAAGAATGGCGACACAAAATTAGAACTACGCCAAATCTGTCTAGACTCTTCACCGACTTGGCTTGGACAGAGTCCAAGTTAAGCACGACTGGACTTGGACAGAGCCCAATGATTCTGCATTGTCTCTTAAAGCAAATTAAATAAAAAAAAAACAAATAGTTATTGTATTTTTCGACCATGCTGAACAAAACGGCTATCTCAAAATTTTGATCGGGTGACTTTGAGGGGGGGAAGGGGAATGCGCATGAGAGGAGCCTAGTTGCCCTCGGTTTTTTTGGTCACTTGAAAAGAGCACTAGAACTTTTAATTTCCATTTGAATGAGCCCACCCGCGAAATTCTAGGACCACTGGGCCGATACGATCACCCCTGGGGGAAAAAAAGTAATATGCATCGGTGATCTTTCTTCTGGCAAAAAATACAAAATTCCACATTTTTGCAGATAGGAGCTTGAAACTTCTATAGTAGGGTTCACTGATACGCTGAATCTGACGGTGTGATTTTCATGAAAGCTCTATGACTTTTAGGGGGTGTTTCCCCTTTTCTCGAAAATAAGGCAAATTTTCTCAGGCGGTTAACTTTTGATGGATAAGACTAAACTTGATGAAACTTATATATTTGAAATCAGCATAAAACTCTGATTCTTTTGGTGTATCTTATTGGTATCAAAATTCCGGTTTTCAGAGTTTCGGTTACTATTGACCCGGGTCGCTCCTTGCTTACAGTTCGTTATTACGTACTGTTTGATTAAAAATGAAACAGCTAAATTTAAATCAATCGCAATTTCGATAAACCATGTTCATTTCGTTCAAATGGGGGTACCTTAAAAATTATCAAGTGAAGCATGACTAGGTAAGAAATAATAGTTGATAGAACGTGCAGGAAATTACAAAGATTGTGGGCAACTTGAACAAAAGAAACTACAGAATTTCAACGGGTCATCCAGATATGAAAAGCTCTTCAGCAAGATAGATACCATGATTACTAAAAATTGCTCAAAAACATTCTCGAGAGGCAATTTCAATAGGGTAGTGACAATGTTAAATGACGGATTTATTAAGTCAATTCATAACTGTCGAGGAAAGAGTAATACATTATAGTACATCAGAGACCAAAGACAAATTTTAGAAATAGACTTTTCATGTTGGATTGGTATAAGGAGGGCCAACGGTGCACTTATCGATACAACAAGATGATGGTCGCAGTTTTTAGGGATAAATGAGGCATAATTCCCATTAATTTCATAGAAAAGAGAACAAGTTGACAGTGAACATCATTCAAACCAACTGAAGCATTTTGACAAAATTTTCAAGGGAAAAAGTCTTGAAAGAGGGGAGGGAGTTAGAATAAATATCTTACTTACACTAAGAAAATACTATGCAGAGTGTTCCCCAAATGCTAGCACATAGCTTACTTAAAACAATATTACGAAGAAAAAAGTTTTTTTTTTATAAAGACGATGTATGGGTGCATATGAATGTCGTCACTGTGGCAAAATATCATTAAAAACTGTAATTGTGAAGTGCTAATGAAAAGAACGCCTATTTTGAAGGGACGTATGGCTTTTATTTCCATAAGAAATAAGGAAAATAAAAAAAAACGGATTAAGAGTATTAGGCTCAAAAGAATATTTTGTTGAAATATCTAATGACTTTACCCGAAAAATATTCTTTCTTACCGATTCTAGGCATTGATCATACGACCATTGTAGCACTATATGCCAATCTGAAACCTCCTTCCTGTAGGAGTTTTTTCATCAAAGACATATGTTGCTTCCTTCAGCAAAAGTTCAAAAGCCCACAACCTTCATCATAAGCCAATATTAGCTACGCATGACAAAATCTCAGTCTACGATCGAACAAAATCTTTTGCAAGGTAGCCTTGAGGTTGTACTTTACTAAAAGTACTGGGTTCAAAACCCACCTCCCCCAAAAAATCCCCATTTCTTATGAATTGTCCTATAATTTGTTTCCTTTTAAGCATAGTTCGTTGTTGTTTTGTTTGTATTTTTTAAAATTTGTTCCTGAATATGTGCCAGCCGTTGATGTTCACCCATACGCAGATTTGGAGCAAATCTTTTTTTAAAACCAATTCGTGGACACGTTTAAATCGTATACAATGAAAAGTTTCCTATGATAGCGGGTAACATTTTTTCTTCTTTTACCCATTTTTCCACCAAATACTCTCATTACATCGAAACATCTGGGACAAAAAATGTTTACGCAGAAGTTCCATCTTACTAGCACTCTTACATGCGCAATTTATAGTTTACTATCGATTTGGAAACTTGTACTTTACCATCGTTAATTAGGTAAAAAAAAAAGACTCGTGGTGTAACAAAAATCAAAACAGAAAGCTCACACTATACGAATGGGTCGAATATTCCCACGACAGATACTGGTCTCCAATGCATGTGATTGAAACGTCCTCTCCAGCCTGGACAATTATCTCATCAGTATTTGGCAAGATTCTCAAAAAAGAATTCCGCTGATGTTGAGTTGGTCTGGAGAAACCACCTAAAACACAATTTTCATCATCTATATATATATTAAATTAAAAAAAAACAATTTTTTTTAACTGAAAGTAAGGAACGACGTTAAAACTTAAAACGAACAGAAATTATTCCGTATATGAAAGAGGCTGTCCCCTCCTCAACGCCTCGCTCTTTACGCTAAAGTTTTTTATTGTTTAAAAAAAATAGAGTTGTGAGAAAGTCAAACTTTAGCGTAAAGAGTGAGGCGTTGAGGAGGGGACAGCCCTTTTCATATACGGAATAATTTCTGTTCGTTTTAAGTTTTAAAGTCGTTCCTTACTTTCAGTTAAAAAAACTTGTTTTTTTTTTATTTAATTTTTGAACGTTTTTGAATTAATGCAGGTTTTGATATTGGCTCACCGTACATGAATAATTAAAACAAAATTTGCATATTAATTTTACTTTTATTTGGTTAAATGGCTTTCTCGAAACTTGTTTAATTTTATTTACGAACGTTTTAATTAGTAATTAATATACGTAACTTACGAATTAACTTACGTAACGAACTTCTATATTCATTGATTTTTAATACGTATATTAGGGGGTTCGCCCCCTAGTCAATACCTTGCTCTTTAAGCTAAAGTTCAAATTTTGTTCCAATTCTTTAAAAATGACCCCTTAATCACAAAGGCCGTTAATCATAGGCAGCACGCTATCGCTGCCTAACTAAAGAACGGTGTGGGCACAATGTGTTGTTTTTTTTTTTTTTTTTTTTTTTTGATTTTTTCTCCATACCCGGGCACTTCGTATCGAAGGAGTCGTCGTAGAAACTTCGAAAAGGACTAATTCGATTGGAAATTGGAGTGGCTAGTGCACTTTTTAATAGGCAAAAGTGATTGGAGGGCAACAAGCCCCCCCCCCTCCATGCCCATCATTCCCCAAAAACACATCCAATCAAAATTTTGAGATAGATATTTTGTTCAGCGTAGTTGATTTCCAGATCGAAAATATTTTTTTGAGGAGGACGCTCCCCGACAACCCTCAGGGCAAAGGTTTTAAGTTATGCCCTGGGGGTATATAAGGTTTTTATAGAAGGCGTTGTCGTAGAAACTTCAAAACAGGCTTATTCGATTGGAAATTCAAAGGGCTAGTGCCCTTTTTAATAGTCGAAAGTGATTGGAGGGCAACTAGCCCCCTCCCCACGCCCATCATTCCCCCAAACACATCCAATCAAAATTTTTAGATAGCCATTTTGTTCAGCGTAGTTGTTTTCCGGATAAAAAATATGTTTTTGAGGAGGACACTCCCTCATAACCCTCAAGGCAAGGGTTTTAAGTTATGCCCTGGGGGTATATAAGGTTTTTAAAGAAGGCGTTGTCGTAGAAACTTCAATAAAAGCTCTTTCAACTGGAAATTCAAAGGGCTAGTGCCCTTTTTAATAGTCGAAAGTGATTGGAGGGCAACTAGCCCCCCCCCCCTCCTACGCCTATCATTCCCCCAAACACATCCAATAAAAATTTTGAGACAGCCATTTTGTTCAGGGTAGTTGATTTCTAGATAGAAAACATATTTTTGAGGAGGACACTCCCCCAAAACCCTAAAGGCAAGGATTATAAGTTATGCCCCGGGGCATATAAGGTTTTTATTGAAATCTTTGTCGTAGAAACTTGAAAAAGGGCTCATTCGAATTGAAATTCAAAGGACTAGTACCCTTTTTAATAGTCGAAAGTGATTTGAAGGCAACTAGCCCCCTCCCCACGCCCACCATTCCCCCAAACACATCCAATCAAAATTTTAATATAACCATTTTATTCAACGTAGTTGAAAGTTTTGGAAATTAGGTCTTTAAGGATGACAACCCCTCCCCCCACAGCCCTCAGGGCAAGGGTTTGTAAGTTATGCCCTGGGGGCATATAAGTTTTATAGAAAGCGTTGTCTTAGAAGCTTCAAAAGGGCTAATTCAATTGGAACTTGAAAGGGCTAGTGCCTTTTTTAAGTTGAAAGTGATTGGATAGCTACTAACGCCCCTCTCACGCCCACCATTTTCCCAAACACATCGAATTAAAATTTTGAGATATCCATTTTGTTCAACGTAGTTGGAAGTTCTGGAAATTTTGTCTTTTAGGATGATAACCCCCTCAAAGCCCTCAGTGCAAGGGTTGTAAGTTATGCCCTGGGGGCATATAAAGTTTTTATTGAAAGCGTTTGTCGTAGAAACTTCAAAAGGGCTCATTCGATTGGAAATTCAAAGGGCTAGTACCCTTTTTAATAGTCGAAAGTGATTGGAGGGCAACTAGCCCCCCCCCACGCCGATCATTCCCCCAATCACATCCAATCAAAACTTTGAGATGCCATTTTGTTCAGCGTAGTTGATTTCTAGATAGAAAATATGTTTTTGAGGAGGACATGCAGCGTAGTTGATTTCCAGATAGAAAATGTGTTTTTGAGGAGGACACTCCCCCGCAACCGTAGGGGCAAGGGTTTTAAGTTATGTCCTGGGGTATATAAGGTTTTTATAGAAGGCGTTGTCATAGAAACTTCAAAAGGTGCTCATCTGATTGGAAATTCAATGGGCTAGTGCCCTTTTTGATAGTCGAAACTGATTGGATGGCAACTAGACCCCCCCCACGTCCATCATTCACCCAAACACATCCCATCAAAATTTTTAGATAGTCATTTTGTTTAGCGTAGGCTAGTTGATTTCCAGATAGAAAATATGTTTTTGAGAAGGACACTCCCCCTCAACTCTCAGGGCAAGGGTTTTAAGTTATGCTCTGGGGGCATATTCGGTTTTTATAGAAGGCGTTGTCGTAGAAACTTCAAAAAAGGCTAATTCGATTGGAAATTCAAAGGCTAGTGTCCTTTTTAATAGTCGAAAGTGATTAGTAATATTTTTTGTTGTTGTTGTTGTTGTTTAGACCAGGGCACTTAGTATTGAAGGAGTTGTCGTGGGAACTTCGAAAGGGGCTCATTCGATTGAAAATAGAAAGGGTTGATGCCCTTTTAATAGTCGAAAGTGATTGAAGGGTAACTAATCCCCCTTCCCATTGGCCCATTATGTTTAAAAACTAAATGTTGCCTTAAGATTAAATCAAAATGCACTGTGATAATACTAATTCCCAATAAGGCATCTCAGCAGTATTCCAAGAACGACTGAGGGTATTATGTTCAAACTTTCGAGGCTACTACTGCTCTTAAAATTTAACCAAATCAAAATAGTATAAGTGTATCCAAGCTATCAAAGAAAGTAAACAGATTTTTTTGCGAATGGTATCAAGTTTTCCATTTCAGGTCAACTAGAGGAGGTATGAAACTAAGTTAAACAGTACTATTTGTGTCCAGATTTTTAAAATGGTGTATGTTGTTAAAAATTGCTGAAAATTTTTCTCCAGCATACAAATAGCAGGCCAAACTATAAAGTCTTAAAAAACGAAAAGATTTAAAGTGAGATTTTCTTTTTCCCTGAAAAGACTATGTCAAAATAAAACGAACAGAAAGTAATTAAAAAAAAAATTTCCACAAGCTCGAAACTACCATAAATCAGCATCGATAAATAAATGAAACCCAAAACGAACAGAAATTGCAATGAATAACCGAGTCAAACTCAAAAACGAGCAGAAATTAACATAAGTTGGGCGCAAAACCCCTATGCCTTCCCAAGGCCAGAACAAAATTTGCACTCTACTGAAAAAATACAAATGAATTTGCATTGTCAGTTTAATATACATATACTGATATTTAGTAATCAAAATGTTAAAATTATTTAATTTATTAAAGTTATAAAAGTAAAAACTTTTATTTTTTTTCAGTAAAGTGCAAATTTTGTTCTGGCCTTGGGAAGGCATAGGGGTTTTGCGCCCAACTTATGTAAATTTCTGCTTGTTTTGAGTTTGACTCGGTTATTTATTGTAATTTCTGTTCGTTTTGGGCACAGTTTATAGACAGTAAGCTTATCGCAGATAATTTCTGGTCTTCGGTCTCGGTGCGAACAAAAAGCTCCTCCCACTTGTTTCTGCCTTAGCGGATTAGTCTGTTATCGTCAATCACTGAGAAATGGTTACCAAGTGCATTATTCGTAATAGCGGGTTTCCACTTGTTTCGTGTCCAAGAGAAATCTGACTTGTCTACCCGCGAAAAGATCTGATAACGCCTATGTTTCTATCTGCAAAAACGTTCTCCGGAGCACTCGCACCCCTGTCCGGGTTTTTATAATGGGAAAGTTAGAGAATGATCATACTGCTAATTCTATAAACTGTGGTTTTGGGTTTTATTTATTTATCGATGCTGATTTGTGGGAGTTTCGAGCTTGGTAGATTATTTGATTTTATTTTTGCTCATTTTTTGTTTAATGGAGTTCTTTACTTTTCTTTGAAAAACTTATTTTGTGGAAAAAGTTTTTTTTAATTAATTAGAATAAAGAGCTCTTATGAAAGTACTAAACAAAGGACTAGGGGGTGAACCGAATCATATACATAATATTTTCTGTTCGTTTTAAGTTTTGATGTTGCTCCTTACTTTCAGTTGAAAAACTTATTTTTTATTTAATTTCTGGTCTTTTTCTTTAATAATGATGGGAAATCTGGCGCCCCCTTCATAATAATGCCCCTTCCCCCATGAAAAGTTCCTTCATGGAAAGATCCTCCCATATAACCCAGACCCCCCCCCCCCACACCTACCAGAAAAAATCCCCCCTGAAAACGTCTGTATACTTCCCAATAACCAATACTATATGTTAATATTGGGTAAAGTTCATAACTTTCAGCCCTCCCCCCGGGGACTTCGGGGGATTAAGTCATCCTAAAAGACATAGTTATCATATTTTCGACTATGCTGAACAAAATGGCTATCTCAAAATTTTGATCGGGTGACTTTGGGAAAAAAATGAACGTGGGAGGGGGTTTAGTTGCCATCCATTTTCTGGTCACTTAAAAAACACACTAGAACTTTTAATTTTCTTTCCAATGAGCCCTCCCACAATATTCTAGGACCACTGGGTCGAAACGATCACCCCTGAGAAAAAAAAAACGAAAAAAAAACAAATAAACACGCATCCGTGATCTTTCTTCTGGCAAAAAATGCAAAATTCCACATTTTTGTAGATAGGTGCTTGAAACCTCTACAGTAGGAGTCTCTTATACGCTGAATATGATGGTGCGATTTTCATTAAGGTTCTATAACTTTTAGGGGGTCTTTCCCCTTTTTTTGGAAAATCAGCCAAATTTTCTCAGGCGCGTAACTTTTGATGGGTAAAACTAAACTTGAAGAAACTTATATATTCGAAATCAGCATTAAAATCTGATTCTTTGATGTATGTATTGGTATCAAAATTCCGTTTTTTAGAGGTTCGGTTACCATTGAGCCGGGTAGCTCCTTACTTACAGTTCGTTACCACGAATTTATATATATAATATATATATATATATATATATATATATAATATATATATATATATATATATATATATATATATATATATATATATATATATATATATATATATATATATATATATATATATATATATATATATATATATATATATATACAGCCAACTAAACGCAACAAATATTTTTCAGGTTGAATACTGAACAACGAACATTCAAATTTCACATTAAATTCAAATTTTATTCCAATCTTTTAGTCCTTAAACGGAAAAGACTAAAATACTACGAATTCTCAATAAATTAACGCGTAATAGAATTATTTCAATTAAAAACGAACAAAAATTAATTATAAGAAAAATGTCAAGAAAAAGTAATGAAAAATCGAAAGATCAATATTTAAACTTAAAATGAGCAGAAACGAAGTCACACAATATGTCTATTGTAAATTGTAATCAAAATTTTTAGTTATTAAGCAGAAAAAGGAAAATACTACAAATATTACATAATCAACGTGCAGTAAAAGGTATGTCAATAAAAAATGGACAGGAATTAATTTTTAAGAACCTTTGCTCCAAAACAAAGTTGTTCAATAAAAAGTAAAGAGCGGTAATCAAGTGTGATAACTAAAACTAGCAGAAATAAATTAGCATAATAAGTTATACTTCAAACGAAGAAATTTTACAATGGAGGAATAAACTAAACCTAACACGAACTAAAATAACAGTGATTAATATAGAAACAAAGCTTAAAAACAGAAAGTACCACAAATAAAAGTCGTTACCGTCCCCAAAACTCCCTCAAAGCTAGCATCCTTTGCATTTAACTGAAAACAAAATATATTTCAAACAGTTTTTTTTTTTATTATTGCATTGAAAAATTAAAACAACTCTAACTTCCAGAAGTTATTTTTTAAAGTCATCGTATTTGAATATATCAATTTAATTTTATTAGTCTAACATGCGATAAATTTTTTACTATAGTTTTTGTTTCTTAAAATTGAATAATATTGTAATTGTTCGATGTTGTTGATGTCATAACAAAAAAAAAACATACACAGTTCAAAATACATACCACTTTCACCAAGTGCCAAATGACAATCTAGTCTTTAGAGTGTTTGACAAGGCGGTGACCCCACTCTTATTTAGTTTGTTTTAAATTGATATTATTATTCATTGTAATTTCTATTCGTTTTAGATTTTATTTATCCATTTATAAAAAGTTCTTTTCGTTTTATATTTGACTTTTTTATCCTCTGTTTCTGCTCGTTTTTGCTTTTAAAACTGCTCTTTACTTCTCTTGGAAAACAATTTTAATCGGATTTGAATTAGTTAGAATTTTTTCTGAAAAATAAGAAGTATATATATTTACCTTGTAAGCAACATCCAAATACGAGACTGATTACCAAGCCATTAAACATCTTATCAGTTGCATATGTAAAAAGAAACTATTAAGAAGCCAGACGTGCTGAGACGGCAGGAAGTTAGCATATCTTAGATGTGTGACGTTTATTCCACAATATGGTCTCTATGTTTGACACCAACCTCTAAGATCAACCATAAGATACAAATAATTCACAAGCTGTAGAGAAAGTCTAATGCTCTAAAAACACAGCTTTTGTTCAACTTGCCAGTAGCTTGGGTGCCAATAAGGGGGGGGGGGGGCTCAGCCCCCCCTGGCCGAATGACGGTGTCATATATTTGTATTAATTTAAAAAAAAAAAATTCCACAGAATAAGTTTTCAAAGAAAAGTAAAGACCTCTATTAAGCCAAAAATGGGCTGAAATAAAGTCAAACAATCTTCCAAGCTTAAAAATGCCACAAACCAAAGCAAAGAACGTAACGAACGTAAGTAAAGAACGATGTGGGCGCAATGTGTTATTTATTTCTCTTTCTTCTTCTCCATACCCGGGCGCTTCGTATCGAAGGAGTTGTCGTAGAAACTTCAAAAAAGGCTCATTCAATTGGAAATTGGAATAGCTAGTGCCCTTTTTAATAGCCGTAAGTGATTGGAGGGCAACTAGCCCCCCCCCACCCACGCCCATCATTCCCCCAAATACATCCAATCAAAATTTTGAGATAGCTATTTTGTTCAGCGTAGTTGATTTCCAGATAGAAAATATCTTTTTGAGGAGGACACTACCCCACAACTCTCGGGGCGAGGGTTTTAAGTTATGCCCTGAGGGCATATAAGAACGATTTTGGCACAATGTATCATTTATATTTTTTTCCTTTAGAGCAGGGCACTTCATATGGAACGGGTCGTCGTAAAGACTTCAAAAGGGGCTCACTCGATTGGAAATCAAGAGTTTGAGTACCCTTTTTAATAGTCGAAAGTGATTGGAGGGCAACTAGCCCCCCCACCCATCATACCCCAAACACATCCAATCAAAATTTGCGATAGCCATTTTGTTCAGCGTAGTTGATTTCCAGATAGAAAATATGTTTTTGAGGAGAACACTCCCCTACAACCCTCAGGGCAAGGGTTTTAAGTTATGCCCTGGGGGCATATAAGGTTTTTATAGAAGGCGTTGTCGTAGAAACTTCAAAACAGGCTCATTCAATTGGAAATTCAAAGGGCTAGTGCCCTTTTTAATAGTCGAAAGTGATTGGAGGGCAACTAGCCCCCCCCCGCCCATCATTTTCCCAAACACATCCAATCAAATTTGTAAGATAGCCATTTTGTTCAGCGTAGTTGATTTCCACATAGAAAATATGTTTTTTTATAGAAGAGGTTGTCATAGAAATTTCAAAAAAGGCTCATTCAATTGGAAATTCAAAGGGCTAGTGCCCTTTTTAATAGTCGAAAGTGATTGGAGGGCAAATAGTCCCCCCCCCCACGCTCATCATTCCCCCAAACACAACAAATCAAAATTTTGAGATAGCCATTTTGTTCAGCATAGTTGATTTCCAGATAGAAAATATGTTTTTAAGGAGGACACTCCCCCACAGCCCTCAGGGAAAGGGTTTTAAGTTATGCCCTGGGGGCATATAAGGTTTGTATAGAAGGTGTTGTCGTAGAAACTTCAAAAAAAGTTCATTCGATTGGAAATTCAAAGGGCTATTGCCCTTTTTAATAGTAAAAACGATTGGAGGGCAACTAGCCCCCCCCCTTCCCACGCCCATCATTCCCCCAAACACATCCAATAAAAATGTTGAGATAGCCATTTTATTCAACGTAGTTGAAAGTTTTGGAAATTAGGTCTTTAAGGATGACAACCCTCAGGGCAAGGTTGTAAGTTATGCCCTGGGGGCATATAAAGTTTTTATTGACAGCGTTGTCTTACAGTCCCCCACAGCCCTCAGGACAAGGGTTTTAAGTTATGGCCTAGGGTCACATAAGGTTTTTGTTGAAATCTTTGTCATAGAAACTTGAAAAAGAGCTCGTTCGATTTGAAATTCAAAGGCTAGTACCCCTTTTAATAGTCGAAAATGATTTGAGGGCAACTAGCCCCCCTCTCACTCCCACCTTTTCCCCAAGCACATCCAATTGAAATTTTTCGATGTAGTTGAAAGTTTTGGAAATTAGGTCTTTAAGGATGACAACCCCTCCCCCCACAGCCCTCAGGGCAAGGGTTGTAAGTTATGCCATGGGAGCATATAAAGTTTTTATTGAAAACGTTGTCGTAGAAACTTCAAAAGGGCTCATTCAATTGGAAATTGAAAGGGTTAGTGCCTTTTTTAATACTTGAAAGTGATTGGATAGCGACTAACACCCCTCTCACTCCCACCATTTTCCCGAACACATCCAATCAAAATTTTGAGATATCCATTTTGTTCAACGTAGTTGAAAGTTTGGAAATTAGGTATTTTAGGATGATAACCCCCTCAGAGCCCTCAGTGCAAGGGTTGTAAGTTATGCCCTGGGGGCAAATAAAGTTTTTATTGAAAACGTTGTCGTAGAAACTTCAAAAGGGCTCATTCAATTGGGAATTGAATGGGCTAGTGCCTTTTTTAATACTTGAAAGTGATTGGATAGCGACTAACACCCCTCTCACTCCCACCATTTTCCCGAACACATCCAATCAAAATGGTGAGATATCTATTTTGTTCAACGTAGCTGAACGTTCTGGAAATTAGGTCTGTTAAGAAGATAACCCCCTCAGAACCCTCAGTGCAAGGGTTGTAAGTTATGCCCTGGGGGCATATAAAGTTTATATAGAAAGTTGTATAAATCATAGGCAGCGCAATCGCGCTGTCCCCCAATACACTCAGGGCAAGGGTTTTAAGTTATGCCCTGGGGGCATTTAAGAGCGATGTTGGTACAAAGTATTATTTAATAATTTTTTCCTTTAGAGCAGGCCACTTCGTATCGAAGAAGTTGTCGTAAAAACTTCGAAAGGGGTTCGTTCATTTGGAAATTGGAGTGACTTGTGCCCTTTTTAATAGTCGAAAGTGATTGGAAGGTGACTAACACCCCTTCTACACCCACCATTTTCCGAAACACATCCAATCAAAATTTTGAGATAGCCATTTTGTTCAGCGTAGTTGATTTCCACATAGAAATTATGTTTTTGAGGAGGACAGTCCCCCACAGCCCTTAGGGCAAGGGTTGTGAGTTATGCCCTGAGAGAATATAAGGTTTTTTATAGAAGACGTTGTCGTAGAAACTTCAAAAAAGGCTCATTCGATAGGAAATTCAAAGGGCTAGTGCCCTTTTTAGCAGTCGAAAGTGATTAGAGGGCAACTAACCCGCCTCTCAAGCCCACCTTTTCCCCAAACGCATCTAATTAAAACTTTGAGACAGCCATTTTATTCAACCATTAAGAGCTCATTGGATTTGAAATTCAAAGGGCTAGTACCCTTTTTAATAGTCGAAAGTGATTTAAGGGCAACTAGCCCCCCTTCTCACGCCCACCTTTTCCCCAAACACATCCAATTGAAATTTTTAGATAGCCATTCTATTCAACGTAGTTGAAAGTTTTTGAAATTAGGTCTTTAAGGATGACAATCCTCAGGGCAAGGTTTGTAAGTTATGCCCTGGGGGCATATAAAGTTTTTATTGAAAGCGTTGTCGTAGAAACTTCAAAAGGGCTCACTCAATTGGAAATTGAAAGGGTTAGTGCCTTTTTTAATAGTTGAAAGTGATTGGATAGTGACTAACGCCCCACTCACGCCCACCATTTTCCCAAACACATCCAATCAAAATTTTGAGGTATCCATTTTGTTCAAAGTAGCTGAAAGTTCTGGAAATTAGGTCTTTTAGGATGATAACCCCCTCAGAGCCCTCAGTGCGAGGGTTGTAAGTTAAGCCCTTGGGGCAAATAAAGTTTTTATTGAAAGCGTTGTCGAAGAAACTTCAAAAGGGCTCACTCAATTGGAAATTGAAAGGGTTAGTGCCTTTTTTAATAGTTGAAAGTGATTGGATAGTGACTAACGCCCCTCTCACGCCCACCTTTTTCCAAAACACATCCAATCAAAATTTTAAGATATCCATTTTTTTCAAAGTAGCTGAAAGTTCTGGAAATTAGGTCTTTTAGGACGATAACCCCCTCAGAGCCCTGAGTGCGAGGGTTGTAAGTTAACCCCTGGAGGCATATAAGGTTTATATAGAGAGTTGTTGAATAAATCATAGGCAGCACAATCGCGCTGCCCTTTTTCATAGTCGAAAGTGATTGGAAAGCAACTAACACCCCTTCCACGCCCACCATTTCTCCAAACACATCCAATAAAGATTTTGAGATAGCCATTTTGTTCCACGCAGTTCAAAGTTTAGGAAATTATACCTTTGAGCAGGACACTCCCCCCACAGTCTTCAGGGCAAGGTTTATAAGTTATGCCCTGGGGGCATACATGGTTTTTATTGAAACCTTTTTCGTAGAAACTTTTTTTGAAATCTTTTTCGTAGAAAAAGTGCTCATTCGACAGGAAATTCAAAGGGATAGTGCCCTTTTTAATAATAGAAAGTGATTTGAGGGCAACTAACCCCCCTCTCACGCCCATCTTTCCCCAAACACATCCAATCAATATTTTAGATAGCCAATTTATTCAACGTAGTTGAAAGTTTCGGAAATTAAGTCTTTAAGGATGACAACCCTTCCCCCCCCCCTCAGCCCTCAGTACGAGGGCTTTAAGTTATGCTCTGGGGGCATATAAGGTATTATTGAAAGCGTAGAAACTTCAAAAGGGCTTATTCAATTGGGAATTGAAAGGGCTAGTGCCTTTTTTAATAGTTGAAAGTGATTGTAGAGCCCCTCTCACGCCCATCATTTTCCCAGACACATCCAATCAAATTTTTAGATAGCCATTATATTCAACGCAGTTGAAAGTTTTGGAAATTAGGTCTTTAAGGATGACAACCCATCCCCCCCCAATACCCTCAGGGCAAGGGCTTTAAGTTATGCTCTGGGGGCGTATAAGGTTTTTATTGAAAGCGTAGAAACTTCAAAAGGGCTCATTCAATAGGAAATTGAAAGGCCTAGTGCCTTTTTTAATAGTTGAAAGTGATTGGAGAGCGACTAACGCCCCTCTCACGCCCATCATTTTCCCAGACATATCCAATCAAAATTTTGAGATACCCATTTTGTTCAACGTAGTTGAAAGTTCTTGAAATTAGGTCTTTTAGGATGACAACCCCCTCAGAGCCCTCAGTACAAGGGTTGTAAGTTATGCCCTGGGGGCATATAAAGTTTATATAGAAAGTTGTTATAGAAATTTCAAAAATGTCTCATTTGATTGGAGATTGAAATTGCCCTTTTTAATAGTCGAAAGTGAGTGGAGAGTAATTCACCCCCCTCTTACGCCCACCATTTCCCCAAAAACATTCAATCAAAGTTTAGAGATAGCCATTTTGTTCAACATAGTTAAAAGTTCTGGAAATCATTTATTTAAGGATGACAAACCCCCCAGAGCCCCAAGGGCATAGGTTGTAAGTTCTGCCCTGAGGGCATAAGTAGAAAGCTATCTTATAGTCCCGTCCGAACCACGTGGTAGCACCAAATATGGGCATAGAGTCCCTACGGAGAACACCTGTGCTGTCAGTCTGACGGCACACCAAATATGGGCATGGAATCCCTAGGAGAAATGAATTTCTGAGAATTGTTTCCGGGGCGAAGTTTATTAATGTCTTTGATGTATTTCCAAGGAGAATTGTTTCCGGGCGAATGTTTTGATCTTAGAGATGAAGAGATTAACGCGGGAAAGGGTTTTCTAGTAATTTGAAATGTGACAGCGCAGGGATGTCAAAAACAAAAGGAACACGCAGAAATTACATTTAGGGGTTATTTGGGCGAAACCGTTTTAGACATTTTAGGGAATTATTTCGGCAAAACAGTTAGAGACATTTTAAAAGATGATTTTAGAAGATGTTTTAGAAGAGGATTTGAGGGTGAAACTCTGTGGTCGTTATAATACAGCAAGTTCCATTTGAACAGTGTCGTGAGGTCCTCTACCCCAACCCCAAAGGGCTCCGATCCCCCTATCCCAACCCCGAAGGAAGCCCCCGGTCCCCTGGGCTCCCAAAGGACCACCCGGCCCCCAAGGGCCCCCCGGACCCCCAAAGGTCCCCCGGCACCCAAAGGCCCCTGAGCCACCATTTTTTAATATTTTTTAATTTGCGCATTTTGGGACACAAAAGGGTCCCCACCCCCCAACTTTTGACTCCCCCTCACAACTTTAGTGTTTTGTCATGGTTTACCTTGTCACAGTTACATTCTCTTGATTTTCAAAGTTCACTGTGGATTTCTTTCATTGAAATGCAAGAGTTGGATTATTTCAGTAGTGTTTTGTCATGGTTTACCTTGTCGCAGTTACATTCTCTTGATTTTCAACGTTCATTGCGGATTTCTTTCATTGAAATGCAAGAGTTGGAATATTTCAGTAATGTTTTGTTGTAGTTTACCCTGTCGCAGTTATATTTTCTTGATTTTTCAAAGTTCATTTTGAATTTCATTCGTTGAAATGCAAGAGTTGGAATATTTCAGTAGTGTTTTGTCGTGGTTTAGCTTGTCACAGTTACATTCTCTTGATATTTCAAAGTTCATTTTGAATTTCTTTCATTGAAATGCATGAGTTGGAACATTTCAGTAGTGTTTTGTCATGGTTTACCTTGTCACAGTTACATTCTCTTGATTTTCAAAGTTCATTTTGGATTTCTTTCGTTGAAATGCAAGAGTTGGAATATTTCAGTAGTGTTTTGTTGTGGTTTATCGTGTCACAGTTACATTCTCTTGATTTTTTAAAGTTCATTTTGATTTTTTTTTCATTGAAATGCAAGAGTTGGATTATTTCAGTAGTGTTTTGTCGTGGTTTACCTTGTCACAGTTACTGAAATAATTCAACTCTTGCATTTCAATGAAAGAAATTCAAATGAACTTTGAAAAATCAAGAGAATGAAAGTGTGACAGGGTAAACCACGACAAAACACTACTGAATTATTCCAACTCTTGCATTTCAACGAAAGAAATCCAAAATGAACTTTGAAAAATCAAGAGAATGTAGCTGTGACAAGGTAAACCACGATAAAACACTACTGAAATAATCCAACTCTTGCATTTCAATGAAAAAAATCAAAATGAACTTTGAAAAATCAAGAGAATGTAACTGTGACACGATAAACCACAACAAAACACTACTGAAATATTCCAACTCTTGCATTTCAACGAAAGAAATTCGAAATGAACTTTGCAAAATCACGAGAATGTATCTGTGACAAGGTAAACCACGACAAAACACTACTGAAATGTTCCAACTCATGCATTTCAATGAATGAAATTCAAAATGAACTTTGAAAAATCAAGAAAATGTAACTGCGACAGGGTAAACTACAACAAAACACTACTGAAATATTCCAACTCTTGCATTTCAATGAAAGAAATCCGCAATGAACGTTGAAAATCAAGAGAATGTAACTGCGACAAGGTAAACCATGACAAAACACTACTGAAATAATCCAACTCTTGCATTTCAATGAAAGAAATCCACAATGAACTTTGAAAATCAAGAGAATGTAACTTTGACAAGGTAAACCATGACAAAACACTACTGAAATAATCCAACTCTTGCATTTCAATGAAACAAATTCAAAATGAACTTTGAAAAATCAAGAAAATGTAACTGTGACAAGGTAAACCACAACAAAACACTACTGAAATATTCCAACTCATGCATTTCAACGATAGAAATTCAAAATGAACATCGAAAAATTAAGAGAATGTAACTGTGACAAGGTAAATCATGACAAAACACTACTGAAATATTCCAACTCTTGCATTTCAATGAAAGAAATCCAAAATGAACTTTGAAAAATCAAGAGAATGTAACTGTGAAATGGTAAACCACGACAAAACACTACTGAAATAATCCAACTCTTGCATTTCAATGAAAAAAATCAAAATGAACTTTGAAAAATCAAGAGAATGTAACTGTGACACGATAAACCACAACAAAACACTACTGAAATATTCCAACTCTTGCATTTCAACGAAAGAAATTCAAAATGAACTTTGAAAAATCACGAGAATGTAACTGTGACAAGGTAAACCACGACAAAACACTACTGAAATGTTCCAACTCATTCATTTCAATGAAAGAAATTTAAAATGAACTTTGAAAAATCAACAGAATGTAACTGTGACAAGCTAAACCACGACAAAACACTACTGAAATATTCCAACTCTTGCATTTCAATGAAAAAAATCAAAATGAACTTTGAAAAATCAAGAGAATGTAACTTTGACAAGGTGAACCACGACAAAACACAACTGAAATATTCCAACTCTTGCATTTCAACGAATGAAATTCAAAATGAACTTTGAAAAATCAAAAAAATGTAACTGCGACAGGGTAAACTACAACAAAACATTACTGAAATATTCTAACTCTTGCATTTCAATGAAAGAAATCCGCAATGAACGTTGAAAATCAAAAGAACGTAACTGCGACAAGGTAAACCATGACAAAACACTACTGAAATAATCCAACTCTTGCATTTCAATGAAAGAAATTCACAATGAACTTTGAAAATCAAGAGAATGTAACTGTGACAAGGTAAACCATGACAAAACACTAAAGTTGTGAGGGGGAGTCAAAAGTTGGGGGGTGGGGATCCTTTTGTTTCCCAAAATGCGCAAATTAAAAAATATTAAAAAATGGTGGCTCAGGGGCCTTTGGGTGCCGGGGGACCTTTGGGGGTCCGGGGGGGGCCTTGGTGGCCGGGTGGTCCTTTGGGAGCCCGGGGGACCTTTGGAGACCGGGGGCTTCCTTCGGGGTTGGGGTAGGGGGATCGGAGCCCTTTGGGGTTGGGGTAGAGGACCTCACGACACTGTTCAAATGGAACTTGTGTATTATAACGACCACAGAGTTTCACCCTCAAATCCTCTTCTAAAGCATCTTCTAAAATCATCTTTTAAAATGTCTCTAACTGTTTCGCCGAAATAATTCCCTAAAATGTCTAAAACGGTTTCGCCCAACTAACCCCTAAACGTAATTTCTGCGTGTTCCTTTTGTTTTTGACATCCCTGCGCTGTCACATTTCAAATTACTAGGAAACCCTTTCCCGCGTTAATCTCTTCATCTCTAAGATCAAAACATTCGCCCGGAAACAATTCTCCTGGAAGAACTCCAAAGACATTAATAAACATTCGCCCGGAAACAATTCTCCTTGGAAATACATCAAAGACATTAATAAACTTCGCCCCGGAAACAATTCTCAGAAATCCATTTCCCCTAGGGATTTCATGCCCATATTTGGTGTGCCTTCGGACTGACAGCACAGGTGTTCTCCCTAGGGACTCTATGCCCATATTTGGTGCTACCACGTGGTTCGGACGGGACTATAAGATAGCTTTCTACTGGCATATAAGGTTTTTATAGATAGAGTTGTCGTAAAACTTCAAATGAGGCTCATTAAATTGGAAATTGAGAGGGCCAGTGCTCTTTGTAATAGTCGAAAGTGATTGGAGGGTAAGTAACCTCCGTCTCGTGCCCACCATTCCTACAAAAACACATCCAATCAACATTTCCAGAAAGCCATTTTTTTCAACGTAGTAGAAAGTTATGGAAATTAGGTCTTTGAGAATGACATCCCCCTAGCACTCAGGGCAAGGGCTATTAGTTATCCCCTGGGTAAATATGATGTTTTTATTGAAAGCGTTGTCGTAGAAACTTCAAAAGGGCTCATTTGATTGGAAATTGAAAGGGCTAGTGCCATTTTAATAGTTGAAAGTGATTGGAGAGCGAATACCACCCCTCTCACGTCCACCATTTCCCCAAACACATCCGATCAAAATTTTGAAATAGCCATTTTGTTTAACGTAGTTGAAAGTTCTGGAAATTCGGTCTTAGAGGATGACAACTACCCTAAGAGACCTTAGGGTAAGGGCTGTAATTTCTGCCCTGGGGGCATATAAGGTGTTTATAGAAAGCGTTTTCGTTTACAAAAGGGCTTATTCGATTGGAAATCGAAAGGCCTAGTGCCCTTTTTAATAGTCTAAAGTGATTGGAAGGCTTGACATTTTTATAGTAAAAATCGATGTGGGTATAATGTATTATTTTTTGTTGTTGTTGTTTAGACCCGGACACTTCGTATCAAAGGGGTTGTCGTGGGAACTTCGAAAAGGGCTCATTCGATTGAAAATAGATAGGGCTAATGCACGTTTTAATAGTCGAAAGTGATTGGAGGGCTACTAATCCCCCTTCCACTCCCACCCTCCCACGCCCACACTCCCATTTGCCCATTACGTTTAAAAACTAAATGTTGCCTTAAGATAAAATCAAAATGCACTGTGATAATGCCAATTCCCAATAAGGCATCTCAGCAGTATCCCAAGAACGACTGAGGGTATTATGTTCAAACTTTTGGGGCTACTTCTGCTCTTAAAATTTAACCAAATCAAAATAGCGTAAGTGTATCCAAGCTATCAAAGAAAGTAAAACAGATTTTTTTGCGAATGGTATCAAATTTTTCATTTCAGGTCAACTAGAGGAGGCATGAAACTAAATCAAACAGTACTATTTGCGTCCAGATTTTTAAAAGGGTATATGTTGTTAAAAACTGCTGAAAATTTTTCACCAGCATACAAATAGCAGGCCAAACTATAAAGTCTTAAAAACACGAAAAGATTTAAAGTATTATTTTCTTTTCCACTGAAAAGACTCTGTCAATACAAAACAAACAGAAATTAATTAAAAAAAACTTTTTGCATAATGTAAGTTTTTAATTGAAAAGTAAAGAACTCCATTAAACAAAAAGTGAGCAAAAATAAAATCAAATAATCTACCAAGCGTGAAACTACCACAAATCAGCATCGATAAATAAATGAAACCCAAAACGAACAGAAATTACAATAAATAACCGAGACAAACTCAAAACGAGCAGAAATTAACACAAGTTGGGCGCAAAACCCCTATACCTTCCAAAGGCCAGAATAAAATTTGCACTTTACTGAAAAAATACAAATGAATGTGCATTGTCAGTTTAATATACATACTGATATTTAGTAATCAAAATGTTAATATTATTTGATTTATTAAAGTTATAAAAGTAAAAGCATTTATATTTTTTCAGTAAAGTGCAAATTTTGTTCTGGCCTTGGGAAGGCATAGGGGTTTTGCGTCCAACGTATGTTAATTTCTGCTCGTTTTGAGTTTGACTCGGTTATTTATTGTAATTTCTGTTCGTTTTGGGTTTCATTTATTTATCGATTCTTATTTGTGGTAGTTTCACGCTTGGTAGATTATTTGATTTTATTTTTGCTCATTTTTGTTTAATGGAGTTCTTTACTTTTCTTTGAAAAACTTATTCTTTGGAAAAAGTTTTTTTTAATTAATCACTATCAACAATTAAATGAAACTCAAAACGAACATAAATTATAATAAATAGCCGAGTCATACTCAAAACAAGCACATATTAACATTACTATTGCTGACAACCCCCTTGCCTTTTTAAGACCAGAACATAACTTAGGCTTTACTTGAAAAAAAAACCACAGTGGATTAATGGATTAGACCTATACTGATATTTATTCCTTAAAATAAAAATAGGTTAAGAAGTGAGCAAAAAAAAAGTTTTTTACTGATTTAAGTGAAAAAAGTGAAAACATTTAAGCATATTATGTGCTGGTCTTGAGAAGGCATGGGGGTTATCAGCCCTACTAATGTTAATTTTTGCTCGTTTCGAGATTGACTCGGCTATTTATTCTAATTTCTGTTCATTTTGAATTTCATTTATTTATTGATAGTGATTTGTTGTAATTTCACGCTTGGATGATTACTTGACTTCATTTCTGCCCATTTTTGGCTTAATGGAGCTCTATACTTTTCTTTGGAAAGCTTGTTTTGTGGGAAAAGTATTTTTAGATGAATTTCTGTTCGTTTTTTATTAACAGAGTCATTTTCATGAAAAAAAAATAATATTTTATCTTTTTTTTCTATAAGAATTGGCACAATTGTGGCGGTTTGACAAGCCCAATATCCCTAAAGACATAGTTGCTGGACTGTTCTACTATGCTGAACAAATAGTTGTCTCAACATGTTGACTAGATATGTTGGAGAAATAAATCGGTTTGAGACCCTAGAACTTTTAGTTTTGAATCGAATTAGCTTCTTTAAATGTTTCAATGATATTTTTAGCTATTATACAGTGATGCTGCCTATGATATTGCTTATATGCCTTTTTGAAGACCTGCATGTATACAGTTTTTTCGTTTAGTTGGAACGCCCCCTAAACACTTCCTAGAAGTTTCACCTTAATACTCTTAGCGTCATTAGTTACAGTAATTGTAGTTGTCGTGCTAAAAGTATACACATAGTGCCTCCTGGCTAGTTCAAAATCCCCCACAACATACTCTTAAAGATCTAACTTAATCTAACTAAATAAGTTGTTCTTGAGATATTGCTTTGTCACCTTCTTGAAAGTTCACATGCTCATAGTTTGTTCTGATTTAGTTCAACGTCCACCTAAATATTTCTTATATTTGATTACTGAAGACATTGTTATATTCTCTTTGGACTATTGGCTACAAATGGCTGTCTCATAATTTCGATATAATGTGTTTGGGAAAAGAGGATATGAGGGAAAGGGGGGGGGGGGGGGGGTGGGGGGGGGGTATTTTCTCTCCATCCCGCTTGACTCTTAAAATGAAACTAGAACTATGAATTTCCAATTAAATGAATCGCCTCCTCTAAAGTTCACAAGACCACTTCTTCATAAGAACCTTACATCCCCCCGGGCATAACTTAAAACCCTTATCCCCATACTCTGGGGGTTGTGCCAACCCCAAAGGCCGTGTTTATGAGATCTTTGGACTATTTTTGAACAAATAGCTATCTTAAAATTTCTATCGGATACATTGGGGGAAAATAGGACGTGGGGGGGGGGGGGGGTATAGCTGCCCTTCAATAAATTTCACTCTTAAAAATGGCTCTTCAACTTCCTATTTCCAATCTAATGAGCCTCGTCCGAAGTTTATACGACCACCGTTTCCAGAAAAGCCTTAGATGCCGCCGGGTATACCTTATAAACCTTGCCCTGAGGACTGTGAGGGGGTTCTCATCCTCAGACATAATTCCTGGACTTTTAAACTATGTCAAACCAAATAACTAACTCGAAATTTTGACTGGAAGTGTTGGGGAAATGATGGGCGGTAGGGGTATGGCTGAAGCCAAATACCATCTTAAAATATCTATCAGATGCGTTTCGGGAAAATACGACGTGTATGTGTGGTGGTGGGGGGGGGGGGGTTATTTGGCTTCTGATCACTTTGACTCTTAAAAAGAGCACTATAACTTCTGATTACCAATCCAATGAGTCCTCTTTGAAGTTTATACGACCAACATTTCTATAAAAAATCTTATATGGTCCCCAAGGCGTAGCTTACAACCCTTGACCTGAGGGCTATATGGGGGGGGGGGGGGTATTTTAAAAGACGTAATTTCTGGACATTTCAACTACACTGAACAAAATGGCTACCTAAAAAATTATAATTGGATGTGTTTTGGGGAAATGATTGGTGTACGGGGGCTGGATGACTTCCAATCACTTTTCGACTGTTAAAAAAGGCCAGTAGAACTTCTGATTACCAATCAAATGCGCCCCCTCTGAGGTTTATACGACCACCCTTTCTATAGAAAACCTTATATATCCACAGACCATAAACTACAACCCTTGCTCTGAGGGTTGTGGGGATGGGGAGGGGGTTGTAATTCTCAAAGTCATAATTTCCGGATTTAAACTAGGCTGAACAAAATGGCTATCTCAAAATTTTGATCGAATGTGTTTGGGGAAGTGATTGACGTGGGGTGGGGGGAGCTGGTTGCCCTCTATGAGCTCTTTTGAAGTTCCTATGATATTTCTTTCTATAAGAAGTGTCCTGGTCTAAAAAAAACGATATATTGTGCCCACATCGCTCTTTACATAGGCACGCTATCACGCTGCCTATTATGTTTTGTCTTGAGTTTCCAATTATACAGCACTAGAAGTGCCGATTAGACCAGGTAAGGCCCCCCCCCTAAAATTCAGCCTATGGGCGCCCGTGGCCAGTAGTGTCGGCCCTCCCCAAGATCCTTTCCTTAGGTTTTGGAAAATCCCTTTTTTGTATTTTCATTGGAAATGGTTCATTTCGTATAAAAAAAAAATAACGAAGAAAAATAGAATCCCCCCCCCCTATATTTTGCTAAATTATTCACCGACTAAGCCTATGAAGGTTTTTTGAACTGAGATTCATTCACTATACTTTTGATTAAAAAATAAAGTGATTAATCAGAGAAACCGTCCCTTTCGAAAAGTCTATACAAGAGTTCGGAAAATTCATGCATCAGGCAATAGATTTTACATTCTTCTCTATTTTGGCACTAAAATCGAGTAAAATTTCAATAAATAATTTGCATGCAAGAGCTTTAAACGATTCGTTACAGTGCCGTCAATTCACTAATTTTTATGCTTTTCTAAATGAAAGGGTGGGGGGTAGTGGCGTCGATTGGGGTGGGCGGCAGTTGCCCCCCAATAATTTGGAGAAGAAACTATAATTCATTAAGTAACTTATAAACTGTGCTCGTTTTAGGCTTCAAATTCGCTCTTTATTTCGACCAATAATTTTTTTAATTAATCCCGGCTTGTTTTGAATGTAAAAAACGCGAAAAATAATGGTTCTTTGCAGGGACGTACGCAGGGGGAGGGGGGGGGGGGCTCCGGGCCCACCCCCCCCCCCCGAAATCTCACGATTTTTTCATTTTCCCATAATTTTCTGATTTTTCTCACAGAATAATGGGTTTGAAGGATTTGGCCCTCCCTCCGAAAAAAATTGCCCCCCCCCCCCCCCCAAGAAACAAATTCCTGCGTACGTGCCTGGTTCATTGTGCTTCCTCATTAATATTTTATGCAAAAATACCGTCTTTGAAGTCTTGTCATCAAGGATATAGGTCATCTACTTCTTATACAAGGCTGAGCGTAACATCAGCCAGGGAGAATTTCGCTCTTGTTGGCGCGTCTAGACGTCTAGTGCTTGAAATACATTATAGTGAGTAACAAGTTTGACTGTTTTCAATATCTGAATTAGACTATGGTATGTTAATTTTGCGTTTTAAGCTAGATTAGGCAATTATTTGATACTTGATCTAGGCTATCCCATAGGGAAGTGCCGAAGGAATTCCGGCCTACAGAGGTCAAAGAACCTAAAATCCAGAGCATTGAATGGTGCTACGATTTTGTTGCTATTGAACTAGTTCCAGTGGTGCCAATCACGGGGGGGGGGGGGTATCTGCCTCCTGGATTTCCCCCCATTCATTGATTTCAAAAATAAATTTTTATTTGGTATTTTCATGGAAAAAATAAGAAAAAAAATTGCCCCCCTCGTTAATGTTTTTTGAGTATAGAATTGAGGCGGTTGGGAAGGAAATATGTTAAAAAACAATTCTTAGACCTGCCTCATAATGTGAAGAATAATTAGAATTGACAGATTTTTATTGCAGCTGCACTATAGGCCTAGTTTACCCACACACCCCCCCCCCCCTAGTATAAAAATATATAACCCAAATTATACGTTTCCTGTGTATTTTTCCATGCGTCACTCTTGTTTCAACCCGTGAAATTAAATAAAAAAGATATTAAATATTTAAGACATTAAAGATGAATATTGATAAAAAAAGAAGGGTTTTTAGCAAGAGTACACGTTGTGGGTGTCATATGGCACTTTATGATTGTCTTATTAAGTTGAATTTATAAGAAGGTTTGTTTATAAATGAGCTCATAATTAGCTCTCTATGATGTCCATGTGTCTGGCCCGGCTTTTCTATTCCAAAAATGTCACCCGAATTGCACTTTTAGAGTACCCCCCCCCCCTAACGTAGTCTAAAGTGGCGTAATTTACCTAATTCAGGCAAGTTTGTGTTAATTAAACTTCCTCTTAACGTAAGTTTATCGGATCAACCTTTTTTTGTGCCCACCCCTAAAAAAAATTCCTGGATCCGCCCTTGAGTACCATATGATAGTTTATGACAGCTTTATCGAGTTTAATTTATAAAAAAGATATTAGAATTAGCCATGTTTCAGTGCCTGATAGCAACGAAGAAAGAAAGAGGACATATCGCCGCCAGGGCTTCCACTATCCCCGAATTTTCGGGGATTTCCCCGAAAATCTATGTGTCTCCCCGAAAAAAATAATTTTTCCCCGAATCCCTGAAATTTCCCAAAAAATCACTCAACCACGGTTTGACCCCTAGTGACTATCCCTAGCAAACAATACTTTACATACCATAATTTTTCACTACTCTCTTGTTCGTCAATCTTCGTCTCCTGTGTTATTTTGCATAAGAACCAGACCGATACAATGTAATTATAGAAGGTTCTTTATATGTTCACAAAAGTATCACTTTCTTCTATTTAGATTTAATAATTTCGAATGCAGTATTCCAAATGCTATAAGATTCTTACATTTACATCATTCGTGGTCAAGTATCTTAACAAAATTAGCCAAGAATTATACTTGAAGTTGTTTAACGGAACTGGAAGTTGTTTAACAGTTAGATTCTGGATTTTGAAATTGAACTTCTAAAGAAAGAGAATTGTTTTGAAAACCGAATCATAAGTTTAAATTTGGTTTTCTTTTGCTATTTTCGGTTTTGGACATACTGTATTAATGTTTAATACTTAATAATTGAACGCATAATATATTGAAGAAATTGATCTTTTTGCCAGGAATTCTTACCATTTAAATTTTTGTTTCATTCGGTGTGTAAAATTTAAGTTCTTTTCTTTTTATCTGAGAATTGTATTTGTGATACCACCCTTTATCCTCAAACGTTTTCACCCAGCACTCCCTCACAATTATTATTCTGGTCCCTTCACCCGTGTAATATTTTCAGTGGGCGTAATATTTTAAACTGCAGTTTTAGGAACTTTTTACGGTCTTGAAAACCTGTTAGTTAGGCAAAGGAAATTTTACAGAAAATATATTCTGCTCAAATTCGGGATAGCCAAGTAAATTTGTTTAAATATCGAAAGCCTACCTTTACAACTTCTAATGCTTTAACAATTAATAACCCTGTATGAAGGCTAATTCTGAAACAATATTTTTTTTTAAGAAAATGTGGTATAATTTATTTCTTCCTAAGAACTATCCCTAAATACGATCTTCCTACCATAAAAAATGAACAACTCCCTCCCCCTCCTAATGAGGCAAAATTTAGCTACAGACTACGTAAAAGGTCGAGGAATAGAGGATTCAAACGGAAGTAAACCCAAAAATATTATCCATAAGAAAATTTACAATACAAGTAGAAAGGCCTCAGGAGATCCCACCGGGAGTCCATATATGGGCATAGAGTCCCTAGGGAGATGGTTTTCTCACTGAGAATAAAAAAACAGAATTTTTCTCACTTAAAAAAACAGGGATTTTCTCACTTTTATGGATGTTTCTTGGACGGTTATGAGTGTTGGTCAATTTATTTGATGTTTTTCATGGATGTCAACATCAATTTATGTCTGTTTTATGGTTTATGTCAGTGAGAATGGAAAAACAGGATTTTTCTCACTTTTATGGATGTTTCTTGGATTATTGAGTCTAATGGGGAACAGGGTCAATGACACATGCTCGGGGCGAATGTTATGATCCAGGAATAGGAAAACAGGATCACGTGTTTCTAACAGATGATGTCATGATTGATTGATTTGTCACGAAAGGGGAATTAATTTGTTGTTTCTAAGGAGAATTATTGATTCACGAAAGGGGAATTAATTTATTGTTTCCAAGGAGAATTGTCTCCTGGACAAAGTTTATTAATATCTTTGGAGTTCGACCAGAATTGTCTCCGGGGCAAAGTTTATAAATAACTGACAGGTGATGGCAAGGCTAATTGTAACTCCGGCGAATGTTTTGATCTTAGAGATGCGCGGGAAAAGGTTTCTTAGTAATTTCAAATGTGACAGCGCAGGGATGCCAAAAACAAAGGGAACACGATGAAATTACGTTTAGAGATTATTTGGGCGAAACCGTTTTAGACATTTTAGGGAATTATTTCGGCGAAACAGTTAGAGACATTTTAAAAGATGATTTTAGAAGATGTTTTTAGAAGAGGTTTTGAGTATGGTCGTTATAATACACAAGTTCTATTTAAACAGTGTCGTGAGGTCCCATACCACAACCCCAAAGGGCCCCGATCCCCCTACCCCGACCCAAAGGGCTCCGATCCCCATACCCCAACCCCGAAGGAAGCCCCCGGCCCCCAAAGGATCCCCCAGGCTCCCAAAGGGTCCCCCGGGCCCCCCAAAGGGCCCCCGGCTCTCCAAAGGCCCCTGAGCCCTCATTTTTCAATACTTTTTTAAGGCTTTACTATATCTTTTCAGAACTATTTCCTTCTTAATGTCCCTCCTAAACCTATTTACAAGTTGAAGTACTTATCTTTTTCATCCACAACTATACTTTACAGCTTTTGGTTACCTCAACACCAAGAATACTTTTCAAAGACCATTTCAGAGCAAGTACTTTCTTAATGGTCCTCCTAAACCCATTTTCAACATGAAGTACTATCCTTTTCACCCACAACTATACTTTACAGCTTTTTGGTTACCTCAACACCAAGAAATACTTTTCAAAGACCATTTCAGAGCAAGTTACTTTCTTAATGTCCCTTCTAAACCTATTTTACAAGTTGAAGCACTTATCTTTTTCACCCACAACTATACTTTACAGCTTTTTGGATACCTCAACACCAAGAAATACTTTTCAAAGACCATTTCAGAGCAAGTTACTTTCTTAATGTCCCTCCTAAACCCATTTTCTAAATTGAAGTACTTATCTTTTTCACCCACAACTATACTTTACAGCTTTTTGGTTACCTCAACACCAAGAAATACTTTTCAAAGACCATTTCAGAGCAAGTTACTTTCTTAATGTCCATCCTATACCCATTTTCCAACTTGAAGTACTTATCTTTTTCACCCACAACTATACTTTACAGTTTTTTGGATACCTCAACACCAAGAAATACTTTTCAAAGACCATTTCAGAGCAAGTTACTTTCTTAATGTCCCTCCTAAACCCATTTTCCAACATGAAGTACTTATCTTTTTCATTCACAACTATACTTTACAGCTTTTTGGATACCTCAACACCAAGAAATACTTTTCAAAGACCATTTCAGAGCAAGATACTTTCTTAATGTCCCTTCTAAACCTATTTTACAAGTTGAAGTATATATCTTTTTCACCCACAACTATACTTTACAGCTTTTTGGATACCTCAACACCAAGAAATACTTTTCAAAGACCATTTCAGAGCAAGTTACTTTCTTAATGTCCCTCCTAAACCCATTTTCCAACTTGAAGTACTTATCTTTTTCACCCACAACTATACTTTACAGCTTTTTTGGTTACCTCAACACCAAGAAATACTTTTCAAAGACCATTTCAGAGCAAGTTACTTTCTTAATGTCCCTCCTAAACCCATTTTCCAACTTGAAGTACTTATCTTTTTCACCCACAACTATACTTTACAGCTTTTTGGATACCTCAACACCAAGAAATACTTTTCAAAGACCATTTCAGAGCAAGTTACTTTCTTAATGTCCCTCCTAAACCCATTTTCAACATGGAAGTACTTATCTTTTTCAATCACAACTATACTTTACAGCTTTTTGGATACCTCAACACCAAGAAATACTTTTCAAAGACCATTTCAGAGCAAATTACTTTCTTAATCTCCCTTCTAAACCCATTTTCCAACTTGAAGTACATATCTTTTTCACCCACAACTATACTTTACAGCTTTTTGGATACCTCAACACCAAGAAATACTTTTCAAAGACCATTCCAGAGCAAGTTACTTTCTTAATGTCCCTCCTAAACCCATTTTCCAACTTGAAGTACTTATCTTTTTCACCCACAACTATACTTTACAGCTTTTTGGTTACCTCAACACCAAGAAATACTTTTCAAAGACCATTTCAGAGCAAATTACTTTCTTAATATCCCTCCTAACCCTTTTTCAACTTGAAGTACTTATCTTTTTCACCCACAACTATACTTTACAGCTTTTTGGATACCTCAACACCAAAAAATACTTTTCAAAGACCATTTCAGAGCAAGTTACTTTCTTAATGTCCCTCCTAAACCCATTTTCCAACTTGAAGTACTTATCTTTTTCACCCACAACTATACTTTACAGCTTTTTGGATACCTCAACACCAAGAAATACTCTTCAAAGACCATTTCAGAGCAAGTTACTTTCTTAATGTCCCTTCTAAACCTATTTTCCGACTTGCAGAACTCATCTTTTTCACCACAACTATACTTTACAGCTTTTTGGATACCTCAACACCAAGAAATACTTTTCAAAGACCATTTCAGAGCAAGTTACTTTCTTAATGTCCCTCCTAAACCCATTTTCCAACTTGAAGTACTTATCTTTTTCACCCACAACTATACTTTACAGCTTTTTGGATACCTCAACACCAAGAAATACTTTTCAAAGACCATTTCAGAGCAAGTTCCTTTCTTAATGTCCCTCCTAAACCCATTTTCCAACTTGAAGTACTTATCTTTTTCACCCACAACTATACTTTACAGCTTTTTGGTTACCTCAACACCAAGAAATACTTTTCAAAGACCATTTCAGAGCAAGTTACTTTCTTAATATCCCTCCTAAACCCTTTTTCAACTTGAAGTACTTATCTTTTTCACCCACAACTATACTTTACAGCTTTTTGGATACCTCAACACCAAAAAATACTTTTCAAAGACCATTTCAGAGCAAGTTACTTTCTTAATGTCCCTCCTAAACCCATTTTCCAACTTGAAGTACTTATCTTTTTCACCCACAACTATACTTTACAGCTTTTTGGATACCTCAACACCAAGAAATACTCTTCAAAGACCATTTCAGAGCAAGTTACTTTCTTAATGTCCCTTCTAAACCTATTTTCCAACTTGAAGAACTTATCTTTTTCACCACAACTATACTTTACAGCTTTTTGGATACCTCAACACCAAGAAATACTTTTCAAAGACCATTTCAGAGCAAGTTACTTTCTTAATGTCCCTCCTAAACCCATTTTCCAACTTGAAGTACTTATCTTTTTCACCCACAACTATACTTTACAGCTTTTGAATACCTCAACACCAAGAAATACTTTTCAAAGACCATTTCAGAGCAAGTTACTTTCTTAATGTCCCTCCTAAACCCATTTTCCAACTTGAAGTACTTATCTTT